>JAHHUM010001745.1:0-347500 GCA_036173005.1 Crenichthys baileyi
TTCTGTAATAAGGAGGAAATTAAAAATGGAACAGATTATTTAAAGGTTGTTACAGCATTGTCTGATAATGATCTCCTATAATGAAATTTTTCAGGTGTTTCAGGTGTGGAGAACTCAGTTAAATTAAACACAAAGGTTATTAAAAATGGTCGGACAGGACAGGGTTATGAGGAAATATTGTTATTTCTTTACACTCAGAATCAGAATCAGAAAAGCTTTATTGCCAAGTACATTTTTGGACATACAAGGAATTTGTTTTGGAGTAGTCGGTGCAATACAGTACTTAAATTGAGCAGTATAAATATAGCTACAATATAAAAATATATATATGTGCACAGTTTTGAGTGAGAGTAAATGTAGAGCAGTATAAGATGCGAGAGCAGCACAACAGTGCAGGTGATCAGTGTGCAAATATGCCAGTGCAAGTAAAGCAGAAGTCCAAGCTGAAAGTTAATGTAACGCATAGAGTTGCAGCAAAAAAAAAAGGGGGCGGGGGGGGGGGGGGGGGGGTGTTGACTCAGTGATGGCTGTGTAGAAGTGCACCATCATAGTCTTTGGAAGGTTGAATTTCTTCAGCTGCCGCAGGAAGAACATCCTCTGCTGGGCTTTTTTTGATGAGGGAGCTGATGTTTGGCTCCCACCTGAGGTCCCGGGAGATGATGGTTCCCAGGAAGCGGAAAGATTCCACAGTGTCAATTGTGGAGTCACAGAGGGTGATGGGGGCAGGTGGGGCTGGGTTCTGCCTGAAGTCCACAACCATCTCCACTGTCTTTAGAGCGTGGAGCTCAAGGTTGTTCTGGCTGCACCAGTCCAAAAGATGGTCCACCTCCCATCTGTACGCAGACTCGTCACCATCAGAGATGGTCCGATCAGAGTGGTGTCATCCGCAAACTTCAGAAGCTTGACAGACTGGTGACTGGAGGTGCAGCTGTTGGTGTACAGGGAGAAGAGCAGAGGAGAGAGAACACAGCCTTGGGGGGAACCGGTGCTGATGGTCAGGGAGTCAGAGATGTGCTTCCCCAGCCTCACCCGCTGCTTCCTGTCAGACAGGAAGTCAGTGGTCCACCTGCAGGTGGAGTCGGGCACACTCAGCTGGGAGAGCTTCTCCTGGAGCAGAGCTTGGACGATGGTGTTGAAGGCAGAGCTGAAATCCACAAACAGGATCCTGGCGTAGGTTCCTGTGGAGTCCAGGTGCCGGAGGATGGAGGGAAGGGCTAGGTTGACTGCATCATCTACAGACCTGTTGGCACTGTAGGCAAACTGCAGGGGATCCAGGAGGGGGTCGGTGATGTCTTTTAGGTGTGAGAGCACAAGGCGCTCAAAGGACTTCATCACCACAGAGGTCAGGGCGACGGGTCTGAAGTCATTAAGCCCTGTGGTCCTTGGCTTTTTGGGAACAGGGACGATGGTGGAGGACTCGAAGCAGGCTGGCACATGACATGTCTCCAGTGAGGTGTTAAAAATGTCTGTGAAGACTGGAGACAGCTGATCAGCGCGGTGCTTCAGGCTGGCTGAAGCACTGCGCAGAATCCGGTCCAGCAGCTTTCCAGGGGTTCTGTCTCCTGGAGAGTTTGTTGACGTCCCACTCCTGAATGGAAAGAGCCGTCCCCAGCGTGGGTAGGGGGCTGGTGGGGGGGAACTTCAGGGTGGGGGTTGGAGGTGCCCAGGCCCCTCTTGAGGTTGGGGAGGTGGGGGTTGTGGATTGTGGCTGCAGCTGTTGGGGGGTGTCGTGGGGGATGGTTGCAGGACTGTCCCTTTGTCTTTCAAAGCGGCAGCAGAACTCGTTCAGGTCGTTGGCGAGGCGTCGGTCGTTGATGGAGTGGGGGGCTTTTGGCTTGTCGTTGGTGATCTGCCTGAGCCCTTTCCAGACAGAAGCAGAGTCGTTGGCTGAGAACTGGTTTTGGAGCTTCTCAGAGTACAGTCGTTTGGCCTCTTTCACTCCCTTGCCAAACTTGTACTTCGCCTCTCTGTACTTCGCCTCCACTGACACCCCTGATGAGGTGTCATTTAAAGGCACCTCACTAATTTAGATCAGTGAACCCCCTAGGCACTGGGTAGTGGACCACCTGCAACTGGGTACCCACCGCCCGAAACAATCATTCAACCCTGTATGTGTGTGTTAAACCTATATATGTGACCAGGGAATCTCCTTCCATCTCTCCGGTAGACCCCTGGTTGTGTCTAAGCAACAGTTGATACACCTAGTGGAGACAACTCTAATTCCATCAAACCTGTATGTTTATGATTTAGAGAAAAGAGAGAAAGAATAACAGCCTGAAGCACAGCAGAAAATTCTGTCTAACATCATGTGAATCAGCTAATGTAGACCCTAAGTGTTGATTGTCTTCGTCCATCTTCTCTGCCCCCTGAGCGACATCCATCCCCAAGCGTCTTTTGACAAGGACATCAGTCTTACCTGAAAAAGTTAGTCTTATCAAACAGGTGAATATGGAACCATATGTTCATACCGCGGGCAGAACCAATTGTAGGATTAGAACTTACATTATCATTATCATTAAAGCAGGCCAATAGTGGGGGTACTCAATGATCTTAGTCAAAAATTTTCATCATTATCAAAAGAGAATTGTACACCTGTATTAGAAACAAAAAATTAGAAAACTATCTACTTTAAGCTAAAGTTCCAGTTTATTACCAACCTACATGTCCATAAAAATCAATCTAGTCCGAGAAGCGTGAACACAGTAGACTAAAAAAACCTGCGAGGTCCTATAATACTTGTTATGCATGAAATGTGTTAACTAATTCATTTAAGGTATATCTGTCATGTATTATCTCATTATCTGTACAGCATTCACAGTTACCATTATAATATAAAAGTATATTTCTGATTCCTTTTAATATTCACTATTATGCATGCAAGTCACAGAAATCACGTAAAGTGATATTCGGATGTCAGACGGCAGGCCCCCCCCCCTTTTCACTTATGGTTATCCTCGTCAATCCAGTGAGCCTGATCACGGCCCCCTCTTTCTTACTCCCATTGATTTGAGGGGCCCCCCTGACCCCTTAATTATTTTGCCCATCTGAGGGCGGTGTGGTGGCACTCCCAGCCAGCTGAGTCGTATGGTTGTAGTTATCCCCAAGGATGAGAGCCTAAAGCGGTGCATCATACCGCTAGAATTCACAGTTCTATTTTGACTATTGCCTGTTGACCTCTCACAGTTGAACATGTTCTAACCCAGTTTTAAGTTGTGTAAGCTTCAGGTAGTGGGGTTGTTGTTCTGCGGCAGATAAAGTCAACAAGGGAGTGAACGATATATTTAAGTCAATGGCAGCAACAGAAGCATAAGAAGAAAAGGCTACAGATTAACTTCGAAGTAAAATAATCCCCCAGTTTGAGGTGCGAAAAAACCCACCTCACTCAATCATGATGTCTAGTGCAAACTGGTTCCATTATAGCACACAGTAGAAATAATGGGAGGCAGTTCATGCTACGTGTCCGCATCGCGTAACTGGCTGCCCCCCAAAGCGTTTAAGTGCCATTTCCTCCCTGGTAACGTGAGCGATGCTGCCACCTCACAGTGTGTGCACCCCCTACTGTTTCCCATAGACAGACACGTGCTGATGTGTCTCTGAAATATTAAATGATTAAAAAAACATCTGCAACATAGATAGATAATACCCTGTTGAAAAAAACTTGAAACAACAAAAAAATAAAACGTGTAGATATAAACTATCTATGAGTGTAACGGAATGTGCAGATAGAGGAGAAGGGAGTCAGCTTAGGGACGTGAAGCCATAGAAAGTGCAAAGTATAAATTGGTGAACGACAAGGGATTACAGGATGGGGTAGAGAAGGTAAATAAGATGAGTTTGTAAGAAGGAAATAACCAGAAACCACTCCTTCATTTGGCCTTATAGGGAATGTTATGTGATGTACGAGTGACATGGACATATGTGATATGTGAACACACCCTTTGAGACTCAATAAAACGAGCTGAAGCAAGGAGAGAGACAGAGTGTTGTGGGCTCGCAGATTTTATGGGCTGGGGTCCATCTCTCCTTCTGTCAGAGGCGAAACATCAGCTGATTGTACTTTGAGTTTATTTCACTCTTTTTAAACCTGTACCCAAATCAACGGACCCGGGAAGCAAAGGAGGACGGCTTCGAAAATGGCGGGCTCGTCCGCGGGATATGGAAGGGACAGGTGAAAAAATTGGGATCACTGACGAGGATCAACTGACATCAGACACAGGACTAGCCAAAAAACTACAGAAAAAGGTAAGCAGAACCTGTTTAATTAAACTCTTCTTTTGATTTTCGCATAGGCTAATTAATAGTTGTGTTCCGATGTCTTAGTAAGTCTGCAGTCTCTATGCCAAAACTTAAGAAAACGAGTGTCTATAAATGTTGACTGGATGTTTGATATATCTGCAGTGGAATAGTGAATGTTGTTTTGAATGAGGAATGTAATATAAGACACTTAGTGGTTGGTGACTTGTCGTGGAAAATATGAGTAGTGTTCTCGAACGTGTAGTTCAGATAGTCCTCGACGGAGGGCCTATGTGTTAAGCTGAGGTTAGAGCCCGAGGAAAGTGGAGAAACCTCAAATTTCTACAGAAAAGGTAATACACTGAGACCAGGCATCAACACTTGGGTGTGAATGCTGGTTTTACGTGAGGTTCCTGCCTCAGTAAAAACCGGATTTACAGACGTAATAAAAGCACAAGCACAGAGTCTAGAGAATAAGTCTGTGAAGTGAATAAAACTGTGAGTGGACGAAAAAATAATCACTAAAGACCAGGTTGTCTGATTAAACACATGCCCCGCAAATGAAACTAGTGATGTAGTTCTGAAATACTAGTGAACACAGTCAGCAAGACCAGGACTTTTTGGTAAAAAAACATGAGACTGTGCGCAGAGGAAGATATATCTGTGTTACAGGACACTATTAGACGGATCGTGACGCTGAAAACGGTGTTGTGTGTGTGACTGAGAGCAGCAGGCTATTGAGCAGAGCGGCTCCTCATAGCAGGCTGGACCCATGAAATGCTACGCCATTTATCTGTCCAAAAACACGAACGCACGGTATAACAAATAAGATCAGACTGATGGATTGCTGTTTTGTACACATGAGTAACAGAAATTATTTCTCTGTGAAAAAAACTCAGGATTACAGACGTATATGATAAACACAGAAGGAAACAATAAATGCGCGTGGAGATATAAACACCGTAAGATAAAAGAATGCAGCTTGTGAAGTTGGAGATAAATAACCAACAACAGGACTTTTTTAGAATTAAAAAGTGAATAAGGGACACCAACACACAGCAAAAATCAGACAAGTTTATTGTTAAATGCGAATGAGTGAGTGAGCCGATATACACACCTCCGGCAACAACAGACTATTAGGAAAAACACGGAGGAATTTGAAAGCGTTGTGTGTGCGAAAGTCAAAGCAGCGAGTGGCTCCAGTGCGGGGGTTTTAAAAAAAAACAGTGTGAAAGGGCTGGCGGGACTGGATAAAGTGTTCATTCTGGTGATATAAGGACTGGCCACTGAAAACAGGCTCCTGGGGGGACGGATGTGCACACTGGTGTCTTGAGGGTACGATTAGAGAAGGTTCAATCTGGGCCGGGAAACTCGGACAATAGTGTGCATACATCCCGTATACTAGGACAGAAGCTGAATGAGTGAGTGACGAGATAAACGCATTTTAAAATATATCTTTTAAAAACAAAAAGGATAGTAGTTGTCATAAGACTGGAAGAGGAATTTAATAGAGAAATGGATATTAGTCAAAGAAACCAGAAGGATTCATGGTAAGAACATAGAGAATCAGCTCCTAATAATGAGCGTGCTATTAAGAAATCACACGAATACAGAGAGGAGCAGAAGTGGTTAAACGGATGGATTCTAAATAAAATGCAGAATTGTCCAAAAGAATGAAAAAACCACAAGATAGATAGAGAGACTGTTGGCAAGTGGTTTTGGTACGTTGGAAGGTGTAAGGGCTCACCTAAAACAGGACAAAGACTTGGCTAGACAACAGTGTAGAGACTGCAGATGGTTGCCCGAGGACAATGGGAGGAGCTTCGAGGACAAAGCAGAAAAGACGAAAAATTTTGGTCACGGATGGGTTTGCCTCGGCAAAGTAGTGCACCATGCGATGACTGAACCCAAAAGCAGTACAGATAAAGGAGTGTAGCAGTAGCAGCTGTTGAAAATGCCGCCAATCAATAGAACGTACTTCTTGACAATGTCAGCCCATACTTTATTACAACATACTAGCCCATGGACCCCACCTTCTCCTCCACTGGCTTATACCCCCACGTTGCAAGAGTTAACTGGGGGGGACAACTCTCGTGAGCGTGTGATGAATTTTACCGCCAGTAAATGGTCAGCCTCCTCCTGGCTCATGTGATCGCCCTCCCTCTCCCCCTTCAGCCCCCACCTCTCACTCTGCTCACATTCCACAGGAGGGTCTGCATTGTCTCTGGAGGATCATTCATTTCACAGGCTCCACTAACTGACACCATTTGATGAGCGCGAGTATACTATAGGGAACAAATTGACCAGCCAGCTTCTGGCCCCTAAATAACAGTGTTTCACCAACAACCCGTATATTTCTCCCCACTTATGATTCTAGTGAATGCAATTGGTCACACCTTGTGAAACCAGATGCAACCTGAGGGGGCTCAGTAATTGGCAAGTGTCAGCGAGAAATGTAGATAAAAGAAGCACCACTGCAATTGTACAGTAATGTATTATTGTTTCCCCACCCCCCACAAAGACCCCATGCATGCATCACCTATTTAACAGTACGGAATCATGTTTACCAAAACTGAAAATGAGGAAGCTATGTACGTCCATGCCAACCCCAATGGCCAACCAGTACTGGAGGCTACTTCCCTCCCGCTTGTGCTGGCACATGGCTATAACAGAGACCCCACGAACCAGCCAAAATACTTCTTTATATGGGTCCACTGTGTCCAACACAAAAATGGCAGGGAAACAGATACAAGCAGTCACAACTGGGGAGATCTTACCACTTGTGTTGACAAATTGCCCACCGAGCTGATCACAGAAGTTGTGCATCTATATGGTACAGAACTGGAACTCCCTGACAGCAGGCACCACGTTTAGCTCTCAGTGTGATTTACGGGCCATGTTGCTGGACGCGAGTGCATGAAGCCACACAGCTTATGGGACATAGTAGCTTGTTGCGGTGGTACAACCAACAACATCCCAGATGGCGGACCTATAGTTAGTTTTTCATTACGCACTTCGATAGGCACATTGCTCTTAGGGAGCAAATGTCTCAGTAATGAGCGAGACAGTAAAGACTTCCACAATTTGAGCAGCGGAAATACACAAACACCAATCCTGTACGCACGAACATATATGTAGATCCCCATGCATAATCCACTTGTGCAACACAGACACAGAACGAACCAGAACATGTACGTGGTCCCCAAGGGCCTGGTTCCGGTTTGCTGAGCTTTAAGATGCGGTTACCAGTGCAGGTTAAAACTAATATGGCGTTGAATCCCTGACTTCCTGGATCAAGGAGACTGGAGTATGGGATCGCATCTGATGGCATCATTTAGTCGTAAACCTCAAAGAGGCAAGAACAAACATGAGGAGAGTGAATTAAAAACGTGACACAAACTAAAGCTCACTGAAAATGCAATTCGCAGAAGCTAAACACCCGAAGGGCAGGGGAAAGGAAAAAAGGAGGGTACAACATCTAAAATTGTATGAAGGGTGACAGCGTGTACCTCAGCCCCCTCAGGGCTCTCCGATTGTGTCCTGTGAGAATCGAGAAACAGAGGACAGAGGCATAGGCCCCGGTCCAATATCAGGGAATGGTGGTCGGTTTTGTGTGGTACGGGGCAGGGCCCTGAGCAAGGGATTCCAGAGAGGACCAAGAGGAGAATGGGTATCGCCTGATGAGTTTATTACTGCAATGAGCCTGGACTATTGGGCCCGAGATTGACCCCTATTAAGAAATGGTCCACCCGGAGGGTAGGGTGTTATGGTTCCAGCCATGGCTCCTCCGGCCCATCCATACAAGAGGCAGAGGCTAGACCAGAACGTGGTGGCATAACGGACCACAACTTCCAATTACCGGCCTGGACGAGCCTAGTCGATGGCAGAGCATCACTGAAGGTCCCCACCGACCCAGAAGACAGCGGGACTGGGAACCCCTGCTGTCTGTGACTGGTGTCCGGAAATAACCTTCCTTTTTCTGGTGCGCACTGTGGGTGGCCACATGTTCACACCATCAAACAGGCTTCCTATAAACACAATCTCCACCAGCGGACTACAACTGTCAGGGGGTTCTCGGGGGGCAAAGCAGGTCCGCCATTATACCCAAGCCTTTTCAAAGACTTGAAATTGCGTGACGACACGAGTACAGTTATTAGTTCCATGAACACAACAGTGAAATTTTAACGCGAAGAGACATGTTAATAAAAAACTGGCGCTCAGCAAACACCCATTTTATGCACGGAACTGATGGACCTTGCAGGTCATCGACCGATATTTCATATAGGCGTCCACGTAATTTTGTATGGCAATAAACACTTCCTATCTTCACACTCGGAAAACGTCCTACTAGCCACTTGTCAGGACTCACTAGGACCTGATATATTTCTATACGGGGTTTTTGCTGCAACACCTTAAACCAACGGCACAGAGGCTTCTACTCGCGTCTTGCCCACAGGTGGGTCTCCTTCTCGGCCGCCAAAACAGCTACCTCTGCCCGACCCCGCATGTCACCTTGTTTTATGATAGAAATAATTGTGAATGTTACCAGGAAAGCTTTGCTGACGAGTTAGAGGGTACGCACTGGGACATTGTCACCACAGGACATTTAATGTAGCACAGAAGGAGTGGTGGCCAAAGGTTCAATTGACTGAAGAGCCGGAAGTGTCTGTTTAGGATGTGGTTGATGGCTTGCTCATGTCTCTTAGGTCTGACACCCAGGTCATGAAGCACGTGAACTTGGAGGTTTGCTGTTTAAAACGCTCCCTGAACCTACAGGATTGGCAGCCTTGGAAAACTCCTGACCTTTTTTATTCGCCCTCCAGGGAACACTTATCGCATATTCAACCACTCCACGGATGTGGGACACACATGGAGCATGTTCAGTTAGACAGACACCATGGTGAGGAAAAAAACAGACCATCCGGCTCTCGGGCTGCTATTGTGAAAAAATGCCTTCCACCCTCTGGGCAGATGGCCCACAGATGTAGCCCTTGATGTCCTAGTTCCCCCATTACCTTTCAGTTGACCACCGAGTCCAACAATATGGAAGCGCCCAATAACTACAAACCAGCAGACAGAACTAGGCATTAAAGATACAGTGGAAGGCTCTGGAAACTCAGGTGTTTTAGAGTCCGCACATTCTTCTTCATTGAACACACCCATTCTGCCAGTGGGAAAAAAGGGGACGGGTAAATGGCGCATGGCACATGATTTAAGGGCCATAAATGCAAGCTTTGGCCACCCTACCGTTCCGTGCCCAATCCCTATGTTGCTCTGACGAATCTTAACCCTGACCATTGCTGGTTTACCGGCATTGATCTGGCACCAAACCGCATTTTTCTGCCGTTCCCTTTAGCTGAGGAATGCAGGGACATTTTTGTAATCTTGTAGCACGAGCACTAAATCTCATAGGTAGAGATCACTGATTTGAATCAGGGATCGCGCCTTTCTCCAGGAATCTTCAATCAGGTTCTAAAAGGACTCTCCTCCAAGATTGCCTATTTACACAGACCAAAACACCACTCTGATTCAGTACGTGGATGCACATTCTCCTCACAAAACAACGAATGTGGCGAATGCCTAGAGGCAACAGCCAAATTGTCCTGTACACATTTGGCTATAAAAAGGAGTCAACGGTTAGCAAAACCAAACACTCCGAATCTGCAGACGCCAGGTTGACTTTCGGGCCAGAGTAGTGTTCCCAACACTGGCACGGCGGATGTCCCCAGCTCACCAATCTGCAGTTTTGTCCACACCCAAAAGCCGCTCCTTGGTTAAGGGACATGTTGTCTCTTCCTAGGACTCACAGGGTTTATGATGCAGATCTTTTGTGCCGGGCTATTACCAACCTCACTGCACCCCGCTAAGATTCGTGTCAAGAAACAGGCATGAGAAACCTCACCGGCCCGCCGCTTTGATGGACAAGAGAAGCTGAAGAAGCGTTCATTTAACTTAAAACCAGTCATCTCGCAAGCTGCACATTTGGACACCCCAGATTAAACTCTGCCATTTCAGTCTGGATGTTTCTGTAACAGACAATACACACAGCAAATGGCATGTACTGTTCCAGAATAAAAGGATAGGGTAAAAGAACAATGCTTATGTACATAAGTGTAATGCTGGGACAACATGGAACACAAAACATTATGAGTGCACCGAACACTGCAGCAGGGGAATGGCTAAAATAATCCAAAAAAACAGCGCACGTAGTGATGGGACACACATTCTTAATATATTTGACATCACTTGGTGGTGGTGGCCTTTGTGTACTCTCAGGCCTTTCACACTCTCACCACTGAGACAACAGAGGCTGAGTAGTAAGGTGCTGGAAGGACCACCAAACATCACATACCCACATGAAGGAATAGAACATGGCAGATAGAATAACTACCGCTGTACACACCACATGTCTGCGCACAGAAAAAGTGGTGAGTTTAATGAAAAAATCAGACCAGATCTACAAAGTACATCCCATAACAGACGTCCGAAACCTGTACACAGAGGGTGCTGCTTCAGGACATGACACTTGAGAAGGACTTAAAAGCAGACAGTATGCACTTGTTTTTTGCCCGTGGTGGAGACACAGGACAGATTTTATCACAGTCCAAGGCAGAGGAACTGACAGATGCACAATCAGCGCAGAGAGCAGAAGGTTTTGGGCCAGTAATAGCTGCTCTGGAATTAGGAGCAGGACAGAAGGTTAACATTTACACGATTCTGCATACGCTGCAGGAGCCAGTACAGGTAGAACCTTAAAAACAGTGGCTGAGGACAAGGGATTAGAACTGCAGGACAGAAAGACCCATATAAACATGAACAGGAAATGAGAAAATTGGACTGAAGACTTTGTTGCTCCCTCTCACAGAAGTTAGCCCGTCATTAAATGCAGAGGACATGACAGCAGTAACACCACGAAAGAATGCACAAGTGATAATCAGCGCCAGAGTATCAGGCTGCTAAACAGGTGTGCAGGAATATAAGCCCAGCACATAATGCTGTGTTTCAGAAGCAAGGGTGGACACCAAGAAACCACCCTGGAAGAAGTAATGAAATTACAAAGGGGGGCCTCTCCTGAGGAAAAATCAGTTTGGCGAGGCCCGAGGGGGCTCAGATGATCAGAATAGTCTCTGGAGAGCCCAGATGGACGTCCCATTTTGCCACCAGGTCTTACCAAAGTAGCCCCTGGAAGCAAGCACACGGAGTAGGACATGTGGGAACATGCAAATGTTGAAAAATCTTGAACCACTATGGTGGCACCCTTTTTGATGAAACCAATGGCAGTGCATTGGATTCATTCATGTGAGATGTGCAGGCAGTTCAATGTTAGACCAACCTTGAAGCCAGCACCTGGAAAGTTCCCCCTGAGTAAACCCAGATAGCCGGAAAAGAGGTTATCATTGATTATACAGACATGACTGAGAGAGTAAATGGATTCAGATATCTGTTGTGGTGTGTGTGGATGCATTTACTGGAGGTCGGAGGCATGGCCTACAAAAAGGAAGACCAGCAAATCTGTGGTGAAGTTTTGGAGAATCATTCTATATCCCTAGACACGGTTTTCCAGCTAAAATAAGGTCGGACAATGGAAAACACATTTCAAAAATGAGGAACTCCAGAAAGTGGAAAAATTTCTGTGACTGAAACACTCATTTGGCACTGTGTACCATCCACGAGCAGTCACAGGGGATCAAGGTTGAAAGAATGAATCAAACCCTTTAAAAACCAAAAATTGGCTAAAATCTGTGCACAGGACCAAATGAACTGGTTACACTGCTTTACCATTAGCTCTGATGTCTGTACGAGTTCTGTTAAATCAGAAAAACAGGTTTGACCCACATTGAGCTGCCAACAGGAGAGGCCATTTCCAGGCCCACAACCAAGGTTACCGTTCGTCACTGAGTGTGAACCAATCTATGTCTCATCGTGATTATTACAGATCTCTCTACACAGTCTTGTTACAACTTTTCTCCAAACAGATCCCAGCAGAACCGCAGAGACCAGGTGCTCGGAACCACCACATCGGAAGCCGAGTGGGGCCTCCTGAAAAGTCATCAAAAAAAAGTGGTGAGAGTCACCCCCTCAGGAACCTGTTCAAGGTTTGGATTCCACGAGATCAATTATCACAAGAGAGGGACAAACCTATGCAGTCAGGCTGAAGGGCAAAGGCGCTACTTGGTATCACTGGAGTCAGTTTGCAGGAGCAGAACCCACCCAACGATCCCTTCTCAGGTCTAGGAGGAATTGAGCGAAAACACAGGAAAAAAGACAATCTCACTTCTCTCACCCAAGAAGGGCCCAAGAATAATCCCCGGGTGAAGAGAAATTAGCCCAGGGTCAGTCTGCCCTGAGAGCTGTGAAGACAGAAGAAGAACAGCAGAAGAAGAGGCGGAAGTGATTGAGGTTCCCTCTCACTAGGAGTGGTAGAGTTTCCCTCCCACCCCTAGACAGAAGACACTGTTCGGCGAACATTTATATTTTATATTACACATTTTGATTTTTATGTATCTTTTTCAGGTTATGATTTTCTCGTTTTACAGTGTTTACAGTAATATTTTTGCTTATTTCTACTTATTTTTCAGAAGGACATTTTAGATTGTGAACTCTTTTTTGAGAGTTCAAAACGGGGGATTGTTAGAATATAAACTATCTATGTATGTGTACTGGAATGTGCAGATAGAGGAGAAGGGAGTCAAGCTTAGGGAGTGAAGCATAGAAAGTGCAAAGTCATAAATTGTGTGAACGGACAAGGGAATTACGGATGGGGTGAAGAAGGTAAGATAAGATGAGTTTGTTAGAAGAAAAATAACCAGAAACACTCCTTATTTTGGCCTTAAGGAATGATATGTTATGTACGAGTGACATGATATATTTATATGTTTTGAACACACCCTTGAGACTCAATAAAACGAGCTGGAAACAGGAAGAGGACAGAGTTGGCTCGACCGTTTTTGGCTGGGGTCCATCTCTCCTTCTGCAGAGGCGAAAACATCAGCTGATTGTACTTTGAGTTTATTTTCACTCTTTTTAAACCTGTACCCAAATCAACGGACCCGGGGAAGCAGAGACGGCGTCGACAAACCCTAGAAGCACAGCGGAAATGAGCAGCACAATATGTATCAGTATATTGTAGACCCTAAATCGTAGACCCTGAGTCGTAAACCCTGTTCAATTATATATTGCAGTCGTTTGGTCCTCCTCCTCCTCTTAGCACAGTATCATCATTTCTCCAGCACTTTGGTTTGGTTCCATGGGATCCTCATCATCACTTGTGCTTAAATATTCAGTGGACAACATCAGTGTGTGCTCTGGCACCACATCCATTTGATATTCTCATAATCTTGAACCTCTGGTATCACTGGAACCAATCACATGATCAATACACCTGAGGATGAGAGCTGGAATACACGCTGCACAACAGCAAACACAACCTGCGATCACCACAACAGTTAATGAAGTGAATATATTCACCAGTAGGTTTCCCCATTTTCCAGACCACTTCTCAAAAAATTTTTTTTCTGAATTGTTCATCGATTCCTGATTGCGATTTTAATTCAGTGGATAATGATTGCAATTCATTTAGGGCCTTCGTTAGAGATCCATCAGGTGCTGTAATTTTGGGAACCAAAAAAACAACAAGCCTCTCCAAAGGACCCCCACAAAACCCTTTTTTTTTCCTGTTTTTTTTCTTTTTTTTATATGAGGATCATATCCAAAACTACTCTTTTTTTGACAATAAATAATTTTCAACATCCTGTTACACAGCCTTCAGCTGTCTCTCCTTTTTTTGCCGGGGGTTTTCATTTAAAAAATTTTTTAAAAAATCGGTTCTAACAGGAAGTAGTTTGTATTCTAGCAGACATATCAAATTCAAAAAAACATTTTTCTGAAAGGGTTCCCCCTGACGAAGTAGGCCAATCGGGTCAGGGCATCCTGGAGGGAGTGTTCCGAGCCCCCCGGCCCCAATTGAAAGCGCTCTAATCGGCTTCCAAGACACCAGAACACATTCACTCCACCTGAGAATGGTTTTCAGCGTGCAGTCCTTTTTTATCACAGCTAGGTTTCCAAAACTACATACTTCCTCAATCCACTGATCTTTTCACAAAAGAAACAAAAGTTAGGAAAAAACATTAATCATCCTTTACAATACTACTGTTTAAAACCGAGGCGAGCCTGTAAAAAAAAAGGGTGGGGAATTTTTGTATAACTTCGTACGCAATTTTCCCCCTGGAGTGTCCAAGATCATTGAGTCATCTTCTCACCTTTAAACCCCAAAAATCATATTTATATTTTGTAACCCAGTTAGTTGCTAAATTTATTGTCTGTTAACTTGTTGCCAAAAGTTAGATATGTTCAAACCTTAATTTTCCCCATAAAAAGTTTTGAAATCATCCTCAGAACAAAGATATTTGCATCATTTACCCTGAAGGGGGTCCAGTGTTTTGGGACACCTACTTTTCAAGCACGTTGATAATTTTGATTTAAAATCTACCTAAATTAGACCTTTAGGGTCCTTCCCCGTAACCTCTACCCAAGTAATTTGCATATTCTGTACACCCTTAATTATACCTTTTAATTTAGTTATTCATTTTTGTTAAACTTTTTTGATCACTATAACCCATCTTTCCCCCCCCAAATATTTTCCTTTTCCATTTTTTCATCCTATGATTATTATTATTATTTCCTTTTGTTTTTCTCTGAAGTCTAAAGGTTTTAGTCAGAAAAAACATTTGAGAAAAACTTTGAAACAGAAATTTTAGACAAACACTTAAGACACACAACACAAGCCAGCTTCGGGCCTCCCCTCTTAAGGAAGTTTTGGCGGCCAAATTTTTTTACCATCAAATTATTCAACCAAACCCCTATGGTAGAATGACAGGTTCTATTTGGTTCTGTTTGTCATCCCAAAAGAGAATTTTTATCCAATTTCCACCTCAAAAATTCATAAGAAATTTAATTTTTCACCCTCTAAAACAAAACCCAAAAAAATTGTTCCAATTTTGCGAGCATCTGAACACATATAGAGAACCCCCGCCTTAGAGAAAAAAAATGAAAAACAAAACTGGTTGTGCTCTAAAACGTTCATTAGTTGGTCCGAACACAACTATGAACAAAACCCAAAACAAAAAAATGAGCTCACAGAAACTAAAACATACTATTTGATCCATGAACGTTTCACTCATGTGCCCCACATCATTCATCATTCATACCTTGGGCCTTCATTCATTCCTGTCACACTCTTCTCAACCACACGTTTTCAACCCTCAAACACAATCTTTGGATTCTATTGTTCCTGTACCCCAGAGATCCCATGTTCTTATTAATAATGTGTCAACTGCTGGATTTGTCCCGGCCACCTTTTCAGGCCTTCTTCACCTAGGAGAAAAATATATGTTTAGGGTTATCACTCACATCATCAGGCAATATAGTGGGACGCCTCTTCGTCAACCTTTCCAGAGAAATCATGAGTATTGTGACCGCAATGCCTGAAAATAAACAGTTTGATCATACAGTCATCCCAATACAACAAATTAACACTAACAAGAAATCACAATCTTGGGTAGTGAAATCAGCATTTTTCTTTCTTTCACCATCTTCATTTCACAAGAAGATAAAAAGCAAATAGATTAGTTATATACAGAATCATTTTGTTCAGAAAAAGGAAAATGTAGCCTACCTTAGGAAGCCCCTGGTGGTCTAAAAAAAAACTTGGCCCTTTGTCACCCTTTTGGGGGCAGCCATAAAGTAGTGAAATTTTTAGAAACATTATTTGTACTTCAGCCTACCTCAATAAACCTATTTATGCATAAATAATGACTGTGACATCTAAACATTATTAGTTCAGTTTTCAGTCCAACTTTCCTTTCATTTTCTTTTCCATCCTTCTATTCTTACCTCTGTTATTTGATTGTGCATCACTGCAATGCCCCTCTTTATGCACAGCGTCCTGAGTGCCTTGTTGCTGAAAAGTGCTATCTAAATAAACTTAACTTGACTTGACATAAATCGGTATCTATAATCCGCCAGGGATTTTATTGCTTTTAATTCCATCAATTAAATCCATTTTATCATTTAATGCAACTACCACTTTTGGTGAGAACCAAGTTTTAGTATAGGACATTAATTTTAATCTTGTCAGAAGGCAATGGTAGATTTATTCTTTTCAAATTATATAAAGTTAACAGCCTTTTTCCTCCTGCTGTAAGTCTTAAATGAGTGAAAGGTTTTTTCCCAATTTAATCACTGCAATTATTTGTGGTTGTAAAGCTTTAGAAAAATCATCTTTTGGAGTCTAACTGGTCGAGCTAAAATCCTAAATTTAATATTGTTTGGAAGCCTGTTGTCACATTATCGTTCTTACAATGTTTTTCCCTTCCAGCTTGTAAAGGAGTTTTCCACAACTGTGCCACCAATCCTAGAACACGCTGATGTTATTTATGGCCATGCCACAGAAACTAATCTTCCTCCCCCCAAACTTTGAAATACTGGGTATTTTAGAAATACTTAATCCAATTTAATTCCCCAATATGGCCCTGAAAAAATACTGATCAGTTATCTTTTTGGGGTTTTACACCAAGAGTAAGGGAAAAAATTAGAAGTTTTGATTTTCAGTTTAAAAATTTTCATCAGCTTGGGGAAATACTTTGCCTCATTCACTTACTGTATCACTGGTTTATTCAATTTTACTTTAAAATTGTAAAAAATCTTTCCCCTTTGCTTTCAGTTTAAAAAAAAAGGTTAAAATTTTTTCGGACTTAATCCTCACAGGAATGTGTGCATGAACTCTGTATGGTTGGGTCTTATTTTTTTTCCCCTTGATGTTAAGTGTCATGCAGGTTGCTATGCTGGGGGTTTGTGATTTTGGTTGTGTGTGACTATGTGGTTGTGAGAGCGGGGTGTTTGGGTGAGTGTGTATTTTTTGAAAAATGTTGTGGGTATTTCTGTGTGATGTTGTCATATTTTTTTTTATTTCTTTTACTGTTGTTTTTAATCTTCTGTTCTGCAAGGACCCTGTCAAAAAATGAGATGGTGGCATCTCAAGGGGTTTCCCTTTGAAATATCAGTTATCAGTGGTGCCAATTATACCTTTTTTTCTTTCCATACACAATATGTGCCATAAATAGGGTTTAAAAAAAGTCAAAATCAGATTGAAGGACATTGGATCTTCCCTGCAAATGTTTCTGTTTGGCCCTGATAAAGCTGCTCTCTTGTCTCTCTCTCTCTTTTGTGGTATTCATCAGCAAGATTATAACAGCTCTGAATGTTGTATTCTAATCTAGCCTTATTTAGATCTATCTATATTTTCTAATGCAGTAAAGTCCTTATTATATTCAAGAATGGGGTCACTAGTTTTTTTTTAATTTGGCTATTTTTTCTAATAATTTTGAAGTGCTAAATTTCATTAGTTCTAGTGCTTATTTTAATCTCTTTCCATACCTCGATGTGAGTCCTGTGGAAAAACTCACTCCTCATCTGTTTAGAAGGCTTAATGAAATTTATGAACACAAAAATGAAGGGTTATGTTATGTCATATACTCTTAGTTTGTCTTGCCCAGTTTTATAAACACACTATACAGTTTCCTTTTAATTACACTTTGTATTTATTTCAAGTAAATAAAGTTTGTTTCATTTGCTAAACTTTTCTCAATTTAGTCCAGTCCAGTAATTCTGTTAAGGTGTATTTCATCTTGTGTTAATTTTGAGTCTAATTTGATCATTCTGACTGGAAAAAGTCAAACCATCTATTTAAAATCATGTTTTGAGGGGAGGGGAAATTGGCCCTTTTCTGGGCGCTTCCTTTCGTGTTATCATAAAGAACTGATTTAATATTATTATGGTACTGCTGGATCAGACCTGCTCTTGTAATCTCTAATTATTATTGTGATACCCCTTATTAATAAAAAACACTGAGCATCAGACAGTTTAAAAAGGTTTTTTACCTTTCAAGCAGGGGGGAACCATGGTCAGGGGCTCTTTTCCAGACCTAAAAACTCAAAAATTTCCAATTGGTTTCATATCAGAAAACAATTTTAAAAAATGTATCCTGCCCACATATCCCATAAATTTTTTTGGACATAAAACATGAAAAAGACCATTCATTTCACAAAAAACACAGACAAAATGGGACAGACATTGGCCCACTAAAGTTTGATTACCCTGAAAAATACAGCATTTTAGAGTGGAACCACTTTGTTCCCCTTAATGGTTTAAAAATTATTTCTTAACCTTTTTTTGGTGAGTCGACAATTTTTTTCGGGACTCAAACCAAAGCTCCATCAAAATGTTGTTTTAACTTTTTAAAGCATCTTTTTTGGGGTTTGAAATATTTTTTCCCCTCTCTGTCTCCAAGCATTGCTCCTACAGAACAAGCCCGGGGAGCTCATTTTCTAGTGATGTCCTAGTCATTCTCTCACCTCACCAACACTTTCACACACTCTGACCAACCCCCGGGCGGTACAGCACAGTTTCCTGGTCCAAAATGAGAGCTTGTTTTGGTTTATCTCTCAGACAACCGCGTTTATTCACAATAGAGTTTATTCAGTGAGCCTAGGGTCTGTTAGCTTAGCCTTGTTAGCTTAGCATGTTAGCTTAGCATGTAGCAGTAAGGGGCCCCCCCCTGTCAGTCTAATGTGTCCCCCACTTCAGTCTGCTCACCGTTATGACTCACACACTCCACACTCCCACTGGCCAGTTTTTTTTTACACTTTTAAAATTTTACAGCTGTTTATTCAAAAAGGGACAGCGGCTTTTTAAATTTTTCTTATGGAAAAATTAGAGAGCTATCGAAAACCAAGACTCCCTTCTCGTTGGTGGCTTTCGTGCTCTTTATGAGAGCAAACAGGAAACCATCGAAAACCCAAAAACCGGGGATGCGCATTTATCTCTGCGTGTTTTACTCACAAGGAAGTAAGCAGCTTTTTTGAATCTTTTTAAGAAGTTCAAGGGGGCAATCGAAACCTAATACTTCCCCCTTGGGGGGCACTTTTCGAATTTCGTTAAGCGGAACTCAGGACCCGTTCAAACCTTGCCAAGTATGGCGTGCTGTTATTCAGGAAGGTAGCTTTTTAGTTGTGGCGAGGGAAACCGATCTTCCCCTGCATACAATAAAAGGAACTCAAAAACCTACTTCCTTTGAAATTTTAGCAATCTTTTAGAAGAATGTATCGTTTTTTTCCCCGGGGGTTTTTTTCACCGTTTTAAAAATCGTACCACCTATTTAAACGTCTTATCACTTGTTAAAATTTTCGCAACCAATTATTCTGAACCATTTTTCTGCCTCCAAGAATTACCCCAAAAAAAAACAGCTCACTCCAAAAACTAACAACACAGCCAGAGTGTTTTTACAGGAAAAAACTGGAGATTTTTTAATAGGTATCTCCCCTTACCTGTTGCGGGCCGGCAGCTGTGATGCGTTGTCCTTCCGTGGCAACCCTATCCTATCCAAAAGGGGGTTTTTTGGCTTCCGGGGCGCGGGTGGAAACACCAATTTGGGCCGAGCTACCGCAACCCCTGTTTGGGGGTCAGGGGACGCCTCGGAGCCCCCCCGGTTACTTTTGGGCCCCATTTAACGATCACACAATCCATCTAAAAGACTCTTAAAGGAACGACTCTCAAACCAGTTTTCCTAACTTTTTAGCTCCTTTTTAAATTTTAAATTGAGGCAGAGGAAGGATTACAGAGATCAGCGCTGAGGCTCCCGTCTCAGACCGTTGCCGTCTGTTAGAGCATGACGAAGAGCCTCGATAGAAGGTCACATATAGTTTTTATATCTGGCACTCCATAGCAATGGATGTGCACTCCCTCAGTGATTATCAGTAGACTATGTGTCACCATTGTGGTGTCTATCTGTTAGATTGTGTAGTAACGGGTGTCCATACTTAATCTAAGTTTGCTGTAGCTTTCTAATCAAACTAGTAATATCAGCTGCTCCACTATCAACCCCAGTGCCCCAGCTTCAGGTCATTTATGACAACCCTTGGGCCATTTATCCTTGTACTGTATATCTATGAGCATTCTTATCCTATTGTAACAAAAAGGGGAAAAACATTAGAACTTCCCCCCCCCCTTTTTTATTATAGTATAAATGGGAAAAACAGGTAACAGTAACATAATCCTCTTGCCGCAGCCAGGTTTCTGTGAGGCAAAATAAATCAATCTAGCTGTCACAAATCAGGTCACTAACTAGCAAAGTCTTTATAGAGAAAGATCTTATGTTCAGTAAGCCACATTTAATTGTTTTATTTTTCTTTTTAGTCTGAGTTGTGTTTGTTTTTATGAGATTTTCATTGTTTCCTCCTTTTAGATTATTTTCTAATCTATTTAATATTGGCTGTGGGCGAGACACTGTCTTAATAGGGTGTGGGTGGGTAAAAGTACAGAAGCTGAAAGTACAGAGAGGAGTTTAAACTAGAACCCTGCTTCCTGGGTCGTAGTTTAACACTCTTACTCTCACCTATTCCTCTAACAGGTGCACATTACAATCATAATACAGTGATCCACAGCACTGCAAGAATCTGGACTCAGATAAGCAAATAGACTTCAGAGTTACATTACCTTCATTCTGTATACCTATTTCATGTAACCCCTCTTTTAAGCCGTCCTTCAACTTGTGGTAAGAATTGGATTTGTAAGTTGAAAGACTTGTACTTAAATAACATCTTAATGTCATTTCAACAATTACAAGATAAATTTGTATTGCAGAATAGTCACTTTTTGAGATATCTTCAATTACGAAATTTGCACACTTATGCCACTTGATGCCACAATTTGAAAGGGTCAAGCCTCATGCTTTGGACAGTTGCCTCAGTGAATGCCCAGGGCCTGAACAGAACATTTCACTATTTGATAGTTCACTGCAGGAGATTAGTACCTCCTCTACCATTTCAAATAAAGAAAAGTGGGAAAGCAAGCTTGGGACTCCCCTAGCAGATGATACTTGGCAAGAGGCATGGAGTGAAATAAATACAACCTCAACTAAGGCCTGCCACTGTCTGATCCAATACAAAATCTATCCTGACTGCTCCTCACTTTGTGAAAAATGCTTGGCACTGTGGTACTTTGCTTCATAGCTGTTTGGGACTTATGGGTTCAGTGTTATGTTTCTAAGGCGCCAAGATGATGTCGAGTTACAATCAGCTGATGTTTATGCTTTTGTTGTTTACTTTTATGTTATTTTGAGTTTTTTTTTCCTTTTTCTCTAAGTAACTTACATGTTTAGTGCTGTTTGCACTTGTTCCCTGTTTATGTCTAGTAATTACTACTATTTTGGTTTTTATTTTGTAATTTTTTTGTTTTTATTCTTGTTTTAGTATATTGCTGGCTTTATGGGGCACTGTAAAACAAAATGAGGCATGAGTCTTGTGTGGCCTGTATACCTCTGTTGTTATTTGTTTCAAATAAAAATATCTGAAAGAAAAAAAGAACTGATGATTTTTAAAAACATGGACTGGGTCCACAAGTTTTAATTTAATGTATTTTTCTAATGTTATCCACACAGGCTCAGATTTCAAGATGAACTCAAATACAGAGACAAATCCTTACTCTGCATTTTTCTTATGTGTTACTAAAAGATCTCCAATAGAATGTATAAAGGTGAGAAATTATTTACGGGATATCCAGTAGCTCAAATTCAGGCTTTATGTCCAGAAAACAATAGGGCCACTAAGCATTCAGAATAGTTTCCTTATAAGTAAAAAAAAGTCCAGCATCTGTAAACAGAAAGAAAATGAGACGTCAGTCAGATGCTTCAGTGTTCATGTCCAACAGTGGGGGAGAGCTGTATATGGTGCTAACAGTAATATACTTTGGGTGATAGTGGTTATACACCTAAATGATCACTGTAAGTCATAAAAAGCAGTGTAACAGAGAGAAGTGATAAATTGCCTGGGTCCTCAGTGAAGCATTGCACATAAACGCAGGAGGCTGTGTGGTTTCATGACTATTGCCAGATTCCATTCCTCACCTTGGGGGTGAAAAATGCAAATAAAATACAGATTATAAAAAAGATCATGTGTGGGCTTTGCAAGATGAGAAATGAAAATATCAGTGGGCATCTTTTCGATCTGTATGTCCAGCAGCGACACTGGAGATGAACGAACAATGTCCCTTATTACCATGTAATAAAATTTTTTACCTCAGGTAGTATGGTGTCTAACTGAAAAAGGACAAAAAGACATTGGCAGCTTAATGGTGCCAGAATACGGTAAAAGACAGATCATTATATCTCCCCATCTGTGACAAATCCTATTAGTAGCTGGCATGTAGAGATGGAATTGTTCTAATATTATGTCTGGTGAACATCTTCTGCTGATTTGGTGATGTAGATCAATGAAATGATCAAAGAGGACCATCAGCATTATGTCTGGCTTTCTGCTTCCACAGTATGCCATCGACATGACCTATTTGTGCCTGTAAACAAATGTAAACATATTTTCAAATTTGTTACATTTTGGAAAACTGTTCATGTAACTTGATGAAGTTTGCCTGTGAATGAAAAAACAGAAAGGGATATAGATTTCCTACAGCAACATGTCTGAGAACTGTTGAGAAAGGGGCAACAAGAGTAAGATCAGCCAGTGGGACCTAATCAGGTATAAACAGCACACCCAAGCAACGTATTTCAGTTTAATGAAAACACATAAAGATAAAGGTTATTTGTTGAAACAAAAATAAATGATCATATGTCTATATGTAGGTAAATAATTTCAGCAGCACGGAGATGTAGGAAGTCCCCTGGAGTCTTGATGGTGGTGGATGAGCAAAGTTAGCAGGTGGCTTACAGTTAGGAGACTGCTCAGACAACTGGAGGAGGTTGGAACAGAGACTCAGACTCAGGGACCATAACTGGAACGAAGATTATATTTGAAACAGGCTAATTAGCTCAAAGAAAGGCAGGCAAAAATATACTGGACCAATGTAGCAATACCAGAGTGAAAACCAATGATAGTTAAACAGTCAGCTTATTTCAACAGGACACTGTCCACTGGGTGACTTGGTGTCAAAGACACATGTCAGCTAGTGAGACTTGAGGTGGAAATTAGCCACTTGGCTATAATCTCATGCATTTATATGCTCTTGTTCATAAATATGTATTTTCCCATTTTTGAAAAGTAACTGAACTGAACGTAATTGTTTTGTCCCGAGACTGATGTCCAGATAAATAAATAGTGTATCTTAACATTTCAAACTGGCAAAATACATCAAAGCAAAAAAGCAGTAAGAAAACCTGTGGAGGTGTAAATATAGGCGTATGTTTTTTTTATTTATGCTATTAAAGAGGGTTGCATGGTTGAACAGTGGTTAGCACTATAGCATCAACGAGGTCCTGTGTTTGAATCCCAGCCTGGGCTCTTTCTACATGGAGTTTGCATGTTCTCTCTGTGAATAGGTTAATTAGAGGGGTTAATTGTGGAGTACCACAGGGTTCAGTACTTGGGCCAATTCTCTTTACTATATATATGCTTCCAATGGGTCAAATTATCAGGCAGCATAGGATAAATTTTCACTGTTACGTTGATGATACTCAGCTTTACTTATCCATAAATCCTGATGAACCCAACCAGTTAGATATCTTCAAGAATGTCTTGAAGATATCTAACATTTTATCTTACATTTCCTTCTAAATTCAAACAAGACAGAAGTTGTCGTCTTTGGACCGGAGTCTTTAAAAAAGAAACTGCTTAGTCAATCAACCTGGATGGCATTAAATTGACCTCCGGTAATAAAGTAAAAAACCTTGGTGTTATTTTTGACCAGGTCAATTAAACATTTTTCTAAAATTTCCTTCTTTCACCTCCGGAACAATGCCAAAGTTACTTCAAGACTGGACTATTGTAATTCTTTACTATCAGGATATCCACAAAATGGAGTTAAAAGCCTTCAGCTGATTCAAAATGCTGCAGCAAGAGTTCTAAAGAAAATTAAAAAGAAAGATCATATTTCTCCTATTTTAGCTTCCCTTCATTGGCTCCCTGTTAAATCCAGAATAGAATTTAAAATTATCCTTCTCACATATAAAGCCCTTAATGATCGAGCTCCATCATACATGAGAGATCTGATTGTTCCATAAGTTCCTAACAGAGCACTTCGTTCTCAGACTGCAGGTTTAGTGGTGGTTCCTAGAGTCTCTAGAAGTAGAATGGGAGGGAGATCTTTTAGTTATCAGGCTCCCCTCCTGTGGAACCAGCTCCCAGTTTTAGTCCGTGAGGCAGACACCCTGTCTACTTTTAAGGCTAGGCTTAAAAGTTTCCTTTTTGATAAAGCTTATAGTTAGAGTGGCTTAGTTTATCCACTCCCTCCTAGAAGGCTCCCTCCCTGATAAAGGGAAGGCTACATATTGGATGGAGTAAGGGGGAGTCAGGTTTAGCCTTAAGCTCAGTTATGGTTGAGGTGCAAACACACCCTCCATTTCTGCTACCTGTATGACCCCTTCTCTTTTCCAATGGTTATAATCCTTCTGACAGAGATGCATCCTAATCCTTGTGGTTTTTAGTATAACAGTGACCATCAGTGGGACCCTTTGTGGGGTGCCTTGAAACGACATTGTTGAAAATAAGCGCTGTTTAACTAAATAATCTGAACTGAAACTTTCTGTGTAGTTATGCTGCTATAGGCTTAGGCTGCTGGAGGACATAATGACCACTTTCACCCTCTTCGCTACATTCTCACACTACTCTCCAATTTTGCATTATTTGCTGTTATTTCAGCTTTTAACTTTGCTCTCTCTTTTTTCTCTTCCTAGAAGCTACACCTGGCCTGACTCTGTGTCTACCTGTGACACCTTTCTGGAGAGGGGAATCGTCCGAGCTTCTGCTGGCAACAACTTAATGCTCACCCTCTACCGATGATCCACATGGCCCTGTCTTTTAGTGTTTAACCCTTTCTCTCTCCTAGACATGGCGATTGACTGAGCTTTTACTGTAACTAATTATATATGTGCTCTCTTTCAGACTCTAACCTTGAAAACTGGCTCAGAGTTTATATGTTTTTTCTTTCTAGGTGAAACGACTAAAGGAGCTACATCCATTAACATTTACTTTTCCTTCCCATAGAAAGTACTCCTGGATCAGTGCTTCTTTGTTCTCTTTGTGTCTCTGCTCTGTTCTCTCTAACCCCCAGTAGGTCGTGGCAGATAGCCGCTCACACTGAGCCTGGTTCTGCTGGAGGTTTCTTCCTGTTAAAAGGGAGTTTTTCCTCTCCACTGTCGCTACATGCATGCTCAGTATGAGGGATTGCTGCAAAGTCAACGCCAGTGACTGTTCACTGTCTCTACATGCTCATCCGGGAGGAGGGAATGCTGCAAGTCACTGACTGGATGCAATCTGCTGGGTTTCCTTAGACAGAAAAACTTTTTATCCAATTTGAATAAATAACTAACTCTGACTGCACTGTTCAATGGTTAGGACTAATTGGAATGTATGTACCTGACTTTTGTCAAGTGCCTTGAGACAACATGTGTTGTGAATTGGCACTATATAAATAAAACTGAACTTAATATAATTGAATGGATGGGGGGATCTCTACAGGTACACCAGCATTCCAAAGTCCAAAAGCCTGATTATTAAGTTGGTCTCTGTACATTGTGCTTAGGTACATTGTTTGTACTGTGAATCTCTTTGTTCCCCTCTAATAGACTTGCCACCTGTCCCAGGATGTACCCAGGCTCTCACCGCATGACTCCTTGGGATTGAAACCAGCTCCCCATGACCCTGCAAGGACAAGTGAGCAAAAACGATGGATGGTTGTCATTAAAGAGAATTCACCATGTCCATATATGATACAGTACATGGGGGCTTTAATCTCTGGATTGAGGCTTCGTTGGTCCAGTACAGACCAGTGGGAGCATCAGTTACACCCACACAACCAACTGGGATAAGTTATGCTATTGTTGGATATGTTGCTGGAAAAAAAACATCCCTACAAAGTGTAAATAATTCCTCTTAAGAAACTAGATAAGGCGAATCAGTGGTGAATAGATGGGTCATTTTTCAATGCATTTACTCCAATGGTCAATATATTGTACTTGGCAAAGGTGAAATTAACCCAGGTGGTCCTAAATTTTAATCTTTAGTAGTCAATTTAGTAGTCATTTGACATGTCTGAACAGTTACAGCGCTGTGATTTAAAAGGCCAGGTGTCAGTGTGTAATTGCCACAGTAAAACTATGTGAGGTCAGCTATTCTTTACACCGGGCTAAAAATTGGTTGCATGCAGAGCTGAGGAATATTTTAAACTATCACTATCCAAGAGTCCAAATGTCCATTGCTGTTTTTGGAGACCTTCAACTCAAATCTAGGAACTTAAGTTTTCCATTTTCAGGACCTCCACTGGTAACTGTTATGGCAGTAAGCAAAGTAGCAATTGACAGACACTACCAGCGATAGGGTGTCAAACTTAAGAATGAGGTCTTTAAATTGATTCAATTCAATTCAGTTTTATTCATATAGCGCCAATTCACAACACGTCGTCTCAAGGCACTTTACAAAGTCAATTCAATGGAATCATGCAGGTTTCAAGTAGAGTACATACATTCCAATTGATCCTAACTATCAAACAGTGCAGTCAGATTACGTTTTATCATTCAAATTGCTTAAAAGGTTTTCTATGTAATGAAACCCAGCAGATTGCATTGAGTCAGTGACTTGAAACATTCATTCCTCCTGGACTGAAGTCCACTGTCGCTACATACTCATCCAGGAGGAGTGACTGCTACAAGTCACTGACTCGATGCAATCTGCTGGGTTTCCTTAGATAGAAAAACATGAATGAATAACTGAATCTGACTGCACTGTTCAATGGTTAGGATTAATTGGAATGTATGTACCTGACTTGAAATCTATATGATTCGACTGAATTGATCCATTTTAAAGTTACCCACCTTTCACATAATGCAACAGGAAACAACACTCAGCAATTATTTTTACCTCTACCTTCTTCCCTCCCTGTTGGATGGAGTAAGGCGGAGTCAGGTTTAGCCTAAACCGGCTCAGTTATGGTTGAGGTGCAAACACACCCTCCATTTCTGCTACCTGTGCCACCCCTTCTCTTTTCCAATGGTTATAATCAGTCTGACAGAGAGATGTACCCCCAATCTTTGTGGTTTTTAGTATAACAATGGCCACCAGTGGGCTCTACTGGACAAACTTTATCAGTTTATAATTTTAGTTAGTACCCCTACACATAGTCCATTCTGAAATGGCCAAACTCGTTGTTCCCTAGTCCTATTTTTTGCGGCCGGAGCACAGCCAATGGATACACACACAGCAACCTGTGAAGGGATGCAAACAAAGAAGAAGAGATGCTGCTGCGAGCAGAGTTTTGTAGCTCTATGACACCACAGGGATTTCAGCTGTGACTCCTCCTTCCTGGGAGCTGTCATGAAATTGGGTTCATGCTGTGCATTCTGGGATTCAGAGCTTTTACAAGTCTCTTTTGTTGTCTGGTGCAGTTCAGTCCTTTTGGTTTTTCCGACGCTGAGCCCAATAAAAAGATGTTTTTATTTATTAAAAGAAAAAGAAAGCTATTCAAAAGCAACCTAGTCAATGTAAAAAAGTAGTTGCCCCCAAAGCTAATAACTGCTAATAGCCCGTTGCTGCAACAACTGCAACCAAGCGTTTGTGCTAACCAGTAATGAGTTAATGAGAACATTTTGTACAGTATGGATGCAGTTTAAAATATTTCTTATGTGTTTGAGCTTATATATATTTAAGTTCGAGCATGTGTGTGTGGGGCGGGATTGGCTGCATGCATGCTCAGTGTGGGGGATTGCAGTGGGGTCGGCCCCGGTGACTGTCCGCTGTCTCTGCATGCTCATTCAGGGATTTTTAAAAGGTTCTTTTAGCCTACTTCATGTTATCTTGATTCTAGAGTGTTCAGGGCTGGGTGAGGCAGGTGAACCTGAATCAAAACAGTGTAGTTAGTTATAGTTTGTATTTATATAGCTTTTTGAAAGAAATGATGGAATCATCGTTTGGAAGCTGCCATTTCATTTACTTAGGTTATTATGGGATTCTATAAAAATGTGTTTCACAAATTCATTTTTTGAAAAATAAAATCATTAAAATATGGAAGCTTCATTTTCTCCGAACACATCAAGGTCCAAGTGCAAGCAAAGCAACATATCACTTAATGCAATAGTGTTTTAGCAGAGGATG
Organism: Crenichthys baileyi; assembly: GCA_036173005.1. Lineage (NCBI taxonomy): Eukaryota > Metazoa > Chordata > Actinopteri > Cyprinodontiformes > Goodeidae > Crenichthys > Crenichthys baileyi. Next base: position 28,383 of record JAHHUM010001745.1, read on the forward strand.
TGCAGAAAGCCACAAAAGAGTTAAAACACATGGGAGAGAAGCCTTTGTCCAATCATTTCAGAGCAGAATGGTGGACAATAAGAGCACAGTATCCGACCCTCATGATGCATAGCCTAGACAAGCTATCGATTGGCTGTGACTGTTTGCTTTGATACATCATGTCCTCGTTGTTTAGAGAATGGGTTCGAGGACAGCAGCACTTCCACTGAAAGCTTGTGAGCTAAGGCTCCTTGTACTCTCTGTCTGCATCTGAGTGTCTGCTTGATGATGGATCAGCTTATAAGCTGGGTCCCAGGGACCAACTGTGGAGCCTCATTTTCATCTGGCAACAAATGACAGAACCTCCATCATCACAAAGCTCCACTGATTGGCCCAGTCCCTGCTCACATCAGCACACATCGGATTTGGCAAGGACTTCATTACATTCAGCCATTGAGGAATGAGCTTTAAGAATGAACTGAAGCACAGTGGTACATCATAATCATCTGTGGTTCAACCCAACACTGCCTTTAAGGTAGACCACTCCTCTCTGTCAGATTTCAACTGCTGATAACCATACACAGAAAAGAACTCCAGGGCCAAATGTGCTCCAGGGCCAAATGTGCTCCAGGGCCAAATGTGCCAATTCTCCAGGGCCAAATGTGCCAATTCCAGTGTTCTCTGGCAAATGTCAGTCGAGCTCCATAATGCTGAGCAGTGAGCACAGGTCCTATTAAAGAACGTCAGGCCTTCAGGAAGTCTGTTTTTAACGGTTTGGTCAGAGACATTAATGCCAGTGGCCCGCGTGGTGTCACTTTTTAGGGCTCTAGAAGTACTCATCCTGTTCCTCCTTGCACAATGGTGCAGATACCAGTCCTGCTAATGGGTTAAGGAACTCTGACGACCCTGTCCATCTCTCCTAGAATAAGTTCCTGTCTCATGGAATCTCCTCCATGCTCTTCAGACTGTACTTGGGGACACAGCAAACCTTCATGTAACCCATGTGATCCTGTTACTGTTCCACTCTACTTTTTTAAGTTCCAGGGCACCCCATGTCACTTCCTCCTGCTTCACAAGCTGCTCACTGTGGCTGTACTCTGACTCTGTTGTTGAAGAATTTCACATATTGATGTGCCATCCTGGTGGATTTGGACTGCCTGTGCAGCCTCTGTAGTGCCCAGGTATTGCCTCAAGCTAACAGTAATGACACTGACCCTAATCAGATGCAAAGCGACTGAAAAGTAGTCACAGAAAACAAGGAGGTAAAAATAACTGTGTCCTCCACCTGCAAAACCATTCCTGTTCTGGGGTTTGTCTCATTGTTCCCCCTTTAGTGGACCTGTTGTTCATTTCATTACAGTTTTTCTTGAACGTTTACACACTTTCCCTGAAAACATTCCTCATATTCCCAGAACTCTGCACACAATTCAAAAAACACACAATCATCAAAACCCCTTAATCCCCCTGCTAAATCAAACTTCACTTTCTGGTTTGTTTTTTTTACCGTGTCCTGTCCAGCAGAGTAGCACTTCAGAATTGTTGTCTGAGTGCCAAGAAAAAGCCTAACAGATTTACTTTCACAAGTTGAACATTACAGCTTTATAGCTTTGCTTGATATTCATAAAAAGAAACTTTTTTAGAAACTGCTTTGGGATTATTTCAATTGTTATGGACACGAAAACAGAAATGAAAAGGAAAAAAGAAGCACAAAAGAGAGAAAAGGGGGCAAAAAGGAAACGGAGAGAGAAGGAGAATAGAATGGAGGAAAGAAAGAAGGATGAAGAGAATACAAGATAACACCCTGCTTGCTTCTACACCTGCAGAAATGTTCATATTACAGGCTTTTTTACCGAAAGCTGCACGGTACTTATGAATGCAGGATGTATTTAGTAGTAAATGCGGCTCAATATAGAAATTTTGTGTATCTGTTAACAACTGAATCTAAACACCTGTGGGTCGGAGTGTGAGCGCGCTTGTGTATACAAGGTTTCTCCATAAAAATATGCAATAGTGAGTGTGAGGAGCCACAGACCCGCCCCCCTGATCCGGGACAGATACGGAGGAGATCCGAGCCACAGACATCCAACGGGCCCCCAGAGCACAGGAACCCCAGGAGAACCACCGCCGGGACTACTGTAACCCCCCCCAAGAGAGGAGCAGGGGAGAATCCCAGGGGAACCACCCAGCAGCCACAGTGCAGAAGCCCCAGGGAGCTGCAGCGACGAGCCCACAGGCCCCGCCGGCAGCCGTCTACGCCCGAGCAGATCCAGCCATGGACCCAGAGACCCGAGACCCCAGGACATATCACTCCCCAAGCAGAGGCCCGATCGAGCCCAGGGATCCAGGCCCCGGCAAGCAGCCACCGGGAGTGAGCCAGCACACACCAAAGCACCCAGCCCTGGATATCGAGAACCCCAAGTACACCAGTGGGCAGAGAAACCAACCACCGGCAGGTAGTGTGGCGGGGAGGGAATAGGCCCCACATTCGATGGGGGGCCTAAGCTGATCCAGGAGAGGGAGCAGCCCAAGAACCAACCTGACACAAAAAATACGCACACACAATCAAACATTCCCACCCTTATGCGTACACATAAAAAACACTCACACCCACGCACCCAATGTAAAGACGAATAACAACGGACGTTGTACACTCACTCACACTCCCCACACATACTCTATACTCCCAGGTCCAGGCGCCGATGCCCCATAGGGACAACCAGCCCCCAAACCCAGGAGGTCCCCTTCCCACTGGGGGTGGAGACAGGCACACTGCCCCAACACCTGAACCTGGTCCAGGCTAGCCCGGGCTCGTGCAAGAACCTGAGCCACCCGGGCCTGGACCCCAACCCCCCGCCCCGACGCCAGTCCCCAACCACCCCCATCTTCATCCGGGGAGGGGGCCATGTACAAAACAGGGGTCTACATGGTCCAAACAAGCCCACCAACCAGAGCTGTCACAGAATAAAATAGTCCCAACCCCCAATGAATTCCAATCCCAACCTGATGAGCCCCCTGCCCCCAATGAACCCGACATGAAGCTCCCCACTGGGCCACCCCCAACAAGGACACAGATATCAAATGCCCCCGAACTCAAAGGCCATGAATCCCCCCCCCCCCACCGCACATGGGCGCACTCCCACAGGATAGCTTCATCCCCCACACAGCGGAAGCTCCACACAGCCCCACTCCAAGCACCCCCGACGTGCCTTGCACCCACCACACAGCGCACCGTGACAGCAAGGCAAGGGCCCCGCACAACGCCACCCCAGCCCCCACCCACAGGCGCAACAGGGCAGACACCGTCGAGCACCGAGCTCACAATGGAACCCCCAACCCCACACCAAGATTGGACAAACTCACCTGGCAATAGGTCCCTGGCCAGCGGCAAGCACTTGCCGGCCGGCGTCCCCCACCCCGCCCCCGCAACAACACCGACACACCACATCACTGCCACTGCAACGATAGCCCAGGTAGAAACATTAGCTCTACCATCGCAGCTCAGCCGATCAAGATGCCGGAGACCTCACATCCAAGAAGAGGATCCAAACCCCTCACCCCACAAACTGCAGTCCCCCACGCCACCCTCTAGCCCGCCACCCTGATCCCCCCCCCCCCCCCCCCCCCCCCCCCCCAGACACAATAGCCAGCAGGGCAGCACACCGCCTAGCCCGCCGAACCATTCAACCACCGTCAGCAGCCCCAGGCCATCAGTCCGTGAGAGGGAAACATGCACCAGCCGGCTAACCGGGCCGCAAAGGCCAACCGCTCCAGGCCAAGCACATCTCACCAGCCGCCCTAGTGCGGGCAGAGGACATGCTCCACCGCCCCTCCCACCGGACTGCCAACTGTAGCCCTGCACCTGGCCAGGGGCAAGAGTCACAGAAGGAAACGGGGGTGTAAAAGGACCCCAAGCCTACCTCCGCCCGCTCAAATGTGGCGTTGATGCGTGTTGTTGTAGTGTGAATGTAAAAAGAAAAATGGGTGGGGAAGAGGGTCTGCCACGCCACCCCACTCCCCACCTGGAACCCTAAATGTCTACATGCAACTTAACCATTGGAGGTGAGTGCAGGCACCAGAGATTGGGGTAATAAAATAACCTCCTTCTTAGTGCCAACTCACACCCAAGGCCATACATGTGAATGTCATGAAAATGTTATTAATGAGTGTCTAAGTTGTACAATAAAATTGGGGCACAGGCTGCCATGGGACCGCAGAGATGAAAATCCCTTGCGGCATTCCAATGACGCACCTGCACCCCAAGGCCCTACATGAGTGGTAGTGTGATGGAGTGGGCAGAGGGAGGTGTCCAGGGATAGGGAGGAAAGGACTGGGGGGCAAAATGCTCTCCCAGGGAGCCAGCTCCCTGGCTGACCCCAATAGACACCCCTATTCGCTGAGTTCCAACAAAGGACAGAGGCATAGGCACATCCATCGGGCGAAAGGCTAGGGACAGGGACCAGGCCCCGAGAACCAACTGAAAAGCAGGACCAACACCCCCAGCCCCCCCTGGAACCATCTAAACCCTCAAACCCCGATCCCCAGCCCCGACACCCAGTCCCCCACCCGAAGAAGCCATCGACCCTCCAAAAAAAGGAGCCAGCTGGAAGCGTGCGGGGCATCAACCAAGAGGTCAACCCCAGCACAGAAAAAAGAGGAGACCAGCCGGCCCAGTGCAAAAAGGAGTAAGGGGGAGTCAGGTTTAGCTTAACCCGGCTCAGTTATGGTTGAGGTGCAAACACACCCTCCATTTCTGCTAACTGTATGACCCCCTCTCTTTTCCAATGGTTATGGTCATTCTGACAGAGAGAGATATCCCAATTGTTGTGGTTTTTAGTATAAAAATGGCCATCAGTGGGCTCTAGATGGACAAACTGTCTACTTTTAAGGCTAAGCTTAAAACTTTCCTTTTTGATAAAGCTTATAGTTAGAGTGGCTTAGGTTATCCTGAGCTATCGCTGTAGTTATGCTGCTGTAGGCTTAGGCTGCTGGAGGACATAATGACCACTTTCACCCTCTTCGCTTCTTTCTCACACTACTCTCCAATTTTGTGTTATTTGCTGTTATTTCAGCTTTTAACTTTGTTCTCTCTCTTTTCTCTTCCTAGAAGCTATACCTGGCCTGACTCTGTGTCTACCTGTAACACCTATCTGGAGAGGGGCATCATCCAAGCTTCTGCTGGCAACAACTTAATGCTCACCCTCTACCGATGATCCACATGGCCCTGTCTTTCAGTGTTTAACCCTTTCTCTCTCCTAGACATAGCTACTGACTGAGCTTTCACTGTAACTAACTCTATGTGCTCTCTTCAGACTCTAAACTTGAAAACTGGCTCAGAGTTTATCTGTTCCTTCTTTCTAGGTGAAACGACTAAAGGAGCTACATCCATTAACATTTACCTTTTCCTTCCCATAGAAAGTACTCATGGATCAGTGCTTCTTTGTTCTCTTTGTGTCTCTGCTATGTTCTCTCTAACCCCCAGTCAGTCGTGGCAGATGGCCGCTCACACTGAGCCTGGTTCTGCTGGATTTTTTTCCCTGTTAAAAAAGGGAGTTTTTCCTCTCCACTGTTGCTACATGTATGCTCAGTATGAGGGATTGCTGCAAAGTTAACGCCAGTGACTGTCCACTGTCTCTACATGTTCATCCGGGAGGAGTGAATGCTGCAAGTCACAGACTGGATGCAATCTGCTGGGTTTCCTTAGATAGAAAAACTTTTTATCCAATTTGAATAAATAACAGAATCTGACAATTGAATTGAACAGTACACGCCACACAAAGGAGGGCACATGACCAACATGCCCAACCACCCCCGAACCACAGGGCAGAGCCAACAGAGTGCTCTGTCCCCAATGCCTGGCACCAGACCCCAGCCACAACCAGGTGGGTGGGGCAAAAAAAACACATCCCACACTGTTAGGGTTTGAAAACTTTTGTATTGTTTATCACTCATGTCTATACAAAGTGCTCTTCCTTCCCACATGCCACAGAAAGGAGGATGGGGGAGAGGAGTGAGTTATACTACTATCAGTAACATCTGGGGGCTGCTTGTACCAGTCCCCACCTCCCTCTCTGTTTAACAACAAAACACATGCACCCTAACCCTTCTGACCCCCCACACACACAGACACACACAGACACACAAAACCCCCATAAATGCCTGAACTGTCTGTTGAAAAAACCCCTGTGTGTGTGAACCACATATATAAATAAAGAGAGAGGATGCCAAAAACTTCGTAGATTTTGGGGGGGGGGGCAGTGTGAGCTACCTCTTGCGCAAGAAAAAGAGACTCTGTGTCGTTCCTCTGAGTTGACTAATTAATACCTAACAGTAAATTTTGGTCCTTTGAGCCGGAGATTGTAATCAAAAACTTTTATTTATCTTTTACAGTGACCTGAGGATCCCGAGGATCACCTGAACCCGGGGAAGGTCTACTGGAGGTCTCCCCCAGGATGGGGGGCCCAAAAGACCCGGTGGGTGAATTCGCATGGGGGCCGGTAGATTATTGCGTCACTCGACACCTGGTGCTTTTTGGGGGGTTCGAAAGAGTCACTGAATTCAGCTAAGAGGTGGGAAAAATTTTGTGTTGTAATAAGTACTTAAAACAGTCGTAGGTAGTGTCTCGCCATAAGGAGACAGACAATTGGATAGGTATTATTCTGCCGGAAGGGGAATAGCGATAAATTAGGTAGGTCCCCCGTAAGGGGATCAGGAAACGACTATGAAAATTCCGCCGTAAGGGAAATGGATAATTTGGTTTTGGGTAGTTCCGCCGTAAGGGAAAAAATAAAATTAAGTGTAAGCGCTCATAAAATACGCTAGGTCGACCTAAAAAAATTTTATATATATAATATAAAATATTTTAAAACTATTATATAATTTAACTATTTTATATATTTTATATATATATATTTATTTTTTGCAAAAAGGGATATAAAAAAGGTAAAAATACAAACTGTGGAGGGCTGTTGTGTGTTTTTTTGGGAAAACTATGTAGAAGGAGCAAGGTATGATCGTCATAGGGGAAAATAAAAAAAAAATGGTTTTTTTTTTGGGTAAACAATAAAACTAGGATGTCTTAAAATAAAAGGGAAAGTTTTAAAAAATTAAAAAATTAATAAAGACCAGGAAACCAACTAAAATTTTACAGAGACAGGTCGAGTAAAAAATTCCCTCAGACAAATGGTTGGAACAAAGAAATTTAAAGAGAACATCAGAGAAAGAAGAAGGAAAGCAAAAGGGAACGGGCCCAGCTGGGGTTTTGGGTGCCCCCAAAATGAGGAAACAGTGGCCCGTACCCAGATAGCGAGGAGCGGGGCCCCCTCCCTTTCACAGCTGCGGGAAACAGAAATTGGGAAACAAGAGAGGGAAAGGAGCTGTACCCAATTTTCCCAAAAACCCTCCTATAAAAAAACAAAAAAAATTTAAGCAATCCTTTTTAAAAACGAAGAACAGAGCTTTTGTAGTGAATCCGGGCCCTCCAAATTTTTTGGGGGGGGCCAGGCGTGCGAACTAGGAGAAAAGGATAAAAAAATTTACTATTGCCCCCAGCATATACCCGGGGTGAAGCCTTAAAGGGGCTCACAAACAGAAATTTCATCCACCCGGGGAAAAAAATTTTTAGAGGAAGACCTTTTCCCCTCTAGTTGAAGTGGGAAAATCCAAACTTTGGTAAAGGGCTAATCACCGAGGGGCCGCCAACTATTCTATATATAGGCCTGGAAAACGGGAAGACAAAACTGCTGCCCCAAAAGGGTGCCCCCAACCGTACCGGGGGAAGGTGTAAGGATTTTTTGGCAGCTATTTTTAACTCGGGAGGAGTTTCCCATCTTAAGGCAGAGAATGCTCCAGTTTTTTTCCCCAGCTTTTTTGGGGGTCATCGGGGGTGCAAGTAGTAGGGGGTTTCACTGGATCATAAACAATGGTGACACTTTACCATAAATTCACCGTTTTAAAAGGGACGCCTTACGTTTTTACTCTTTAAAAAAATTCGGGAATTTTATACAACGCAGATTAGGGGAAAAACCCTTACAATGCAAACAGAAGGATGAAGAAGACCCCCCAAGTTTTTTTTGGATGGATGAGACGTGTTTTTAGAAAAAACTCTGCTTACCAAAATGAAAAGCAGGGGCGGGGAAACCCTATCACAGTAGTTTAAAGAGAGCCTTTCTGAAAGGGCCCTTTAAAAAATTGAACTCAAGGGTATATAAAACAAACCGGGGTTCTCAAAATACGGAACGGTTCCCCAAAGCCTTAAAGAAATCCCAAAAGAACCCCATAAGCCCAAAAAGCAAAATAGGAAACGATACATTTGCAATAAAAGAGGGCCCTTTAATATTTTCATTGAAAGGGGGCTTTTGGGGAACAGGAAAAGGGGGAAGGGGGAGGTTTCAGGGGCCCGCGGGGGAAAGGGAGGAGGAGGGGGAAGGGCCACGACCCCAACCCACACACAGACAAATTTTAGGGCCCTGGGGTGGGGGAAAAATGGGCATTATGCTAGAAAATTAAAAGACAAACTTACAAAACCCTGGCGCAAGAGATGAAAACTGCTGGATCTGTAATGAGCCAAGGACTTTTTTGCTGCTGGCACATCAGGGGTTCCCATTACCAAATTGCAACCAGTAACAATAAAAAGGGCCGGGAAAACAAAACTTACTTGTCAGTCCCCGTTCTGAAAAGGGTAAAAAGGGGGCCCAAAAACCTTTTTGGGAAAGATCTTATGAAAAATTTGGGCATTTTAAGTATAGTATCAACAGAAAAAGGAAAGAAAGCTTGGGGGAAAAAGGGGGCCCCCTAGCCCAAAAAATGAATTCCACAGCCGCTTTATTACGGGGTCCCTCGATCAAAGGCCCCACACCAACAGCTCGGAACTGCTGGGAAACCAAGAAAAAAAAATTTCCCTAGGAGGCCCAGAAAAAGGGCCAGATCTGGGGCCCCCATGAAACCCAGGGAATTAAAGGTACTCCAGGGCCAGATTATCATTTAATGAAAACCCGGGTTTTTCACGGGGGAGAAAAAAAATCAGACGGGGGTTCCTACAGCACCTGTATTTTGGGGACCCCAAAACGGGGAAAATCCTCCCCCTAAATTATACTGTCGGGAAAAACACCCCCAACATTTTTAAAAGGCATTTAAAACCTCTTTCTTCTTTTAACAAAACCCCCGTGGGGGCAAGTGGAAAGAATCAAAAAACTTTATGCAGCGTGCAGAAAGGGGGAAAATTATGAGGCATCAAAAAGGGCTCTGACTGGAAATAGATCCAAACACAGGAATCTGGAAACTCACTTTGGGTTTTGGACAGTTAAAGCCCAAACCCAAAGACACTTTTAGATGGGGGAAAAGTGACAAATAAAAGGGCCTAGCTAAAAGAAAAAAGGAAAAGCAAGGGCCCCCCGGGCCCTAGCTGCTGTCCCCCCCTAAATTTGGGGGCCCCCAATCATCGACTGATGTAGGATTTATAAAGGGTTTTTCCACCATATAAGGTTAAATTAATATCCAAAAAAAACCGACCACTATTGGGGGCCAATACCCCTTGAACCAAAAATTTGAAAAAGGGGTTTTAAAGGGCCAGAAAATTACAGGACATGCTGAAATCGGGAAATTTTAAGGGGAGGCACCTGATGCTCCCTGAAACCCAAAACCTATTTTTTCCTGTGCAAAAAGGGCCAGCACAGGAAAGTGGAGAATGGTCCAGGACCCAGCCCAAATAAATAAATAGTGCAGCATGCGGGCTCCGGCCTCCCAAATCCACATCCCTTACTGCATTCAGTAACTCCAGAAAAAAAACATATTTCACGTGGTAATCTTACAATGTTTTTCTTTACAGTCCAAATTCCCTGAAGAGTCACATCATTTTTTTTGGTTTTCATTTTAAAAAGGGAAAAATATACTTACCCCAAATTTACCCAAAGGGTTCAGTGAAACCCCCCACTATATAACCAAGCATTAAGATTTCCTACCCCCCTGTGAGGTGCCTGAACATACCCCTTTCCCCGTTGTATTAGTTTAAAATTTTTTTATAGTTTCCCAAAACCCCAAAAAACCCCGTAAAGGAAGTTTACCATAACAGTTTCTAAAACATCTCCACCAGACAGGCACACAAAGCCTCTAGGGGTAAATTGGCAGTTTTGTAAGGAGAAAAAAAAAAAAGGGTTTATTTGGGACATATGCTTTCACAAACATGGCTGCTCCCTCCTAAGCAGCAGAAAAACAGCTATACAGGAAGCCCCAAAACCACGAACTAAACCAAAAAATGATGCCTTTTTTTGGGATTGGTGTAAATTTTTGCAGACAATGGCCTACCCAGACTATGCAGCCATTGTACAACCCTTGCAATCTATGGGGCCTATGGCCAAAAAACATGACAATAAAAGAAAAAAAATCACATGGACTAAGGAGGGAAAAGCAGCATTCACAGAGAAAAAATTTTGCTTCAAACAACAGTCACCCTTAGCTCGCCGGATTATAGCCGCCCCTTTCACACTTTTGTTAGATGCATGTAAGGTTATATGAAAAGCTGTATTAACCCAGCCATTTGGGGCTCCAAAGACAGACCTTTAGCATTTTTATTCTAAAAAAAATGAAACCCAGTGGCGGCGGATTTCCCAAATTTTTTTTCCCGGCTTGCTCCGCGGGGTGCAGAAGCTGTGAAGGGGAGACAGTTAAAATTTTGCTGTGCCACCCCTCACACGGGAAAATTTCCTCATTCAGTGTCACTTTATTTTGCTAAAAACCTCACCCTTTCCCTTTTTTGACCAAAGCCCCCGGGTATCCGCATTGGGCCCTCATTTGCTACTCTCACAACCAAAATAAATTTCCCAAAGACGTGGTCCACTGAACCTTAGCAGTTAATTCCAACAGCAGAAGATGGAAAACCCCACATTTTTTTGGCAAAACAAAGGTTGAGGAAGACACAAAACCCAGCAAGACATTTCTAGACCCCTCTGCAAAACTCACAAATAATCTTTGGGGGGACGGGATTAGCATCAAAAGGATGAATATGGAAAAAAAAGAGTTTTGGGTTATGCGGAAAACCCCTGAAACTAAAAATTTAGAATCACAGGCCCTGCCCCATACATGTTCAAGCACAGACTTGCAGAGCTGAACGCTGTCATCAGAGCCTGTGAATTACATGAAGGAAAAAATGCAAACCATCTACACAGACAGCCAATATGTATTCAGTTCTGTTCACCATTTTGCCCAAAAAATGAGAAAAATAGAGGGTTCAAAACATCATCTTGGGAAAAGAATTGACAATTTTAATCTGTAAAAACGATTGCTGTTAGCTATTCAGCTACCAGCAAAGGTAGCGCTTTGTAAATGTAAAGTGCATCACTCTGATGAAACCAGGGAAACAAAAGGGGGACACTATCGCTGACATTTCTGCTAAAATAGTTCGAAGCTTCCCCTTTCACCACTGAAATCAGATCTCCTATTTATAGATACAGATGTCTTTAAAAAATTCACAAAAATTGCACCAGCTGCAGAAGTTAAATCTTGGCTGAAAGAGGGGGCCCATAAAAAAGATGACATTTATCATTTGGAAAATAAACCAATATTACCAAAGAATATATACAGGACGGCGGCCAATGTGACACACGGACTTTCCCATGTGTCAAAAACGGGAAAAAGGGTACACTTAGTAAACTACATTTTCCCCACCATAAATTTTTCTGACTATTGGGAAAAACCTTTTTTTAATCATGTATTAATCTTCGGGAAACCCAATCCACAGGGAAAACATGAGACCCAAAAGAGGGCCAGTTTCCCCAGCAGCAACTCATCCCTTTCAACCCCGTACATATGGATTTCATAGAGTTTATCATGGTCAGGGGGGAAAAAAATATTGTTTAGTGGTCATAGATGCATTTTCAAAATGGGTTGAAAAAATACCCTGCAAAGCACTGTGATGCACTCCACAGTGGCAAAAAGAGTTTTAAGTGACACATTTTTTTCCCCCCATAATGGTTTTCCCACAAATCATAAGATCAGCTAATTTTGGGGACTCATTTTTTAAATAATGTAATAGAACTGTGCTCTAAAGCTTAGGTTTTCAGTTAAAAAGCCATTGTTCTTAACCCACCCACAATCTGCCTGGGTTGGTTTGAACGAAAAAAATGTAACAATAAAAAAAAGATTAAGGAAAACGATGGCAAAAAAGGGAGGCCATGGCCCGAATGCCTATCCCTGGTTTAAAATTATGGGGATAAGAAAACTCCAAAACAGACTGGTCTCACTCCATTTAAATAGTGTACGGAAAACCTTTTTTCCCTTGCCATCAGAAATTGAATGACATAGTAAAAGCACAGCAGAAGCATCATTAGGCTGAATGGATGGAAAAAAATTTTTAAAAAAAGGAAGTTTAGATGTCCCAGTTGGTCTGCCGATAATCTCTGCTCCTTAAATTTCACAGAACAACCTGAGACCGGGACCTGGTTTCCTGATTAAAGGACATTCCATAGAAAGGATTGGAGCGGTGCCCCTGCTGGAAAAGGGGCCCTTAAACCCGAGTTTTCCTGACCACACCGACAGCTCTAAAAATCGCAGAGAGACCATCCTTGGGAAACCACAAGAGCCACTGTAAGCCCATATTAACCGTTTCAGGAGCCAAACCAACCGACGGGGGAACAGGGGAAGACCGGCTACAAAGGGGTGGTGACCCATAGGGGTAGCATCTCAAACCCGGTGAAGAGAACAACAGACCTGTGGCCCCAAATTAGATGGGTTTTTTGGGTAACATGGGGGACAGGACTGAAAAAGCCTGAGCCCAATTCTGGTAGCAGGAACTCTTTCTCTGTTTTAAGGGCGGTCCAAAAGGACCGACATCACTGAAAAAAGATGGACACCGGACGGCTCTCATCTCAGACCCCTAAAGAAAGAGGAAGACATCCCGTTTTTTCTGCCGAAACTATTGGTATCGTTATGTGTTAATGAAACAGCTAAAGCAAAAAAATAAAACAGATTGTTATGTATGTTCTATCATGCCCGTTTCATTCCCCGGGCCCTACAGTGTATGTGAGAAAGATGAATTTTTCACGGAAGCAGCATGTGCCTTTTTTCAATAGGACTTGGGGGTATGCAAACGTACATATTTCATTGTTCCAGGTCAAAACCTGACAAGAAGGAGAAGGGCATCCAAATGGTTAAAAGAAAAAACAAAAAGTAACCCTACTAAAACAATTTTTCCTTTGCATATGCATGTGACCCACGTAAAATGCACATTGTGACCCCAAAATGGCAGCCTCTGCACATCAGGGAAAAAGGGAAAAGCCACACCATTCCAAAAACAAAATGCCAACGGGAAACATTCCACCACGATTTTTTTGAGTAGACAAAAGGAAAATCATTCTTCCTATCTATGTGGGTAACCCACGCAGTGTGGAGGGACAAATGGATCCCCAAGGATTAAAACCAAACAGAACATACTGGGTCGAGGGGGTAGCTTGGTTATGCGGGAAAAACGCTTAATTTTTATACTACCCCTGAAAATTGTATGGGGTGTGTGCTCCTTTTTTACAATCTGAACCCCCACTTTTAAATACTCAGTAAGGTAACCCCAATGATACCCACCCTTCCCCAAAAGGCTAAAGAGAGACATAGAAATGAACCACAAAAGCCCCTATCTGGGAACTAATGTCCCAGATGAATTTAAGCTTTGCCAAAAGGGGAAAAAAGTGACACTATCTCTCCTTCCTTGGCTAGGTGTGGGCAAACTAATTGCTGCGTGTGGAAACTTTAAGCTACCGATTAGGGGTGTTTTTGGAAAAACCCAAAATAGTAAAAAGATGGCCAAAAAATAGAAATGAACGCTATGCGAGCCATGATAATTCAGAACCGCATGGCTTTGGATATTCTAACAGCACCAACGGGGGGCGTTTTTCCCTTTTGGTGAAACAACACTTGTTGGCACATATATTCCAATTAAAATACATTTTCCTCAGATATAACAGGGGGCCTGAATAACCTGCGAAACCTGCAAAACGTCATGACAAAAACGACCACCCGACTCCCAGCTCCTCTTGGTTAGACTGGATGCTCCAAAGGGGGAAAGGGATGGATTGGGTTTTAAGATTTTTTTTAAACTCGCTGTAGCAATATTCCTGATCATCCTGTGGCATCTTGTCAATATGTATTATTCCATTTTTTGCAAATGTATGGTAAAAAGGATAATGACATATCAGTCACAGTCGCATATGCAGCATTGATTCAGTGGACACCACATTGAAACCCCAAAAAACCAGATGACTATGATTACATGTTGTAAATGAAAATATATTTATGCCTGAGGGGTTACTCATAATTGTACTTCATAAAATGACCTTAAAAAGCAGAAATCGAAAGAAAAATTGCTATTTAAATGGAAAATTTGGAAAAGTACAATGATTCATGAACAAGGCTTGTTTTTAAATTTTTTTTAAATTTTTATTACATTTTTTTTTTCTTGATTTTATTACATTTTTTTATTATTTTGTACTCCTACCATGGTTGGGGTTTCGCCTTAGGCGGGGGGGCCCGGGGGGTATTTTTTTCCCACAATATAAATCTGCCGTTCCGTCTGTGGGGTTTTTTTCGCTCCCCACAGAGTGATTTTTTTTACATGGGATCTAATCATGACTTTATTCGTGATAAAAAGGAGGACTGTTAGGGGTTTAAAAATCTTTTGTATTGTTTATCACTCATGTCTCACAAAGTCTTTTTCCTTCCCCCACATGCCACAGATAGGAGGATGGGGGAGAGGAGTGAGTTTTTTCATATCAGTAACATCTGGGGGCTGCTTGTACCAGTCCCCCACTCTCTCTCTGTTTAAAAGCAAAACACATGCACCCTAACCCTTGTGACCCCCCACACACACAGACACACACAGACACACATACACCCCATAAATGCCTGAAGTGTCTGTTGAACTGTGGGGGGGGTGAACCACAAATAAAAAAGAGAGAGGATGCCAACACTTTTGTAGATTTGCACTGCAGTGTGAGCTACCTCTTGCGCAAAAAAAAAGACTCTGTGTCGTTCCTCTGAGTTGACTAATTAATACCTAACACACACCAACACCTAGTCCGCCAACAAGAAACACACGACCCAAAATGGCAGGCCCACCCAAATGCACGCTCCGGGCCAGCATAGGCACATGCACGCCCCACAGAAAAATGAACCGAGACCCCCCGGGGCAGCCAGGCCGTCAAGTAGACCCTGCGATTCACCACCCTGCCCACCACCGTGTCCAAGGTAAAGACACCAGCCTAACAAGCAGAAGGGCGGCAAAGCACACAGCACGCACAGCAAAGAGGCTGCATTCCCCCCCGAGATGCAGAACCACCAACATCCATGCCAGCCAAGCAGAAACAACAGAGCCAAGCCAAGCTGCGGTTCCCCCCAAGCCAAAGCCACAGCAACACCACACATTCTTTCATACATCGGTAGGGGCATGGTGTAGGCCACCAACCCTAAGCACACACCACCCACCAGGAACCACCCTGCAGGCAAGCAAACCCCACCTCAGCATAAGGCTGAGAAGCCTGATGCAACCGCCGAGCCCAGCGACGCCCACCCTACCGTACAAAACACAGAGGCCAGAGCCGCCATGCAAAGGACCTCCACCACAACACCACAGCACGCCAAACAGCGGATGACAGAACACAGCAATGAGCACCCAAAGCAGAAGCTGTGCACAAAGCCCACACCATGCAAATGTGCCCCCACCAGCCTCCTGCAAAAGTGGACCCCTGTGAGAAGAAGACCCACAGCATCCAGGTCCAAGAACATGTCTGACCCCCATGCCCCTGCCTAAAGTAGCCCCGCAAGAAAACCCACACCAAAGCCCACGAAAGGCAGAGAGCCCACAGAGCCAAAACCAAAACCCACCAAGAAGCTGAGATAGTCCACCCTGAGATCAACCCTGGCCAGCCAACCTGCCCAAACCATGCAGACCCCTCCGACCCCCCTCCCCCGGGCAGAACCGGGACCGGCGAAAGGATCCGGAACCCAGACAAGGAACCAGAATCCCAACCGGAACCACCCAGGTCCAAATGATGCCCTTTCCCACCCAAGGCCAACCACCCACCTCCATCCTGAAAGAAAACCTACACCCACCCCAACATTTGAACAACTCCCAGAACACATAAGACATTAGACACCCAGGTTAAGTCTGCCCCACCCCGTCCTACAGATCCTCTGCCGTGCCAGCAGAGTGCACTCCTTGAAGGAGAGAGCACCTGCAATGAGATAGTACCTACAAGCCAGTTTAGGAAGCCCTTACGCCCACCGATGCACCGAAGGCCGCTGGGCCGGTGCCGGGTGCCAGAGCATGTGCCAGCCCAAAACCCCAGTGACATACCCGCCTGGACCCAAGCCCCCCCGGCCCAGCCAGGACCCCAGCCCGGGGGTAACACGCCCCAGGAACCTAGAGCCCCCAAGCCCATCCCAGATCTGCCCAGGAGCAGCCCAGCCACCAGGCCAGTAATCTATGTCCACCGGCACAGGCTCCCCAAAAGCATTGCATGCAGCCGCCAGATGCCGCCCCCGAGAGCCACCAAAGCCCCACCCCAGTTGGGGTCACAGCCCCCGGCACCAGACCCCCCCAGAGACCCCAGCCCAGGGACAACCCAAATGCCCCAAACCCAGACATCCCCCTGCATCCACCACAATGACCAAAGGATGCAGCCAAAGGTGCCCCACCCCAAGTAGGTGATGGAGCCGATTAAAGGAGCCCAGAGCAATTGATCTGATGTGGAGGCAGAGGCTGTTTCAAGACTTTTATAATCCAACAGAAGGTTTCTGTACTGGTTAATATTAAGAAGGTTTTAATTTTTCCAATTCATGAGCATAGTTTTCTTAGCAATACATAAGGCAGTGATAACCATGTGAGCTGAATTTGTCTCTATGGTGACATCATCTAAGTTGCCCAACAAGCAAAGTGAGGGGGAAGGTGAAATATTACATCTCAGACACTTTGATAAGTCTTCGCATATCAGGTGCCAGAACCTCTGAGCAGGTGTACACAACCATAGTGCGTGGATGTAATTGTCAGGTATATTGCCTGTGCAGTGTAAGCAAGTATTAGATGGTGCAAAACCCATCCTGAACATCCGTTGATCTGTATAGTATACTCTATGAAGGATTTTATATTGTATTAATTGTAAATTTGGTGTTATTAGTCAATTTAAAAAGTTCTGAAAACTTTCCCAAAAGAAAAAATTTTTTGGGTTAAAGTTAAACTGATAAGGTCCGCCCCCCCATTTCATAATAAAAAAGGGAAATTGATTTGTCTTATTTTTAGACAGTGTCCTGTGTATCTTAGACATTAATTTGGGGGGTGTTGAGTTTAGGATTTCTAGTAAAACTGATGGCATTTGTAACCCCCAACGTTTTTAAGCCTAAATTTTTTTTTTATTATAGATTTAATTTTTGTCGATTTTCTAAAAATGTATTCTTGTCCATCCCATATTGTATAATTAATCTGTTAAATGGGATGAACTGAATTCCTTCAAATATATGTTCCAGGTATTCAATTTTCCTTTACTCCTCCAATCTGGAAAGTTTATCATCGTATTTTTTTTGGGGATGTCAGGGTTGTTCCAGATGGGTGTGCGTCTGCATGGGATTAGTGGAAACTGTCTTTTTTTAGATTTTTCCCACCATGCTGTCAGAGGGTTTGGGATATTGAGGTTTTTAAAGCATACATGTCGGTTTTATATTTGAGCTAAAAAATGGTATTCTGAAATCTTCATATTTTTGCATAATGTTTGTTCTACATCTAGCCAGGGGTTTCATCTAGAGGACTGTGTTTAAACCCTATTTTGAGATGTATTGTAGCCTGTTGGCAAAAAGTAATGATGAAAGTTAGGCAGATCTATTTCCTCCTTTATCGTTGGTCTTTTGCAGCGTTTTTTAAGCTAATACGCAAGGGTTTGTCTTTCCCAAAGGCATTTAGTGATGGAGGAGTCCAGAGATAAACACCAGTCAGATGACGGTTTTTTTGGGGATCATTGAGAATAAGTAATTTGTTTTTTGGCAAGACCATCAATTTTTTTAAAGCAATTTTCTGCCCATGAGTGATTTGGTAGCGATTTCCATCTAACCCAAATCATGTTCCATTTTTTTTAAAAGCGGGGGGTGTGGTTTAGTTTTTTTTTAAAATCTGCCAATCCAGGAGAAAAATTTTTTCCCCAAAGTATGTAATTTCCCCTGAATGTAGTTTTTTTTAAGGGAAATTTGGGGAAAGAACAGTTAATTGAACAGATAACTGTCGATTTCAAACCCCAATTTATAGAATAATCCAAAATTCTTGAGAAAGAATTAATCAATCCAATTACCTGAGAGACAGAGGTTTGCAAATGCTGGAGAAAGAGTAATACATCATCTGCATAAAGATTGATTTTATGTTCAATATTCATGCATTTTATGCCTTTAATTAATTATTAGTTTGCCTGATTTTCCTCCTCATTATTGCAAACAATGAGGGGGAATTGGTCTCAATATTTTTACTATAGGAATAGTCTATTAAATTAAGTAATCTGCGTGAATTTCTGGATGAATGCCTCCCTTTTATGTAGTATGATGTAGTATGAGAGGAGTAACCTTTTCTTTTTGCAAGGGGTTTACAGATTATTTTGAGATCAACATTAATAAGGGATATGGGACAGTACCTGATAGGAAGTACTGGCTCTTTTCCTGGTTTTAAAAGGAGAGTGATGTTGGCAGAATTCATATTTAGCGGAAGTATTCCATTTTCTTTGGTTTCCTGCAACATTTCTTTGGGATTTTGGAGGCCAAAATATTCCAGAATTCTTTGTAGAACTCATCTAACAGTTTAATAGGGTTTTTCTTTAATTCTTGAATACGTTTGTTTTCTTTTTTTTTTTCTTATATGATGAGAATGAGATTATTTTACCTCTCATCACAGCTTTGGAGGTCATTAAACTCCAAATATGAAGTCCACTCTTCTTTGAAATATTTGATAAATTCTTCATTCTTAAGCAATTATGTATTAAACCTCCAGTTTTTGCTTTGTGGGTTTTTTCTTATTTATTATAGTTAAGGAGACAGGGAGCATGATTGCTGACACAAGGGGGTGTATCTCAATGCGGGAAATGTCGTAAAACCCCAACGAGCTGCTGCTAAGAAAAAAACCCCAAAGAGGGAATTAGGATTTGAGGGAAAATTAGGAGAAGAAGGTAAAATTTCTCTGTGATTGGGGTTTAAGAGTTTCCCAGGGCATCGCAAAGTCCTAAAAACTCATGTGGGTTTTTTTAAACCTATTTTTATTGTTTTGCCACCTTTGCTGAGCCCCTGTTGTGGTCAGCCTGTCTAATTCCTCATTTAGACCAAAGTTGAGTTTAAGCCCCCAAAAAGGGTGACCATCCAATGCCCAATTCAATTCAATTCATTTTATGTATTAGCCCCAAATTTCAGAACACATGTCGTCTCAAGGCATTTACAAAGTCAGGTAAATACTTTCCCAAAATTAAATTTCCAACCATTAAAACCGTGCAGCCAGATTCAGTTTTTTATTAAAATTGGAAAAAATTTTTTAAAATTTTAAGGAAACCCAGCAGTTTGGGACGCGTCATTTGATTTGAAAGCATTCCTCCCCCGGGAATGACATGTAGCGACAGTGCACAGCACGGGCGTTGACTTTGCAGAAAATCCCTCATACTGACATGCATGTAGCGAAGTGGGGGGAAAAACTCCCCTTTTAAACAGGAAAAAAAAAACCCTAGCAAAACCCAGGTTCAGTGGAGTGGCCACTGCCCACCAACAAAAGGGTTTGAGAGAATAGAGCAGAACACAAAGAGAAAAAAGAACACTGATCCGGGATTTCTTTTCTATGGGAAGGAAAAAAATGTTAATGGATGTAGCCCCTTTTAGTCGTTTCCCCTAGAAAAAAAGAACATATAAAATCGGGACCCCCCATTTCCCGGGTTTAAGAGTCTGAAAGAGAGCACATATTAATTAGTTACAGTAAAAGCTCAGTCAATTCCCAAGGGTTCTAGGAGAGAAAAGGGTTTTAAACACTAAAAGAAAGGGCCCAAAGTGATGATCGGTAGTGGGTGAGCTTTTAATTTTTTTGATGAAAAAGTTTGGGACGATGCCCACCCCCAAAAAGGGTGCCCAAAAGGTAGACCCCAAGCCCAGGCCCGGGTTTTAAGTTTCTAGGAAGAAGAAAAAGAGAGAAAAAATTTAAAAAGCTTAAAATAACAGCAAAAAATAAAAAATTTTAAGAGAAAGTGTGAGAATGTAGCGAAGAGGGTAAAAAGGGTCTTATGTCCTCCAGCAGCCTAAGCCTGTAGCAGCATAACTACAGAGATAGCTCAGGAAAATTCTAAGCCACTTAAAAAATAAACTTTGGGGCAAAAAGGAAAGTTTTAAAAACCCAGCCTTAAAAAATAGACAATTTTTTTCCATCTAGAGCACACTGATGGTCCAAATGTTATACTAAAAAACCAAAAACGATTGGGATACCCCTCTGTCAGATTTACCATAACCCCTGGAAAAAAAGAGGGGGTCTACAGGGAGCAGAAAAAGGAGGGGTTGGGGTTTGCACCTCAAAACCCTAACTGAAAGGGGTTTTGGCTAATTTTGGTTTTCCCCCCCACTCCATCCAAAAAAGGGGGAAAGAAAACGGAGGTAAAAATAAGGAAGGGTAGCTCAGGATAACCCAACCCCTCTAACTATAAGCGTTTTTCCAAAAAAGGGGAAAATTTTAAAGGCCCCAGCCTTAAAAATAGACAGGGTGTCTGCCTCACGGACTAAAAAAATGGGAGCTGGTTCCACAGGAGAGGGAAACCTGATTACTAAAGGGGTCTGCCTCCCAATTTTTTACTTCTAGAGACTTAGGAACCCCCAGTAAACCTGCAGTTTTTGCGAACGAAGTGCTCTGTTTGGAAAGTTTTGGGGAAAAATCAGATCTCCCGATGTACGATGGAGCTAAACAATTAAGGGGTTTTTTTAAAGTGAGGGGGGAGAATTTTAAATTCTAATTTTTGGATTTAAAAGGGGGCCAATGAAGGGGAAATTAAAATAGAGGAAATAGGTTTTTCTTTTTTAAATTTTTATCAGAAATCCCTTTCTGCCAAAAATTTTTTAATCGGGTGAAGGGTTTTTTAAATGCATTTTTTGGACATCCTTATAGTAAAAAATTACAAAAGTCCAGCCTTGAAGTAACAAATTTTAAAGGACTAGTTTTTAAAAGGGTTACTCCCGGGGCAGGATATTTTTTAATTTTGGCAAGTTTGGAGATTGGGAAAAAATGGGAAAACCCCAGAAAAACCCGTTTAAAAATGGGGGTTTTAAAAGACCCTGTCTTGGGCAAAATAACACCAAAGGGTTTTTTTCCCTTTTTTACGGAGGTCAATTTAATCCCCTCCAGTTAAATGGGCTGACTAAGCAGTTTCTTTTTAAAAATATCTGTTCCCAAAAAACACAAATTCTGTCTTGTCTGAATTAGAAGCAGAAAAAATTTAAAGTCATCAAGTTTTTTTGTCTTCAAAAACTGCTTGAGGGGGATCTAAAAATGGTTGGGCCCCCATCAGGATTTAAAGGATAAATTAAAACGGGGTGTCATCAGCGTAACAGTGAAAATTTTTTCTATTGCTGCCTGATAATTTTACCTATTGGAAGCATATATATTGTAAAGAGAATTTGGGCCCCAAGTAGTACTGAAAAACCCTGTGGTACTCCACAAAATTAAAACCCCGGGGGTTTTAAAGATGTTTATCCTTTACATGAACAAACTGGAATTTGTCAGACAAATAAGATTGAAAACCAGCCTAGCACTGTTCCCCCCCAATCCCTTACAGCATATTCCCAGCCTTTCTAAGAAAATTTTTTGTGATCGACTGTATCAAATTGCAGCACTGAGATCTAACCCCAGAACCAGTAAGGACACAAGTCCCCTTATCCTGAGGGAATAAGAATATCATTTGTGACTTTCAGCAGAGCTGTTTCAGTGCTATGAAGAGCTCTGAAACCCTGACTTTAAACTCTTTAAAAAGGTCATTGCTGGGTAAATGCTCACACATTTGATTAGCAACTATTTTTTTCAAGAATTTTAATAAGAATGGAAAGATTGTATATCGGTCTGTAATTTTTTAAGGTCATCTCGATCAAGCGAAGGTTTCTTAAGCAAAGGTTTAATTACAGCTACCTTAAAAGCTTGTGGTACATACCCATTTACTAAAAAAAATTTTAAAATCATTTAAAAAAGGGGCTGGGAATTTAAGGGAAACCTTTTCCCTTTAAATAATTTGGTTTTGGGATTGGGTCTAACATACAAGTTGAAGGTTTAGATGAAGCTAATATTTCTGATAACTCAGGAAGCTCCACAGGATCAAAACAGTCCAAACACAGATCAGGTTCTACAATTTACTTTTCCCTTCCCATAGAAAGTACTCCTGGATCAGTGCGTCTTTGCTCTCTTTGTGTCTCTGCTCTGTTCTCTCTAACCCCCCATTCGGTCGTGGCAGATGGCCGGTCACATTGAGCCTGGTTCTGCTAGAGGTTTCTTCCTGTTAAAAAAGGGGTTTTTCCTCTCCACTTGTCGCTACATGCATGCTCAGTATAGGGATTTGCTGCCAAAATCAACGCCAGTGACTGTCCACTGTCTCTACATGCTCAATGGGGGGGAGTGAATGCTGCAAGTCACTGACTGGATGTAATCTGCTGGGTTTCCTTAGACAGAAAAACTTTTTATGCAATTTGAATAAATAACTAACTCTGACTGCACTGTTCAATGGTTAGGACTAATTGGAATGTATGTACCTGACTTTTGTGAAGTGCCTTGAGACAACGTGTGTTGTGAATTGGCGCTCTATAAATAAAACTGAACTGAATTGAATTGAACTCTCCCATAGGGGCCATCTTGCCCAGTAGACTTTTTTTGTATTCTTTAACAATGACCTTAACTAAGGTAAATGAAGCTTGCAGAGCTTGAAATGTTGTTCTGGGTTCTTTGATAACCTCTGGGTTAATCATCGACGTGTTCTTGGAGTATTTTTGGTTGACTGGCCACTCCTGGGAAGGTTTACCATTGGTGCATATTTTCTCCAGTCGTGGATTATGGCTCTCACTTTGAGTCGCTGGGGTCCCAAAGTCTTAGAAATGGCTTTGTAACCCTTTCCAGACAGATAGATGTCACTGACTTTGTTGTGTCCTGTTGATTTTTTTAGATAATGTGTTGGTTTTGAGATCTTTAGGATGTCAGTGAGGTAAATTGTATATTCTATCTAACCTTCCTGCTCATTGCAGAAAGGGTAGAAAAAAATGTTCCATGCTGTTCTAATAATATAGACATACAAGAGTTCAGACCTCAAAGAAAACTGCACATTCATATTGATAAACAAAAACTTGACCAGTCCATGTCTACATGAAGCAATGTAGGGTTAAAGTTAACTTCTTTTTGTGGACAGCCCAATAGTAAGGCACTAAGCTGTGTCTTTGTCTGCTGCACTATTGTGTGATTTTTGCCTGCAGTTGACATTATACAAGCAATAAACTGATCAATGGAGCAGTGTGTACATGTATCCATATGTACAGCCATGTTTTATGTAAAAAAAAGAAAAAAAGAAAGGTAGGTTGTGATAGTGCATATAGGCTAATTTTGTTTCACAGCAGAATAGCTGACTACTCTGGCTGTAAGGTGTTAAAGGATCGTAGTACTAAGGCGGCCGTCCACAGCGCCAGCTTGAAAAAATAAATTCAAGTTCAAATCCAACTACAGATTTTTTGACAATCCAATGAGTTACTCACCAAGCTAAGCCTGATTGGCATTGGACATCGGAACGAGTGTGCTACCCTTCTTATTGTAGAGAATTTTCACCCTCTGGACATCACCATACACTCCTGAATTAGAGCCACAGGTCAGCAGGAGAAGAACCAGTGAGGTGGAGAGAAATCACACAATTAGAAAAGCTAAAGTGAACATGGGTGAAAATATATTTACAGACAGGAAACAGGGCAGTGAACATCAGAATATAAACAGGACTATAAGATAAACAGAAGACTGCAGAAAAAAGATAGAATACACCCCCCTAAACTGATAAGATGAGTATAAATAAAAATATGCAAAAACAACAGTTTAACATTACTCATAACTAGGTTGTGGGTGTAGGGAATAGTAAGAAACATTAACCTACAGCTATTAACAGGAGGCCAAGACAAGCTATGAACAAAAGGAAATAATAATAAGTATAATAACAATAATTTCAAAGATAGCATAGAAACAAGACAAGACAAGACAAGAAAAAGACAGGACAAAGAGAGAAAGAGAGTGAGAGAGAGCTAACAATTACATACCGAAGAGGGTAAACAGACTTTGGGGCGTAACCATCTTTAGAGGGAGAGAAGAGCAACAAGCAGTGTGAGACAGTTAGAGGTAGAAGAGTCGGAGTGGAGGTAGAGATGGACAGATCGATCCAGAACGGAGGTAGGTAGGAGGGATGGTGGTTGTTATTTTCGCCCTAGGAAGTGATGGATGTGGCAGATCATGGAGGAGGGGAGCAGGCGGTGGACAGTAATGGACAAGGAAGGTTGGTTAACGTAGGAGCAAGACAGGGGTGTCATGAGGTTAAGGTAGGTTTGGTCAGAGGTAATGGCTTGGATCACTGAGTTCTTTAGTTGAAATACTGCAATGGATCTTACACCCTGGATAAGCATGGAGTAAAGGGAGAAATTATAATACAATCAGCAATATAAAGTCATAACAATGAGATAAAAACAACATGCAGCAGCTCAGCAGTGTAAAGTTCTTCAACCTTCCAACAAAGGAGACTGACAGGAAAGAAGGAATTATGATGAGGATGTATGTGTGTGTAAGAGACAGACTGACAGGAGAGAGAGAGAGAGAATGGCTGCAGACTCGGGTCAGTGCAGTGTATTGGTTTTGTTGGATCTGTTATCAGCTTTTGACACAGTCCACCACAAAATTCTGTTACATAGACTGCAGAATGAGACAGGAATTTCTGGAGCTGTTCTTAAGTGGTTTTCTTCTTATCTCAGCAACACAGCCATTTCCATGTTTGCAAATAAAGTCATGCCCTTGATGTAGGATGTTCCTCAGGGTCCTCAGTCCTGGGCCCAATTTTGTTCCTTTTATACATCATTTTATACATCAAGATTACCTGTAGCATTAAAAAAGTGTCTTACCATTTGTATGCTGATGACATCCAGCTGTACTGTTCCTTCAATGACTCAAAAATAGACAAGTTAGCTGACTTATTACATTGTATCCTCTTTAAGGATTGGCTAGCTAAAAACTGTCTTCAGTTGAATTCTATTAAGACTGAAACCCTGATCACCGCTCTGGAACGGAAAGTTCCTTGGATCTAACAACACCTCCGTTCTCCGGGCTCCTCTTCCAGGCCCAGCCTCAGAAACCATGGTGTCCTATTTGACAGGTCAATGTCTTGGACGGATATTCAAGATTTCGAGTAAAAAGTTATCACCTGAGAAATATTTCTAAATTGAGCGCAATGTTATCCAAATCTGGCCTGGAGATGATTATTCACGCTTTATTTCTTCTTTGTTAGATTATTGTAATTCTCTTTATACTTGTTTTAGCAAATCTGCTGTCACTCGTCTCCAATTGGTTCCTTATGCTGCAGCAGGACTTTTAACAGGAACTAATAGATGGGCACACATCACACCAGTTTTATTCTGTTTACATTGGCTACCTGTCAAATTTACACCCCACAATATATCAACAAAATGTTGATTCCTTATTCTTCAGGTAACACTCTTCGGTCATCTGCCCAGAACTTCCTGAAGGTCCCTAAGAACCGGTTTAAAACTTGGGGCGACCTGTCCTTTCAGGCAGTATTCCCCAGGTTGTGGAATGTCTGCCTTGCCCCTGTCTCTCTGTGTGGCTGACTCTGTTGACTCCTTAAAAAAGCAGCCTGAGATACTTATTTAGATAAGTTATTAGCTTTTCTTACTGTCTCTGTTTTATATTAAGTCAATACTTGAATGTTTTTTATTTGTCCTCTGTAAAGCACTTTGTGATTTTATCTGTGAATGGTGCTATATAAATAAAGTTTATTTACTTACTTATTAGATATGATTATGCCGTCTGCCAGTTTTGATGCGCTGTCTTTGTTTATGTGCAGTTTAAATAAGGAAAATACAGGTAATGTTGCCATGTACCTTGGTATTGCAAGGTTAGCAGATTGCAGTGCGAACCCTTCTGTAATCATTTTGGTTTTGCATCTGAGTTTCATGACAAAATTAGAGTGAAAAAATAAACAAAGTTGTTTGTTAAGCTAACATTAACCATCTTAGTTGCTTTGACTTATCATTCTTTGTGTAAGATTAAATATGGAAATGAAAATTTTTTATCACTAGTGTTAGATCTGGAGATTATGACAAGGTATTATAAACTGGCTAGAAATTAATAAACCTAACTCATTCTGGAAAGGTATACTTTGACACTGAAAAATATTGAGGATCCTCTGTATTTGAGAAATATTAATGAAACTTAAAAAGACAAAGCATCTTGATATACCACACCAGCAAGGTGGGATGAAGTATCTATGCAAAGGAGAAGCGCTCACTATCGCAGATTTAGACAGATTTCTGAACATTTGAGAGAAATGGTTATTTTGTGTATATAGACAATGTTTTAGATCTTTGAGTTCAGCTCATGAAAACTGGGAGCAAAAACAAAAGTGCTGCGTTTATATTTTTGTTCAGTGTATTTAATGTAGTTATATATGTAGAGATGCACCGATCACAGCTTTGTGACCGTTTAATCCTTCTAGTAAGAAAACCCTACCAATTATAAGGAATAGAATAACAGTAAACCTACATCCCTTAGAAATATTTTCAATATGTTAACTCTTAAAAATACCTAACAATTAAAAATGCCTAGCAAACAGTCCCAGCTCAGAAAGATGCACAGTTAAAATTTTATTGTTTATTTTAAATTTAATTTAATAGTTAAATTTAAGTGAGTGTGTGGAAGAGGGCGTAGAGTCTTAGTACTGAGCAATTAACACAAAACTCAGAGAAATCTCTCTTCCCAGCCTTCACGTGGGGAACTTTTATTCTCTTACAGCGCACAAAAACATCATCAAAAAAATTCCTGAAGTATCCCTCCCTTTCAGTCCTTAAAGGGCAGTTTTAAGCGGATACAAAGCATTGGTGTGTATTGGGGTCCTCTTGACCAATTGAAATCATCATACTCATTTACGTAAGACTTTTGGCATCTACAACGTTGGTTCTCTATCACTTTTCCGGGGAATGCACTCCAGCCCAACATCTGGAAAAGATCAGATTGGCCTATGTTGTAGAAAATTTGTATTTTCTAAAGAAAGAGAACGATGATAACCATTCAATCAGCTTTATTATTTATTTAGCCTTAAAGGAGACAGATCTTTCAGCATCAGACGTGTTACTGAACAGAGCCGAGACCAAATCTGCTGAGACAAAAGCTGACCCCTCCTTATATCAGGTTGGCAACCCCCATGTGGCCTGGAAACCCTCTAGGAAGAGCAGAGGTGAGAATCAACCTAACTTTCACGCAGACATCTGGGCTCCTCTGCAACTGATTGTTTGTTGGACCAGCAGGGGTTCCAGGGACAGGAAAAGAAACGAAACACCTTTGTTCAGGCGCATTTCCCCTTCAGCTTGTAAATGCCTTGGGGATGACATGCAGGGGTGGGGAAGAAAGAAGGGTGAAGCCATTGTCATTTCAGACTTGGTCATCACGTCAGAAGCACAAAAGCAATTTAAATTTTAATATCACACCTACGTTACAGTTTACACAGCAACCATCTGATCTTTTGGACTGCTGACCTAATGTCGAAGTGACCTGGCACTCTCCCTAGTGTAATCTGTTTACACTAGGCTTGCATGCTGCTCTGAGTGACCTTTCCCTTATTCTCAGAACAACTTTTCACAAAATTCATCTTGGATATGGTAAAAACAATAATTACACTTTTTAATCTAACGAACAAAGCTTTAAGCTTCCACAAGTGAAGCTCAATTTTAAAATAGAATAGCCTTTTTTGTCATTGTATTTGGGGGTATAACAAATTAAAGGTGCTTGCTTCGGGCTCAGAAAATCCTGAGTTCAAAATAATATTCCCTGAAATGTAGAAACAAAACAAAAAAAATGAAATAATACCACAAAGAGAGAACTAACCATAAACACCAACAGAAAAAGGAAGAAATGGATACAGGTCGTAGAATAGTTTAGGCCTTGTATTATGCATCTGACTAATGAGGGTTTGTGCCACAAATCTCTTCGTTGAGGTTGCTCGCTAGCATGACCCCGCTGAATGCAGGCGTCCAGCGAGTGTCATCCTCCCTGCAGCAGCAACAGCCACTGTAGCACTCAGAGGTTTCAGGGCTCCTGAAAAGAATTGATATGAATTGATAGTAGCATTTGAACACTGAGCAAGGATAAAAGAACTGGGGCAAGAAGAAAATCAGGGGAGAGAATATTGAAGGGCGATATACCTGGGATCTTACCAAGGAACAAGCTGGAGTCTTAGCCGAGGGCAGCGGCCAGAGTGGGGTCCAGACTTGGCTGCCCATCACCAGGAGGCAGCTCAGGCCATGTGTAGTCACAACTTTTATCATTGTTGTACTTAACATTTAGGTTGACCAGCTTGTAAAAGTCGATACGCAACGTGCAACAAGAGATGTTCTGCCAATCCAGTGCCTGGCAGAGAAAAGAACAAACTGTTCTTTATTTGCCTGGAAAGAAAGAAATTACTTCAAGAAAGAGGAATTAGGCCTCAACCAGCTTGGCATGTTGAGTGTTGACAAGATCACAGTACTGTAGAAGAGCTTGAAACTGGTTCTTCGTAAATGTGATTTTCTTCATGATGTGCCAAACTTGAAGAAAATCTTTCTACAAATAAAACAAACAAACAATCATATCAAACATTCAGCTTTGAGTCTGGAATATTATGTACCATGTGAAATGCCTACCTGCTGCAATACATCCAGTGTTACAGGGTAGAACATGTTATCGATGATGATCCGCAGCATGGGACTGGAAGCTGCACTGAGAACCTCCTGAGAATCATGGCTCAAGGAATGGACGGCCTGCATCATCGCCTGAGTCTGCTATGACTAAAAACAAGTTATCAACAGCTAATTCAATTCAATTCAGCTCAATGCACTTTAATTCAATAATACGTTATTGATCCCAAAGGGAAATTAAATCTTGTTGTAGCTCATATTATGAAGGTTTCTTCAAAGAGCCGTTGTAGATGCTGCTGCCTGTGGGCAGGAAGGATCTCCTGTAGCGGTCTGTGTTACAGCTGATCTGAGGAAGCCTCTGACTGAAGACACTCTGTTATTGTACAGTGTCATGAAGAGGATGCTGAGGCCTGTTGGTAATGTTATTCATTTTATGAAGAATCTTTCTTTGCAGTCATCTCCAGAGGTTCTGAGTAGTCACCATAACAGAGCCAGTTTTCTTTATTAGCTTGTTGAGCTTTTTTAGATCCCTGGCTTTGATGCGGCTACTCTGACAGATGATTGCAAATTTATTGCACTCTCTACAACAGACATGTAGATGATCTGCAGCACCTTGCTTCAAACACTAAATGACTTAAGCTTCTTTAAGAAGGACAGCCTGCTCTGTCCATTCTTGTAGACAGCTTCACTGTTGCATCTCCAGTCCTGTCTTCTGCCAGCGAAAACTGAAATATTTTTACTCCTCCACTTCTTCTCCCATAATGGCAATAGTGTTGACCTATTCCTGTTTCTCCTGAACTCTACAATAATCTGTGTTGTTTTATTTTTCATTTAAGATAAGATGATTGTTTCTACACCATGCCAAAAAGCGATACAACATCTCCTTGTACTCAGCTTCTTGTCCATCTCTAATACAACTGCAAAGTTTCGTTGTCCGATGAGCTAACCCCTCCCTCCTACTTCCCTATGTCTAAGGGGATTGCTCAATCGAGCTCTCCATCCAACGGGTCCGGACTTCCCTAAACCTGAAAAGTGTTACTAGGCAGGTTCACTGAAAGTTCTGTTTAAGCTGGTGTCGGGAAATGACTCGCCTAGCCTCTGACAGCCTACATCCAGAAGTCTCGCCCTTCTTCAACCGGAGGACTGGACGACTGAGTAGCCAACGCAGTCCTTCACAGTCCGACAGTCACTTCTGTTAACGGCTGCTCATTCCCTAATATTACAACTGGCTCTTGGTATATGGGCTAGGTTAGTTTTAGTGACTCGACACGAGCCCCAAGGGCGTTGTTTTAACAAACTTGGCTAAGGCAACCTATAAAAACCTCCTATAATTTCTTAGAACCAGGCAACAAGACTTTTAACCACCAATGAAAAACCAAAAATACGGTGACTCAAATAATTTAATGTCCACGATTTAACTAGAATTTTATATGCTTTCTTTAATTAGTAACGCTTTTGAAGGGGTCAGAAACAGCTTCAATTCAGCAACACAATAAATTCAATAATATAAATAAATCAATCAACTCAACCTGTCTTTCCCTGATGCTGAAACTAGTGAGTTTGGAGAGGCTTTGAAGACGGAGGCTCATCCATGCACCCGATGGAGCTGTTTCTTCTGGTAACAACGAGTGATTTCTTGAAGGGAATACGACTTAATCTTCAGATTTCTTCCTTTAAGTGGCAGGCACTGATGCTCCAGGCTTCGATGGTTAAACAGAAACTTTGTTGTCATATGTCTCAGGAGACAATAGCTTCCAGAGGCTGAATAGTTGAAGGAAACCCCGGGGACATAATTGAGGTTGATTCAGGACTTCCAGAAGCCTGAAACTTAGAGCAATCAGCTGTTCACCGATCAAGTTCACTTCTGTTGTCTGGATAAAAAGGCTGTAGATGAAATCAGATTCTTAATCTTGAGGCACAGTCCTTTAAGGGCACACGGGTTGATCCTCTCTTTAATGCAGTCAATCAGCTGGGCTGTGTCTCTGTTCCTTTTCCATCTGAGCTTCTTTTCTCCCTCCGATCTTGTTCGCTGGTCTTCTGCGAGGAAAACAACCCAGTTCCTTCCTTCAGCTTTGCCTTTATAGTGCTTGATGCTTTCACCAGTCAGCTCCTTATTAGGCTTTCCAGTTATTACTCAGCCTATCAGCTCAAGTTCTTGGTTATTGCACAATACTTTAGTCATGGTCATTGCGACCTACTGGTTCCTGCTTTTCGGCCTTGGAGATGTCGGTAATAGCCACGCAGCTGGCTGTAGTCGCATCCTCCCTTCCTCCCGTTGTCCTTTAAAGGTTCTCTGTCAGGATACAGCTGGCTCTTGTCACCCTTAGTCATCCTGTACTTCTCTCCCTAATCTGCTCAGTCTTAAACTTTACACAGTATCACACATTCCATTCTCAGCTTTATACATTTACTTTAAGATACAGTTATAAAATCATCACTTCGTTCTTTTTATTCATACATCACTAATAATCAACATTATATCTTTCATATATGGTTGATTGAGAATTTTAAACCTTAATGTTTTTGTATTTACTATCAGTTCTCAATCATGTTTCAGTCATGTGTTCTCACTTGAAAATCAAAGATTACTAATTTCATTTAATACATGTGAAATAATGTAAAATCATCATACATCATTTCTTTGGATACACTTGTTTATATTTTTCCAAAAGATAAGGAAATATGTGGCTCCACACAGGCCTCCAGTCTGTCAGTTCTAGAATATGAGAATATGCTTGTTTCACTCTACTGCTTCAGCTATGTATTTTAATAATTATTGCATGGATTACACAAAAGGATATTTATTGTAGTTTTTATGGATTTAACTGCGAGCAGTTAATGAATGTTGCATGGATTACATGGAAAGATCTCACCTTATTTCTGAGTATTTTTGCACATGACAGGACTCTATTGTTCTGGAAGTCTGCGGTGTACAGAAATAAAATGAATGGTGAGATTACAGTCACCTGTGGTACTCTTGTGCTGCTGACCACCTGGTCGGGCATACAACCATTCAGTCTCACAAACTGTGCTCTATTTGTCAAGTAGTCACTGATCTAAGCAATTTTGTAGGCCTCCTCTTGTGTCTTCTAAAGCAAATCAGGGTGAATTGTATATATTACTGGCTATTCCATCTGTTCGATCCTCCTCCTGCTTGAAGCCTGGGAAGTTATTTCCTGACAACACATCTCTGATATTGTTTTGATGGAGCTTGTTCTCCAGCTTCTTCTTGTACACCTTCCTTGCTGTCTTCTATCTTGATTTTATTTCTCTTCTGTATACTCCTCAACCATTCCCTGTCTCCCTCCCTAATGGCTATTTTGTTTAGCAGTTCCTTCAGGTCACTGGTGATCAAGGGTTTATTATTGGGAAAGCATCTCACTATTCTGGTGGTGCTATCCACACAGAAGTTTATATAGTTGGTCTCATATTCAGTCATGGCATTAATGTCCTTTCAATTTGGTTGGCATAATGCATTCCAGTCTGTAGCCTTAAAACAACTCTGCAGGGTGTCTTCAGTGTCCTGTGATAATATTGTCACAGTTCTCTTCATTACAGGTTGCCTAAGAACAAGGAGTTTTATTTTCATAGCAGAGAAAAATAAGATTTTCAAGAGGAGGTCTTGCTTTGGAGGTGTATGAATCCTTGACATTTGCATAAAACAAACCTAACATTTGTTATCTTTGGTAGTGCAGCTGACAAACTGTTGAAACTTTGGAAGTGTAGCATTAAGGAGGGCATTTGCATCCTGGAGATGCTACAAGGATCCGGGTTTGAGTTCCACAGCCTGCCAATCTGGGTCACTGAGCAAGAACATTAGCCCCTGAATGTCCCCAGGAGCTGCACAATTGCAGACCACTACTCCCTAAGTGATGCGTTAAATCAAGGTAAAGTAGTTGTATATTCTTGCCGGTACTTAGGGCGGAGCTAGAGGGGGGCTGGGAGGCACTGGGGGCATATATATATATAATATATATATATATATATAATTATAATATATATAATATATATAATCAGAACTGCCATGTCTGAAACAATGATAAACCATTTACTGATGCATAACTTTTCATTTTCAGTTTCCATCTTTTCTTTTGAACAAAAAAGTTATTGTTCTCTGCATTGTGGTCAAGTTTTGATTTTGTGTAAATGAATAATTTGACAGTTCGGTTGTAAAATCTCCCAAGCGTGCATGCGCTCTCGTGTAGCATATGCAAAATCTCTGGCCGTAAGTGGTGTTTTCGAGCTGTACTGTGTTGTTGTAATTCAGCAAAATAACATGAAACACAACTAGTTACTCTCCCTTTGCTTTTAACTGGGGTATTTTGCAGCAAGCAGACAGACAATAAACGTGCACGTTTTAAAGGTTGGCCGTTCAGAAAAGACTGAGCTCTGAGGGGAGAGAAGCAAAGCAAGAGCATTGAGGCGACAGCATAGCAGAACAGTTCAGAAACAATCTGGAATGAGGGAAAAATAGCTATATTTATAAACAGATTAAGTCGTGTTTTAGACTGCCTATTTGTAGCTGATATGATCTTCTTTGTGTGCTTGTAAATTTTTGCAGCCTTAACCGGTTCGGGATGACGGCTTCATAGCAGACCCGTTCTTTCCTCTTCCCGGAACTGCGTACCGGCGCAGAATCTTTAGTGGTACGCAGTACCGGACTGTACCGGCTCACTTTCACCCCTGGGTTAAATGCAGAGGACAATTTCTCCATTGTGAGATCAATAAAGTCTATATTATTCTTATTATTATTGTTAAAATGAGGCTTGATTAAAGTCACCATATATTGCCACAAACACATTGGGGTGTTGCGTCTGTAGCTTAGCAACAACTAAGGTGGTGACATCACATGCAAGGTTGGCAACACAGATGATGAAATGTAAACAGTTGCCAAAATAACACCGGTGAACTCTCTTGGTAAATAACATGGACGAAAACGTACTGCTAACAGTTCAGTATCTGGGCTGCTGCAACAAGACTTTACAGTTTTCAGTTTTCATCCACAAAAGCAGGAATGAAGTTTTTAACAAGAATAAATCAAAGTT
Source organism: Crenichthys baileyi (assembly GCA_036173005.1). Classification (NCBI taxonomy): domain Eukaryota; kingdom Metazoa; phylum Chordata; class Actinopteri; order Cyprinodontiformes; family Goodeidae; genus Crenichthys; species Crenichthys baileyi. Next base: position 62,330 of record JAHHUM010001745.1, read on the forward strand.
AAAGGATTAAAAGCTACTTCAACATGCTGCCTCCTTAAAAGCATGATTCTAGAATTGCTAATTGTAAACAGATGATAGTAGAAAAAGGAGAACCATTTTACTAAGAAATACTGCAGAAAGCTGGGCATGCATATTTTATAGGTAGATGCTGTATAGAGCTGCTGGATACAGGTTTTTTAATTTTAGGCATTTTCTGTTCATGCACGGTTTGAGGATGAGGATATACAGAACAACAGTGCATCTAAGCAGAGTCTCCTCTCTCTCTCTTTCAGGACGGCATCCCTTACAAATCCTGTCCTGTTTAGTCACATTAATGTAAATCTCAGCTACATTTGCTCTGACAGGTTAGCTAATCTGTCAGGCTGAAAAGCTGTGGGTTTTATATAGCGGGTTTGGAGGTAGGACCAACGTGCAAGAATGAATTCCAGGAAGCAGGTCGATAATGTAAGTCGAGTTTTAATACTCTTAACTCAAAGCCAGGCAAGTTGGGAAAACGAACGGCTGACAGGACACCAGGCATCTATGGAGCCAGAACCAGATCCAGACACAGTGTAAATAACCAGACATCATGGTACATCATGGTAGGAACCAGCAACGAACAATAGTAACTGAAGGGCTTAAATACAAACCGAAATAGAAGGTGAACCAATGAACAGAGAGACTAGATAGTCAAGGAAACGGGGAACAGGTGTGAGCCAGACTGCAGGGAGACAGATGGAGTGAAAACAATTAACAGGTTGAACACAGAACAGAGGGTAAACTAAGTACCAGACTAGGAGAAATAAACAAAAACACAACACAGACACAGGTTAGGCATGACAGTGGGGTTTTCAGGCATTAGGCTACTACTGACACTGAGAATAACTGCTAAAGTTCTCTCTATATTATCCAACACAACAGAATGGTCATGCTTGTAATTTCTAAGCTCAATTATGCAAAGTTGCTAAAACGTTCTTTTGTTTTTTAATAAGATCAGCCTTTTTTAAGAGTATTAGTAGAGCACTTGGTCTGGTCTTGATGAGAACCAGAAGGTAAATAAACTAATCGCCAGGAAGGTCTGCCATAAATCCCGTCTGCTTTGCATTAAGTAGAAAGGTAGTAGACAAATCTCCCTTATCAAACATGGTGCATTGGTACCATCAGGTATTTGATTTGATATGGTCACTAGTTTTACTCCAGTTGTTAGGAGTTTTGATGTGTCTCCAGGGCCCCTGATTTCCTTGATTTCGTGCAGCAATGACAACTGTTCCTGAAGCAAGGTGAACCATAAAAGTTCAAGGTCACTTGCAGTGTTGGTTTCCTCCACCCAGTGTTTTGGACACAGACCAAAAGTTAATTTTTGGTGTTATCTGACCAGTGCACCTTCATGTGACCCACAGGTATGGTATGTACCTACATAGCTTGTGGAAAACTTCTTACAGCTTTTTTACAACTAACATTCTTGCCCCTATTCCCTAAGTGGTTTGTGGAGTGTGTTGGGGTCATCCATTTTGGTCAGACAGACCAACTAGGCTGCGCAGGTCAACACGCAGGTCAACAGACGTTGCAGCTCTGATGTCACCCAGGATTATAAAACCTGCGGAAAACAACTTTTGTTGCCATTTCCAGCGTGTCTCACGGGACGACGGAACAGAGGCGCCTGTCAGGAGAGACAAAGGCTTGCAGGCGAACTTTTACTCCACACGGCCATTCCGTGAAGAGCTTGAAAGCTGGAATTCTGTCTGATACAAGAAGGTCAGAAGATTCATATACCGATCGAAGACCCCGCCGACACCCAGCGCAGGTGAGAAACCCACAGAGGTTTTATTTCCAAGGAGAAGAGTTTTCCTCCTTGTTGATTCAGTCGACTAAAGGGTTCTTCATATTCTTCAGACCTGACCCATCCTCAACCGGTGGACAGAAGAAATCAACGTAAGAGTAATTTTGTTCCTTTTTTTTAATTAAATTGTATAGTTTTATTTAGAGGTCTGGGCAGGGTGAGGCATAGTTAAGGTGATTGAGATTCACCAGTAGTTAATCCAGGGTATCAACTTGTTGCATGCAATATTGATTGAAGTGTTTTATTCTGAGCTGTTTTGATTTGTTGTGCAAGTGCGGCTGAATCGCGCAGTGCAGTCAGCAAGGTGCGTGTTCATGTTTTGTCCGGCTGATCCCAAATCAGCCAGGAGTTAGAAGTTGGACGTTCAAAGTTTTTTCATTCAAAGCAGCTGCAGTCTGAGCCTCGTGGCCTGACCATTCCTTTGACCCAGTTGTATTACTGGAGTTTTTCCACTGAGTTCCGGCCTCAGAGTTTTATGAGCTTTGGGGTAATCAGCTGCTAGTGGCTAAGGGCACGGCCTCACCATTCTACCAGCTGATCGCCGCAATCCAGGCATCAGCACACCAGGAGGATTTCTCTTTCCAAGTTAACCCAAATTGCACATTTTTTCCATAAAACTGTCGGTTTGATCTTCATAGACACTCAATGTGCAGATATTTTCTTGTATTATTATTGTTAGGTAGTCTTTTTTATCCCCTTTCTGTACAATAGTGCTTGTTAGTTAGGTGAAGGTTTTTGGACCAGAATGGTGGCATATCAGGACTATATGGCTTCAATAAATCTTCACATATATAAAGAGAAGCATTTGTGTTTATGTCATGCAAGAGTGATTTATCTGTCAAAATAAGGTCGAAGTTCCCCTGTCAGGATCTGTTATTTGGGTTTTTCCAGTCAGATCATGTGGTTTTGGTTTAGTAGTTATGTTTAATTATTCCTTCTGTTATCCTGGTGTTTGGTTATAGTCTGTCTGTATTTCTGCCTTCTATTCAGTAATTCAGTGTCGGGGTCTGGTAGTCTGTTTGTTTTTTGCCTGCTGTTTACACCATCCTACCACTTTGGCAACAGTACAGCAGCTGGTCTTAGTAATCTTGGTATGCTCTTTGACTCAAATTTTAAACGTGACAAACAAACAATGTGGTTAGGAAGAGCTTTTTTCACTAGTGGCTAAAGGCCATGTTTTTAAATCATAATGACCTTAAAACAGCTTAACCTTGTGTCTGGGCAACTGCAATTTCCTTAATTTTTGTATAAACCAGTCTTTATTAAGTCACCTTCAAACCACACACAATGTTTCTTCCTGTCTCATAACAAACACTAAGAAACAGGATCACATCACACAGACACTTAAATCCCTTCACTGGCTCTCCATTTGGTTTAGGGTTGCTATTAAACTTTTAATAATGTTTTTGAAGCTCTAAATGGTTTGGCCCCATTGAATATGTGTGATCTTTTAACTGTTCATGTGCATGGCAGTGTCTTCAGGGCCTAAAATCAGCACCTGTTGAAGGAGCCCAAGTCTAAATATAGGCACTGGGGTGATTGAGCCTTGTCTGTGGCAGCTTCTACACTGGAAAGCAATTGAATTGAATTGAATTGAATTCAGTTTTATTTATATAGTGCCAAGCATAGTCCTAGATCCCAGACCCTGGGATTCCAGCCCCTAGATACCAGCCCCTCTTCAGTTTTATTAACTTTTCCCTGCACCACCTCAGCAAAACCTTGTCATTGCTCCTCGTCCCATGGCCAATCAGTGAACAGGAGTTTGTTCACGTCACATGTAGTCCCTACTCAGCCCCGATCGTACCTGATCAGGAACTGGGACCAAAAAAATAGGTACCGGTACGGAAAAAAGAGCAATGGAAGTGCTCGCAAACAATGCCAAGTGGAGTGGAGACAGCCTAAATAGAGCTAGTGAAAAATGGGCATATGAAGAGTGAATGTTCACCATTTTATATATTTTTGGGTAAATAAAACACACCTTTTTGAATTAACACCTGTCTCCTATATGCTTTGTAGTTTGGTCCCTGACATGGTCAATTGGAAATAATTTGAGAATTTCGGGCACAGTATGGATTTTTGTAAATTTATAATATTTGCATCAAATGCTTTGTTTACTTCCAAAAATGGGAATTAACACTTTTCTTTAGAAAACACCATCAGTCTAAAAACATGGATTTTCATGTTGTATTTCTGTCATGAACATCTTCCTCCAGCAATATTTTCAGCATTTAAGGACAAACTTTGGATTTTTCATGATTTGTTTTTTATTTTTACTTTAAATGGTCGACATGTTCTGGGTTGGTGGGGCAGAGATGCTAGTGTGGGCTTGGAACCCACTGATAACTGCTTGCAGTTCTAGTTTATTTAAATTTTCTGTTCATCTCCTTCAGGATGGCTATTGAAGATTAACAGCTTACAAACACATTAAAAACATCCTTTCCTCAGACCTTTTCCAGAGGCTACCTAATCTTTCATGCAGAGATGCACAGCAATTTGTATATAACTTATATATTTGTAAAAGCAAAATTCCCCAAAATCGGATCTATAATTAATGATTGCTCTAACTCTTCAAGCATGACTTAAAATACTCTCTCATGACCGACTTCAGAATGCATCTTTCTTTCCAACCATATTTCATTCCACACATGGTTCGTTTGATGCCGACAGTCCAGCCCCACCAAAAAGCTTATGCAAATGCCTTCAATCCCCTCCTACCTATGAATGGGGTGGTTGGAACAAACTCACCATTCATACCGCCAGAGTTGGGATTGTTGTACATACTCAGCTCATCAGATCCTCTCTGTTGGGGAAGAAAGACAAAATCACATTAAGATAGAATAGTGGGTTATATTTTCCTTGCAACGAAATCAGGAGAACCAATTCCATTTTCAAGACCTCAAATACAACACTAAGACAGAGATCTCTGGGGACACTTTAAGAGAACTATATGGGTGGAAAGAAGTAGGTGGAAAGGGGCATAAAATAGCAGCAGAGGGACCAGGGCCCTTTTTGCCAGTGTGAGTTTAATCTTGCTGAATTTAAAATCTCAAGATGTGTCATTTCAACCTTAAAAAATATACTGGGTCCCAGAAGGTTTGCTGGAGCTGCCAGGCGCCCTGTGCTCTTAAATGTGATTGATGGGATGATGAGGAACGTGGCTGGGGACTCATTACACACACAACTTTATAATAGCACCATAGGCCCTCACCTTGTTTCTGTCTGACTGAATTTCAACCAATTGTTCTTCTGTCACTAACATTTTTTATGGCTACGATAAAGCAGACATTGCAGGCCCAGCTACAGCAACATGACACAAATAAATTCAAGGTGTAATAAAGCTGTCTGACTTGGACCACAATATGGAGACCCACTAAATATACAAGATACAAGAAGAGACACAAGAAGCTGAGAGATCTGTTCCACTCCGAACAGCTGGCAACCCTCTCAGTTTGCTCTTTGAAACATTTGTAATTAAATAGAAAAAAGTGCATTTTATAACTAGGTTTCACTTTGGCATAGCCTGTATAGCAGCTGGCTCTCAGCAAATAAGGTTTGTTGTACAGATTCCTGTAACAATACAAAAGTTTAGTGATAACATGAGAAGACTAGCCGCTTTTTTCTAAGGAAATGTAGAGTATGTAGGGCGTGGCAACTGCGTCTCAGTGGATAGTTACCCTGCATGTCAATGTAGCTATGCCCATGGATGATGTGGCTCTAGTTTAAAGCCTTTTAACTGCCAGGCATGACTAGAAAAGCACTGTCCAAATTCAATCCATTTACTATTTACAGTAGTAATAGTCAAATAGAAAATTTCACATAACATAACCAGACAATTCAAAGTGAGGAAAGGACATTAATTAACCATCTTCTATACCCCTTATTCTATGGTGGGTCACGGGGGAGCTGGTGCCTATCTCCAGCAGTCTATGGGCGAGAGGCAGGGTACACTCTGGACAGGTCGCCAATCCATCGCAGGGCAACACAAAGACATACAGGACAAGCAACCATGCACACACTCATTCACACCTAAGGGCAATTTTAGAGAGACCAATTAACCTAAAAGTTATTATAAAACCTTTTGAAAAAATTTATTCTGACAAAATGCGATTTCTGGTGAGGAATAAAGTACAATACCCCCACATCTATTCACACTTAAAAATGGCTAAAATCACACACAAGTCTATCCCATTAGTTGCACATGATGAGACCATGTTTACTTTGCATTTTGAAGAAAATGTGCCGTTTAAACCTTAGACATGTAGTTTGGTATCCTACTGACTGTTAAAGTCAGAATGAACACCATGGAGATATCCAAAGTGCTGTCTGAGGCATTCAGAAAGAAGACTGGAGCAACCTTTGAGTCTGGTGAGGGATTTACAGAGGCTTCAAAAGAAATGGAAATCTTAGAAAGTAGAAAGCTATTCTGCTGAACTGAAAATACACTTCAAGTGGAGGAATTTCAAAACAACACCCACCATCCCATAGTCTGGCTGTCTAAGGATGTTCACCCTGATAATAAGCAGCACAACGCTAAAAGGAGTCTTCAAAAACCCGCAGGACCAACAGCAGGCTCTGGCTACTGTTGAGATGAAAGTGTATGCCTGTACACTCAGAAATAGACTGTGCAAGTTTAACTTTAATTGTAGGTGTTGCAATGATGAAAGCTAGGCTCTTTAAGAAAAAGCATAAAGGCCAGACTAAAGTTTGCCAGAGAGGATGTAGATATGCCTCTGGTATAATGTCCTTTGGACAGATTAGTTTAAACGGAATTATTTGGATTCCCCAAAACAGGGGACACGTCAGGCATAAACCAAATATAGCATTCAAGGAAAAAAATCTTCAGATCAAATTTGTTGCATTAGGGTAGAAGTGTCGGGGTTTGGCAATGCTTTTCTGCAGCAGAACCTGGCCACCTCACCATAATGGATTCAGCCATGATTTTTACCATGTAAGAGAGGTTCCCTTAAGAGACCTTTTTTCATGATTTGGGGGGATCTACCTATGTAGCAAAATTAAACTTTCTAAGACTTACCAGTTGGCCTATCTCACTTTAGGGGGCGCCGTAGAGCCATTTGGCCCCACCCATTTTCAGTTCCATTGGAATATGTAAATTTCATGCGGGGGACAACTTTCTGTGAAGTTTGGTGAGTTTTTGAATATGTTTAGGCCTCCAAATAGCCAATTCATTCAACTGAAGAAGAAGAAGAATATAGTAAACATAATGATTACAACAGGCCATCGCAGCGCTTAGCTGCTCGGGCCTAATAAACATTATGATTACAATAGGCCTTCGCAGCGGTTAGCTGCTCGGGCCTAATAAACATTCAAATTACAATAGGCCTTTCTTTAATTAAAGCTGCAAGCAGCATTGTAGGCCCTCGCATCTCAGCTCAGCTCAGCCTGTGCAGCGAACGCAGGAGGCTGGCATTGCCGCCTACACGCCACCGATGAGGCTGCCGCTCGATTCCACACGTCGCCATTAGGTGGCACTGTGAGCGACATGTCATATGTTCTTCGGTCATGCAGAGTTCTGGTCTGGTGAGAAGAACTCAAAATTTGGGGGAAATCCGACCTTCCAGATGGAAGCTGTGCTCTCTTGTTTGTTAGTGGGCAGGACTAAAACGATGTCATGAATTGACTGTGGCAACATGTTCAGCAGTGATCCATGATAATGCACACTACATTTAAAGTGGATCTGATGATGTATGAGGGAGATAGAGCACTTTAAATGTCCTAGAGACGCAGTTGATCCAAATTCCAATGTAATCCAATAGAGCTGTTTGGGGGTTGACAAATATCAACCATATTCAGTTTGGAGTAAATCGGATTTTCCAGATAGAAGCTGCACTCACTTGTTTATTAGTGGGTGGGGCTAAAATTATGTCATCAATTGACTCTGCCAATTTGTTCAGCATTGATCCATGCTTATCTATACTACATTTGAAGTGGATCCGGTGATGTATGAGGGAGATAGAGCACTTGAAATGTTCAAGGGGTGCCGTTGATCCAAATTCCAATGTAATCAGATAGAGCTGTTTGGGGGCTGACAAAGATCAACCATATTCAGTTTGGAGTGAATTGGACCATGCATGTGTAATTTAGAGCCAAACATATGGCCGTGGCGTGACATCAGACTTTGCCACGTCCAAAAAGGCTGACGTCCTGTGCTTTTTAGGGCATACCCCCCAAGAGACTTTTTTTCTTGGTTTGAGGTGCTCTACCGGTGTGCAAAATTTCAGATCTCTATGACTTACGGTTTGGTCTATCTCATGTTTGGGGGCGTAGCTAATATGTTTGGCCATGCCCACTGATGGTGACATTAAAGGACAAAAATTTCACGTGGGGGAAAAATTTGGGTAACATCGTGTGCCCCATAGGGGCATGGCAAAGTCCCCAAATTGCCCCTCAAGATGCAACATTATAATAATAAGAAACAGTATGATTACGATAGCCGCTTGTAGGCCTTCGGGCCTAATAAACAATACAATAGTCCTTCGCAGCACTTAGCTGCTTGGGCCTAATTAAAGCTGAGAGCAGCATTGTAGGCCCTTGCAGCTTAGCGCCGCTTGGCCTGTGCAGCAACCATCTTTCTTTGCTGATTTTGGTCTTTTCTCTAAGCAGAAAGCATGGTTGGTCTCACGCTTCTGCAGGTGTCATTGGTCATCGGGGTGTGGTTTGATTTTGTTCCCCTGTTGGATTATTGGTATCTCTGGGTAAGGGGGATCTTTCGGCTTGTTCTCATCCATCCTTTCTACTAACGCTAACTTTCGCTTCCGCCGACTCTCATGCTGGCTAAGGGAAGTGGCGATGACTACTTTGGTCAGAGAGGCGTCCATCAGAAAATTCTTGATTACATGGTGTGCTGTTGCGATGGCTACCTTTCTGCTGACTCCCATGGCATCTCATGAGATCTCAGTCCATCTAAGCACATTTTAACCCTCATTAGGTCGTGTTTGACGGCAGCATTCAGTCCTACTTCCAAGGCCACCCACATTTTTTCTCTGTAATCTTTCAAGTTTCCCCCCTTGTGGTAAGTGGCAATGGGGGAGTGGATGACAGCATAATAAGGAAGGTCGACCCCACTAGTCAGATGCTCTTTATTTGCTTTGTTCTGGCTCCCTTGTCTTGTCAGCTCTCAAACCTCTTTCTTCTAATCGTCCCCTGCCTGGGCCCTTAACATTTGTGTGAATTTAGTATTGTGGATTTTGAAGTTATCATTTGTGAAAACTGTCCGAGGGCTGCTGACAAGAGGGCTCCCTTTCTGGCAGTCTCCTGCAATTCATTTCTTCTCTGGGTAATGAGTTGAAGGATGTTGCCCTTCTGCCTTACACTGTAGGGGGTGATAACTGGTCCCTGGCTGGATTCATCTTCCCTTTGGTCTTGCTCTTGTTCTGACTTGTTACTCTCTTCATCACTCTCTGTATCTACTGTTAAGTCATAAGTTGGTATGTCTGAGTCAGCTCTGTGTTCTGGTTTATGTTCCGGTCTGTCATCCTCACTGTACTCTTCAAGCAAGCCCTCTTTGTCGTCATCTTGGATGGCTTGGATCTTTTCTTTAAACTGGGTCATCTTTCTGATCTCTATTTCATAATCTTTTACCCTTGCAGTGGCCCTGGCAGTGGGGTTTGTGAGGTACCCCTTCAGTGTAGATGTATTGGCAGCCATCTTGCCAATCGGGTCATATTTTTCAGATGGACTGTACAGTCAGACCAGTTTCCCCAGTTCCCACAGATCAAGGAACCCTGCCCACCAACGTAACCATCGATGAATGTCTTCTTTCTTCTGGACTGCCTTGGGAAATGTTGTCATGACAAGTCTGAATCCATGCTTTATCTCTGAACAGTAGTATATGTCATAATTTTTGAGGTGGTTTGTCCACTGACTCACTAGTGTTTCTTCTGATTGCTCTGGTTAAAACTGAGAAACATTTTCTTTACTGATGAAGTCCATGTTGAATATCTATCCCCACCTAGCAGCAACTCAGCAGGGATGCAATGTTGCTCTAATCGTGTTGATGTCAGTTGTTCTGTTGATGGGAGTGGCCCTTCAGCTCCCCGCTCCGTCAGTTCCTGCGTTTCAATCTCTTCGTCCATCGCTATGTCTTTGTCGTCTCGAGTTGTCCGTCTCCAAAGCCTCTCGAGGCACCTTCGAGTCGAGATGGGTTCAGACTATTTGGCTACTAGCTCTACTGTCTGGGTCTGGTCAGTCTATCCTCAATAAAGTCATGTCCTCACCTGCAAGCTATGTGAGGTTACTGTGAGGGTTGTGACTGACGGCCTTATCAGTCACAGACAACCTTACTCTTTTTCAGGCTGTCGGTCCAGGGTACAAAGGCAGAGACGTTCTTCTGCTGACCTCCCTTCTTCTGGGGCCCCTTTATCTCTGTCAGGGTCCCTGTTCGGGCGCCACCTTTCGTTGTCTGATGAGCTAATCCCTCCCTCCTACTTCCCTATTTCTGAGGGGATTGCTCAATCCAGCTCTTCATCCAACGAGTCCAGACTTCCCTGAACCTGAAAGGTCTTATTAAGCAGGTTTACTGAAAGATCTGTTTAAGCTGGTTTTCTGGAAATGACACATCTAACCTCTAACAACCTACATCCAGAATTCTCACCCTTCTTCAGCTGGTGGTTTGGACAACCGAGTAGCCCACAACAGTCATCCAACTCTCGACAGTCAATTCTGTTAACTGCTGCTCATTCCCTAATTTTACAACTTGCACTTGGTATATGGGTTAGGTTGATTTTAGTGACTTGGCACAAGCCCCAAGGGCATTGTTTTAACAGGTTTGGCTTAAAGCAACCTATAAAAACCTACAATCTTTTAGAAGCAGGCAGCAAGACTTTTTACCACCAACGAAAAACCAAAAATAAGGTGACTCAAATAATTCCCTGTCCAGAATTTATGTAGAATTTTGTATCCTTTCTTTAATTATTAATGCTCTTGCATGGGTCAGTAACAGCTTAAATTCAGCAATACACAGCAACTAAATAATAGAAATGAAACAAACAACTTAACCTATCTTTCCCTAATGCCAAAACTAGTGAGTTTGGAGAGGCTTTGAAGACGGAGACTCATCCATGCGGAGACAAGTAGATCTTCTTGGGTGAAAGGCAACTTAAATCTTCAGTTTTCTCCCTCTAAGTGGAGGGTTTTGATCTTCAAACAGAAACTATGTTGTCTATATGTCTTGTGATGAAAATTTAATAAAGTGCCTTTTGTGCTAACTGAAGTGACACCGTGCCTGGCCTAAACAAAAGGTGTTTCACTTTTCTTCCTGTCCCTGGAACCCCCACTGAGGGGGTGCCAGGCACTTGGGGTTTCAACAACACTGATATAAGCAAGTGATATCCTTTGTGCTGGTCAGAACGATTCGTCTCAGCTCAGTAGCACATCTGATGCTGGAAATCTGTCTCCTTTATAAGGCCTAAATTAATAAAGTTGATTGAGTGATGATCATCGATCTCCTTCTTTGGTAAATATGATTTTTTTCCACTACAGTCTCAAAAGACAGCAACTTCCAGAGGCTGAAGGGTTGAAGGAAACCCCTGACGTATGATTGAGGTTGGTTCAGGACTTCCAGAAGCCTGAAACTTAGTGCAACCTGTTGTTCACCGACCAAGTTCACTTCAGTTGTCTGGGTAAAAAGGCAATAGATTAAATCATATTCTCATTTTTGAGAATATGATCTGAGCCGAATCTGTTCTGACCAGCACAAAATCATATTCTCATTTTTGAGTCACAGTCCTTTCAGGGCACACGGGTTGATCCTCATTTCAATGCAGAATTATCAGCAGGGCTGTGTCTCTGGTCCTCTGATTCATCTGTAGCGTCTTTCTCCGTCCAATCTTGTTTGCTGGTCTTCTGCGAGGAAACAACAGTTCCCCTTTTTGGCACAGCTTTTATAGTGCAGATGGTCTCACTGGCCAGCCCTTTGTTAGGCTTCTCCGTTATTGCCTAATATGTTATTGCCAAATACTTAGTCAAATGATCACAGTGACCTGTGCTGTTTTTCGACCTTCAAGATACTCGTGGTCAGCACACAGCTGGCTCTCGTCACTTCTAGTCAGCGTACAGTTCTCTCCCTTATCTACAAAACCTTAAACTTTACACAGTATTACACATTCAACTCTCAGCTTTTTGCTTTTACTTTAATCACTGTTATAAAACCATCACTTCATTATTTTTATTCATACAATTATATTTCTTTCATATGTAGCTGATTAAGAATCTCTAAACCTTAATGTTTTATTTTAGTCATTAGTTCACAATCATATTTCAATCATATTACTATTTACATGTGTTTGATAATCAAAGATCACTCATTTCATTTAATAGAAAATAGAAAATCATCATATATCATTTCTTTGGTTACACTTGTAGTTTATATTTCTGCAAATGATAGGACAGTTGATAAATAACTCCATACTGGCCTCTCCAGTCCCAGAATGGGAAAATATACTTATTTTATTGATTCAACTGGGAGCATTTGTGTATGCATATGCATGTGTGTATGCATATGTTTATATGTATATGTATGTGTATACAACTGTATAAAATACTTGTTTGAACTGCACCTTTGTTTTTCTATTGCACTGTCACAATCCTATTTTGAAATTTTGTTGTGCTTTTTCGTGCAATGACAATAAAGGGATTCTGATTCTGTTACAGCTTTTTTTTAACAACTTTTAACTTAACAACACAACTTTTGTCAGTTGTAACAATGTGTTTTAACAATGTATACATAAATTTATTATATTGTTTTTTTGAAAGCCAAAAAAGATAGACTACACTACTCTACATATTTGTACTATACTGGTGGATGGAAACACCATGCATTGTTCAGTAGTCCCAATAAACATTCGAGTTGTACAAGCTGTCAACTGACATGATCCTTCTGCTGTATCATCTCAGACGAACTTAGGTTTATTTTCATAAAAGTGCAATTTTCAGATGTTCATAACGAATCATAATTTCCCTGTAGAAGTGCTACACTGTCATGCAGCAGCAGCACCTTTGAGACCGAGTTATTCCCACAACATTGACAGAATATCTCTTAGGTGATGTTGAGGTACAATAATTCCACCATATATAAAAAGACACCCTCAACACCCCAGTCCGGATGTCGTGAGAAAGAACAGATAAAGAGCAGGAAATTAAGATTAACACAAGTTTAATTTGGTAAATGATAAGTCCAATAATTCCCTAAACATATTCCATACAAAAAGAATGATACAGAGAAAGAAAGAAAGATTTACCAAAGGCCTTTGGGAGAAGACTCGATCAGCAGCAAATCTACGGCTGGTCACCGAGTGATCTGCCTCATCATAGATGCCAGTACATTTTATACCATCTACATCAAAGACTGAGACTCCCCATTATGCAGTCTGGCGCTGTAAGTTAGCCAAGCCCCCCTTGTGGGTAATTTATTAGCTATACCATGCCCAAAAGTTGACATTTATTGCTTTACTGCCCATACAACCAGCATTTACTACTTGCAGCTGCTGAGAACCTCCTAACCCCTGTTTCACCCTTGTTCCAGCCTGACTTTTGCTGTGACCTCTGACTTCTCCCTCTCAGGCTCACAATACATGTTGTGTCCCAGTTTTATGGTTATACATGTGAACTGAACTAATAGCATGAAAGTACATGATTTTAATTCTCAACAGTTATGAGGAATAGAGTTTTATTTCTAATTATAAAAAAAAGTCATAGTTTCACTCTCAGCAAATAAAATCATGTATTGTAAATAAAGAAGTGAGTGGTAAAAAATCTTGGTTGGAAACTGAGATGTCCTGAGTCTGACACAAACTTTTACTGAGTAATGTCAATTTTGGCTAAGGGCAATTAACACTTTTATTGTTGTGATTGTTGTTGGATGGAAATGGAAAAAAGCATCTGCTAAATGACAGCAGTGATAGTAAAGCATCAAACTCCACAATGACGAGTGATGGGGCCCATCATCACTGTTTGTTATTAACTGTTGTAGGCACACAGCAATCAGATGACTTGGCCAGTGCAGAGATTGTCACATCAACAGCTCTAGGTGATGGTCAGCCATTTACATCCACACCTGCCAGGGAAGGACCAACCAAACAACCTCAGTTTGGGAGAGAAGAAGAAATGGGTGAGACTACCAGAGAAACCATAAAGCTACAGGATTTAACATGCAATCCAGCTCAATCAGTCACAACTGTAACAGTCGTCCCAGCTCTTGCGAGTACATGGCAACCCCTTGTAAATCTCAACATAGCTACACAATCAGATTTGTTGCCAAAATTTCATATGCTTTCTATACTCCAGTGACGCCTGCCTGTGTGTACAGGTATGTGTGATGTGATGCCACAGCGACGGAGATTACTTTTTGCTGTGCGACAACGCTGTCCACACTATTAGTACTTCTGGCAATGGAGAAGTCAACCAAGCTCAGGCAGCATCACCCTTGGAAACCTACAGCTGGCTTATGCTACTTATTTCACTGACTCTTCTTATATTCAGCTTGAAAAGGTATTTGGAAATATGACAACACATTACTAATGTAATATTGCAATGCTTCTATTATATCAATCATTTATATCTGTCTGTTATGTCTATTATTTCTATTATATCTGTCTGTCTAGCTATGTCTACTATACATGTAGTCTGTTATGTCTGTATATCCTTAGAAACACTGAACTGCCACCATTCACATTTTTTTTATTACAGGTATTTAGGACTATCTAGGACAATGGGAATCACAACATTTGTGCACCGCACACTTCAGCCTGCTTTAATGTCTAAGTGGAATAAAGAGCAAGAGGAGGTGATATAATTTCTGAGATCCAATAAAGTCATACTTGGTGGTGGTATGAGGGCAGACTCACCGGGTAAGAACGCCTCCTTGATTACAACATCTGGTTTCTGAGTTACAAAATATACAGTATAATTGCTAGGGATATAATATTGAGTGTCATTAGATATTAGTATTTTTATATAATTTTACTGCTTTTTGGTTAGTCATTTAAATATATCTCCAGCACATTTAAAACTCAATATGCACCATTTCTGAGATTACACAGTACAGGAGAGTTTGAAATCAGTTTTTAATCGGTCCTGGATTTTTCTTTATCACAGATTATTTTGCAAAATATAGCAGCTATACCCTCATGAACTTGGTGAGCAACACAATCATTGACATGCAACTTGTTCAGGTGTTCAGGTGTAGTTTAACACTCCTCTCTGCAGCTTCTGTACTGCTACCCACCCATTACCCTATTAAGACAGTGTCTCGCCCACGGCCAAAATTGAATAGATTAAAAATTATCTAAAAAGAGGAAATCAGGAAAATCTAATAAAAAATAAAACACAACTCAGAATAAAAATAAAAATTAAAATTAAATGTGGCTTACTGAACATAAGATCTCTCTCTTCAAAGACTTTGCTAGTTAGTGACCTGATTTCTGACAGTCAGATTGATTTATTTTGCCTCACAGAAACCTGGCTGCAGCAAGAGGATTATGTTACTATAAATGAGTCAACTCCTACTATTATTTAAATTTTCACATTCCTCGAAATACTGGGCGAGGAGGAGGAGTAGCAACCATCTTTCAGTCCGATTTATTGATTAGTCCCAGACCAATCAATTGCTACAACTCTTTTGAATATTTAATCCTAGTTTCCTCACCAAATTGCAACGCACTAAAACCACTTCTGTCTTGTTGTTTGTACCGTCCACCAGGCCCTTACTCTCAATTATAGATCAGTTTTTACAGACCTTTTATCTGATTTAGTGTTAATACAGATAAAGTTATTATAGGGGGATTTTTACATCATGTTGACACTGAAAGTGATAGCTTTATAGTGCCTTTAATGTATCTTAGACTCAATTGCTTTACTCAAAACATTAACAAACCTACCACGTTGGTCTTCATTCTCTGGACCTTGTTCTGACATATGGCATGAGTGTAAAGAACATAACAATATTTTCTCACACCCTGTGCTGTCTGACATTTTCTTAATAACCTTTGAGTTAATTTAACCGAGTACTCCACACCTGAAAGAAAATTTCATTATAGTAGATCATTATCAGGACAATGCTGTAACAACCTTTAAAGAATTCTTTCCACTTTTAATTTCCTCATTATCACAGAAAAACAGAGTGGAGGGCAATAATTTTGTTTCTTCCCCTTCACAAAATTGATTCTCTTGTTCAGAGTGGTTTACGCCATTGACATTAGAAAATGCAGCCCCCTTGAGAAAAGAAGGAAAAAAAATTTTATTCATAGGAGGCTGGCTCCCTGGTTTAAATTCAGAGCTGCGTACTTTAAAGCACAATGTTAGAAAATTGGAGCGAAAAATGGCGCTCTACACACCTAGAGGATTCCTACTTAATCTGGAAAAATAGCCTACTGTTGTATAAAAGACACTTCACCAAGCTAGAACAGCTTATTTCTCATCCTTAATAGAAGAGAACAAGATTTTAATCCTAGGTTTCTCTTTTTAATACAGTTGCCTAAACTTACACAGAGCCATAAGCGCTCTGTTGAGCCATCCATTTCCTTAGCTCTCAGCAGTCATTGACTTTATGGGATTCTTTCCAAATAAAATGATTATAGTAAGAAGAAAATCTTTGACATACTCCCGAAGGATGATTACTTTATTCCTCAACAAGTGAGACAACATTGGAAGTAACTGTAGAACCTATCTGTGTTTGGACTGTTTTGATCCTGTGGAGCTTCCTGAGTTATCAGAAATATTAGCTTAATCTAAACCTTCAACTTGTATGTTAGACCCAATCCCCAACCAAATTATTTAAGGAAGTGTCCCTCTGATTATCAGCCCCATTTAGATATGATTAATTTTATCTTTAGTAAATGGGTATGTACCACCACTTTTAAGGTAGCAGTAATTAAACCTTGCCTTAAGAAACCTTCGCTTGATCGAGATGACTTAATAAATTACAGACCGATATCCCAATCTTCCACATTTCTTATCTAAAATGCTTGAGAAAATAGTTGCTAATCAAATGTGTGAGCATTTACACAGCAATGACCTGTTTGAAAGAGTTTCAGTCAGGTTTCAGAGCTCATCATAGCACTGAAACAGCTCTGCTGTGAAAGTCACTAATGATATTCTTATTGCCTCAGATAATGGACGTTGTGTCTGTACTGGTCTCTGTTAGATCTCAGTGCTGCATTTTGATACAGTCGATCATAATATTCTCCTAGAAAGGCTGGAATATGCTGTAGGGATCAGGGGAACAGCGCTAGGCGGTTTAAATCTTATTGTCTGACAGATTCCAGTTTGTTCATGTAAATGATAAATCATCTTTAAAGAACTCCAGGGTTTAATTGGTGGAGTACCACAGGGTTCAGTACTTGGGCCAATTCTCTTTACTATATATATGCTTCCAATAGGTCAAAATTATCAGGCAGCATACAATAAATTTTCACTGTTACGCTGATGATACTCAGCTTTTTACTTATCCATAAATCCTGATGAGCCCCAAACCAGTTAGATAGACTACAAGCATGTCTTGAAGACATAAAAACTTGGATGACTTTAAATTTTCTGCTTCTAAATTCAGACAAGACAGAAGTTGTCGTCTTTGGACCAGAGTCTTTAAAAAAAAGAAAACTGCTTAGTCAATCAATTAACCTGGATGGCATTAAATTGACCTCCGATAATAAAGTAAAAACCTTGGTGTTATTTTTGACCAGGACATGGCATTTAAATCCCATATAAACAGGTTTCTAGGATTCCTTTTTTCATCTCCGGAACATTGCCAAAATTAGAAATATCCTGTCCAGAAGTGACGCTGTGTGAAAAACTAGTCCATGCATTTGTTCTTCAAGGCTGGACTATTGTAATTCTTTACTTATCAGGATGTCCACACAAAATGCAGTCTAAAAGCCTTCAGCTGATTCAAAATGCTGCAGCAAGATTTCTGATGAAAATTAAAAACAGAGATCATTTTTCCCTACTTTAGCTTCCCTCATTGGCTCCCTGTAATAGTCAGAATAGAATTTTAAAATTCTCCTCCTCACATATTTTAAAGCCCTTAATGATTTAGCTCCATCATACATCAGAGATCTAATTTTTCCATACGTTCCTAACAGAGCACTTCGGTTCTCAGACTGCAGGTTTTACTGGTGGTCCTAGAGTCTCTAGAAGTAGAATGGAAGGCAGATCCTTTAGTTATCAGGCTCCTCTCCTGTGGAACACCAGCTCCAGGTTTTAGTCCGTGAGGCGGACACCGCTGTTCTACTTTTAAGGCTAGGCTTCAAAACTTTCCTTTTTGATAAAGCTTATAGTTAGAGTGGCTTAGGTTATCCTGAGCTATCTTCCTTATTTTAGCTCCGTCTTCTTCTCCCCTTGTTGGATGGAGTAAGGGGACGTCAGGTTTAGCCTAACCGGCCTCAGTTACGGTTGAGGTGCAAACACACCCTCCATTTCTGCTACCTATATGACCCCCTCTCTTTTTCAATGGTTATGGTCAATCTGACAGAGAGAGGTTATCCCAATCGTTGTGGTTTTAGTATAACAATGGCCATCAGTGGGGCTCTAGATGAACAAACTGTCTACTTTTAAGGCTAGGTTTAAAGTACTTCCTTTTTGATTAAAGCTTATAGTTAGAGGTGGCTTAGTTTATCCTGAGGCTATCTCTGTAGTTATGCTGCTATAGGCTTAGGCTGCTGGAGGACATAATGACCACTTTCACCCTCTTCGCTACTTTCTCACGCTACTCTTCAATTTGTGTATTATTTGCTGTTATCTTTTTTTTTCAGCTTTAACTTTTGTTCTCTCTCTTTCTCTTCCTAGAAGCTACACCTGGCCTGACTCTGTGTCTACCTGTAAAACCTTTTTTTTTTTTTCGGAGAGGGGAATCCTCCAAGCTTCTGCTGGCAACAACTTAATGCCTCACCCTCTACCGATGATCCACATGGCCCTGTCTTTCAGTGTTTAACCTTTCTCTCTCCTAGACATAGCTACTGACTGAGCTTGTACTGTGACTAACTCTCTGTGCTCTCTTCAGACTCTAAACTTGAAAAATGGCTCAGAGTTTATCTGTTCCTTCTTTCTAGGTGAAACGACTAAAGGAAGCTACATCCATTAAACATTTACTTTTCCTTCCATAGAAAGTACTCCTGGATCAGTGCTTCTTTGTTCTCTTTGTGTCTCTGCTCTGTTCTCTCTAACCCCCAGTCGGTCGTGGCAGATGGCGTCCCACTGAGCCTGGTTCTGCTGGAGGTTTCTTCCTGTTAAAGGAGGTTTTTCCTCTCCACTGTCGCTACATGCATGCTCAGTAGAAGGGATTGCTGCAAAGTCAACGCCAGTGACTGTCCACTGTCTCTACATGCTCATCCGGGAGGAGTGAATGCTGCAAGTCACTGACTGGATGCAATCTGCTGGGTTCCTTAGATAGAAAAATTTTATCAATTTGAATAAATAACAGAATCTGACTGCACCCCCCCCCCCCCCCTCCCTCCCCCCCCGCCCTCCCCCCCCCCCCCCCCCCCCCCCCCCCCCGCCTCTGTTCAATGGTTAGGATTAATTGGAATGTATGTACCTGACTTTTGTGAAGTGCCTTGAGACAACATGTGTTGTGAATTGGCGCTATATAAATAAACTGAATTGAATTGAATTATAAATATTAATTAATAAATAATCATAATTCTTACATCAGTATGAGGGATTGCTGCAAAGTCAACACCAGTGACTGTCCACTGTCGCTACATGCGCATTCAGGAGGACTATCTGCTACAAGTCTCTGACTCGATGCAATCTGCTGGGTTTCCTTAGATAGAAAAACTTTTATCCAATTTGAATAAATAACTGAATCTGACTGCACTGTTCAATGGTTAGGATTAATTGGAACATTCACTCCTCCTGGATGAGTATTTAGCGACAGTGGAAAGTCACTGGCGTTGACTTTGCAGCAATATCTCATATTGAGCATGCATGTAGCGACAGTGGAGAGGAAAAACTCCCTTTTAACAGGAAGAAACCTCCAGCAGAACCAGGCTCAGTGTGAGCGGGTGTTGGAAGATTTGTACATAACTTATCTATCACGACCAGAGACAGAGAACCCAAATTCAGCCAAACACAAAGTGATAAGTAAAAAGGTTTATTCAGAAACTCAGGATCAGAGAGCAGAAGAACAGCAGTCAGCTTCCAGGAACCACTGAGAACAGAGAGACTAGTTAGTGGCTGAATAAAACTCAGGATTTGCAAGGAGTTAGATAAAGCCACTAACCTTCTCAGTCTGGTGATGAGGCACAGAATTAAGTTAATGAGGAAGCGTCCAACAGACTGAAGTCGGATTGCCGACTGATCCAAATCCTCCGGGGAACCAGCTGACGCTGTGACAGGACACACAGAGACGCTGTGATTGTCCTCTTGACAATAAATTCCAGGCAGACTAGAGAGCACAGGCGAACTCAGGCTGAATAAACCAGGTGGCTAGGCTGAGAACGGGAAATCCAGGACAGAAACAGGGTCAAATTCCAGGGCTAGAGGCGTCAGACAAGGGGCAGGCAGAGACATAAACCAAGAGGCAGAAAACAAGAGAGTCGAAATCCAAATAATACCAACTCCGTCAGACAAGGAAGCAAGCAAGAGGGGAAATATCCGTAAGCCCAGGCGGAAGGTCATGGACAAAGATCAGTCAGGAAGGTACGCTGAATAAACTACTCACACAAAATGGTTTTGAAAATCTGGCACCGTCTGCCGGTCAGAGGGCTGTATTATAGCTGCAGCCTCCACAGAGTGTGTGGGCCATGACAGTGATTGCGCAGCAGCGAGCAGCAGACAGGTGAAGCAGATGAGTGTTAATTGCTGAGTGAGAGCAGAGCAGGCAGACGGGCCAGAAAATCATAACAGTACCCCCTCCTCAAGGTCCGTACTCCGGAACGGAGCCCCGAGGCTGATCAGAGATGGAGGCGAGATGGAACTCCCGGGATGAGGGATTTGTCCACTATAAATCATGCAGGAATCCAGGAGGGCCCGGAGGTGGGCCCGAGACAGGACACCACATAGGGCTGATCCGAGGACACGCGGAAGGTAGGGGAACTCTCATGGCACGAGGCAGAACGTAACGAATCGCACAGGATTGATGATCTTGGATAGGGGAAAGGGTCCCACAAAACGAGGTGCCAGCTTACGGGGTCAACCAGAAGCGGGAGGGTCCTTGGTGGATAGCCAAACCTCTGATCCCACCTGGTAGCTTGGAGCAGGGATTCTCCGACGAATTTGCTGTGCGTGCCTGCACCTCCGGAATATCTGATCATAGACCTTCTTGCTTCCTCCAGATGCGCTGACATCTTAGGGCTGCGGCCTGCAGGAAGGAAACCTCAGCCTCTTCTCCTGGACTGTGAAAAAGGGTGGCTGAAAACCAAAACACAACTTGGAAAGGGGATAACCCGTGGCACTAGCCGGGAGGGTGTTGATACAACATATTCAACCCAGGGTAATTTTGAGACCATTTGGTGGCGTACTGACTCAACATAGTAGTGCGAAGGATTTAGGTCTCCACCTCCGGGTTGGCCCTCTCACAGTCTGTCCATCCGACATGTGGGTTGAAATACTCTGAGAGACAAAACTAACAGTAATCCCCAGCAAGGAACAAAACTCTTTTCCAAAAACGTGACACAAATATTGGGGCCCTCTGTCTGAGACAAATGTCTGGTGGGTATGCCGTGAAGGCAAAAAACCTCACGTGCCAAGAATGTCCACCATTTCCTTGGCTGAGGGCAACTTCTTGAGAGCGACTAGGTGAACCATCTCAGAAAAATCTGTCGATGATAGTTAACAGAACTGTGGAAAGCCATCTGAAAACTGGGCCACAAACCTGTGACGGAGTCCATGGCTATGTGTGACCAGGGTTGAAGAGGAAAAATTGGGCAAAGGGGATGTAAGAGTCCAGCAGGAGGGCGATGAGCAAGACTTGGCTTGGGAACATTGAGTACAGGAGCCGTGACGTAATCTGTGACATCTTTGAAGAAGAGATGGCCACCCAAAAACTGAGTTTCGAGACCATCTGCAACGTCCTGCTGATACCAGGATGACAGAACAGACGATGAATTATGGCATGAATTCAGTACCTGGGTACGAGGCGCTCCGGAACAAAACACTGGTCAGGTGGGCATGAGAGTAGAGATATGGAGGAGTCTATTGGTGGCATCTCTAACCCCTCTCACTCCAACACTCCAACATGGTGACAGAGAGTCTCACTGATTCCGGAAGAATAAAACATCCGTCACCCAGAGGTCTGTGACTCGGAGGGTTCCTGTATTCTGGGCAGGCGTCTGGTTTGCCATTTTTGACTCCAGGTCAGAAAGACAAAGAGAAGTTGAATCTTCCAAAAATAAAAGCCCACCTTGCCTGCCTAGGGATTAAGGCGCTTCGCTGGATCTCAAGGTACTGCCAGGTCCTTATGATCTGCTCACATAAAAGAAATGGTTCCTAGCCCCCTCTAGCCAATGCCTCCACTCCTCGAGAGGGGGCCAACTTGACATGCCAACAGTCTCGGAGTATCCTCCCACATCATAATAATGCACACTCTGCTTGGGACAAAGTCCTAGAAAAAAAAGGCACATGGTGAATACACGGTCATCAGAAATTTTTGGGCTTAGGACAGCTCCAACACCCCTGTGTTTGAGGCGTCAACCTCCACAATGAACTGTTTTATCGGGGTTATAGGGGACCGTAGAACAGGAGCAGACGTAAAATAATACCTTTGAGCTTGACAAAAGCTCTTTCTGCTGTCTCATTCCAAACAACCTTGTTTTAGATGATGTGAGAGCATTTAGAGGGGCTGCTACGAAGGCTATAATTCCTGATGAAACCGTCTGTAAAAAGTTAGCAACCCCCAGGAAACCTGTGAAAAGCTGGTTTAGAACGCGATCAGTAGGCAGAAGGCAATTACACTAAGACTGCACTTGACTTGGAGGGAGGTCCAACTTAATGACTGGAGTTGGATGAAATGATTGAATCCAAGGAATGAGGGGAGATAAGAGGGTATGAAAAAAACTCACATTGTTTCAGCATTGATGACAAACAGAGATGGATTTGACCTTTGAAGGAAGACGGAGGAGGAAAGCACCTGGAACATGATATTACCAGAGTGTGGGAGGAGGCTTCAGCATCCTAGGAGGAAATGAAAAAATCAAAAGAAAAAGTATCATCAAGTATAAATCAAAAACAAAAAACTTTCCACATGTCCCTATCAGAAGACAATAACACATTCACCAATAGCTATGAAAGACTGCAGGAGGCATTGTATTACAACCAAAAAGGCCTATACATCATTACTGCGTAGTGACCCTAGGTGGAGTGTTAAATGCCGTCTCCATCATCCCCCTCCCTGATACGAAAATGGTGGTAAGACGTTTCTCAAAGCCCAAATTTTAGAAGAAGATCTTGGCGCCCTGAATCTGAGTTCGAAGCGCAGTGTTCACATAAGTGCAGTAGAATGGTATCGGTTCTTGACAGATAGATGTGTTTAAACCACCTTATGTTAGTACGATACATGGTCTCTAAGGAATCATACGTATACTTTCCCCCAAAAGAAAGAAAGCCTGCCCCCTGCTGGAGAAGAAAAAGAAGGTGTCTTGCTAAACAAAACAATGCTTCTGATTAAGTGACATCATCAACAGTAACTTGCCTCATGAGGGCTTGCGTTAGTCTGGTCATGACAATGAGCATACAAAGACCCCTAAGGGGCGCACGTGCCCGGTAGGAGAGTCCCCCCCAATGCCAACAGTCATTAGAGAGTACTATGAGGTGGAAGATGCCGTAGCCCTGGACTTGTGAAACCTACCATTAAAGGATTACATGATATCACGGGTGGTACCTATGAGGAGACAGCTCAGAGAAAATGTCACCATCACAATGTCACATTCTCACTAGAAAAAAATTATAGAGCGAAGACAAGGAGAGCAAGTAGCCAGAGCAGGGAACTATAGACCCAGCCCAAAATCATCGTTAGGGAGCTTGCCAGTACACAATAGGGAGAGAATATGTGCTTTTGTGAACCATGATGGCCCCACTAAAAAAATGGGTAGTTTAGGAGAGTTGATAATCCTGGACTGTGACCTCGTCCTGATGCATTAGCCCCCCAGTGTGAGTTTATTACCTTCCGTCTTTGTATAGTTAAGGAACATGTTGAACTAGACCATCCAAAGCCAAGGACCAAAATTACGATGTTCGACAATGGAGAGAAGGAGCATTGATGTCATCGGTGCCCTGAGCGAACTAAAATCTCATCCATAAACTCCGGTGTAACCGCCCACTGAGTCATGAGAATGTCCTGACCCTGCTGAGAAGTGGAAAGACACTTGAATAGTCTGCCCAGGAAATGCGAATGAGGAGACAGACAGTTGACTTCAGGCTCAGTATAAAGTCTCACTCACCTCATTAAATGAAGCACATGGCTTTTAAGGACACTTGAATGAACATGACCCTGTCAACCACAATAAAAATACACAAAGTATAGCATTCATACAGTCGGATCTCTAGTTCACCCAAGCAGAAATCTTAGAACGACACAGACGTCGCATAGGAGGCGTCTGGGTCACAAACAGTGGAATCAAGCAAGGGAGTGGAAGACCATTGGGTTACTAGGTGGGGAACAGGACTGTTGAGAGCTAAGAAGTGGGAGAATAACGCCATCTATGAAGAGGCCAGTCTACCCTACTCCTTTATAACATGTGAGACACGCAAATCGATCGGGTTTGCACAGGACCTCAGTATGTGAAGGGAGGCAAAGAGGGATAGATCTACGGAGAGTAAGCCAGTTCCAATCCGGTTAATATTCATACAGGCAGCTATTGGATGAAAGCATCACACATTTTAGCATGCTCATTATCAAAGAATGTATCTGCTGCCAGTAACTGAAAGTCCAATGAATAAGATGTAACATTCTCTCTCCTGTCTACATTGGAGGTAAACCTCTGGCAGGCTTCACCGAAAATAGGAAAGAACTGGATCAAAACCCTGATGAGCTCTTAGGAGAAAATGCAGAAAGTAGAAGCACATGTGATCTGAACCATTTAGGTCCTACTCAGCAGTGCCCATTGCTTAGCCTTTCAAAGAGACCAGAGGGAAATAACTAACGCCACCTTAGAGCAAAGCTCAGTAAAAGGAAACGAAGAAGGCTGAAGCTACAAAATGATTTCAACATGAGTAAGGACAAAGCACAGGCACTGTCAGAATCATCCCATAAAACAGTACAGAGAGGCAGTAGGAGTCTAGGTTCTTTACCACAGCGGAGACAAGAGATCACAAGAGAACTCTGTGGGGAAACAGTCTGTGAGACGACTGGAGTGGAAAGAGCTAGGAGAGTCATGGATCGCAGCACATAGAAATCATCCCCCAAGCCGGACTTAAGAGACGAGGGCAATAAGAGTGATCAAGTAAAATTAGTGTCCGCCACTGCTGATTGCTGGCGAGGTTAAAAGGTCCATATGCCTATTGTGGCCAGGATTTATAAACTATCACGAACTTCTAGAAAGAACAGAGAACCCAAATATTAAGCCAAACACAAACGTGATAAGAAAAAATTGTTAATGTCAAGAGGAAAAACTCAGAGAATCAGAAGAGCCGAAGAACCAGCAAAGTTCCAGTCATTTCAAACAGGAACCACACGAGAACAGAGAGAACTAGTATATAAGTGGACTGAATAAAAAATCAGAGATCTGTCAAGGAGTTAGATAAAGCCACTGAAGCTTCATCAGTCTAGATGATGAGGCAACAAGAATCACACAGAGGAGGAAGCGGATCCAGACAGGGTTAAAATAGAGGAGTAGAGCACTCCAACAGACTGAAGTCGGAGATGCGGACGGATCCAAATCACTCCGGGGAACACAGCTGACTACTGTGACAGGAACACACGGAGAGCCTGATGAGATTGTCCTCATTGACAATAAAAATCAGGCAGCCTAGGAAGAGCAAGGCGAAACTCAGAGCTGAGAATAAACCAGTGGCTCGGCTGAGACGTAAATCCCGAAGAGACAGAAACAGAGGTCGAGAAATACCAAGGGGCTGAGAGGGTCAGACAAGAGGGGCAGCAGAGGACATAAACACCGAGCAGAAAACAGACGAGTCGAAATCACACCATCACACAATCCGTCAGACAAGAGAGAGCAAGCAAGAGAAGGGCATAATATCAGTAAGGCACAAGGCAACGAGAGTATCATGGAGCACGGAATCACAGTCAGGAAGGCTAGCGGGATAAACTACTATCACAACGTGATTTTTGAAAAAAATCTAAGGCACCGTCTGCCGGTCAGATGGCCTGTATATAAGTGCCACCGACTCACCACGAGGTGTGTGGCAATGATCAGTGATTGCGCAAGCAGCGACAGCAACAGCAGACAGGGGAGACGAGATGAGAGTAATTTGCACCTGAGTGAGAGCCAGAGCAGGTCGACGGGCCAGGAATATACAATAACACATATACCGTGCTATTAGTTATTCTAAAGATGTACTTTCCCTTAGGATTTACATTAAAGACATTTCAATATAAAATTCTTTAGTTAGGTAACACTTTGATAGAAGTGGCTATTTGAAATACTTTGTTTACCTTTAACTATTGCACTCCTTCTTTTCTGAACTCTTCCCCAGACATTGTCCTACAGTGTCTCTAGAGTTGCCTTTGCGAGTGGTTTGCTCATAGCAGATGATAGACAGGCAACTTGTGTGCGCCATGTGACGGAGGAAGTTCTGTGAAGCACCAGGCTGTTGCCCCCCAGCACAATCATACTCGGTCCTTGCCTGCCCGCTCGTGGAACGTGTGTGAGCTGTTCCAGTCGTTCCTGCCCACCGCACCCCCGTTTATGCAGTCCGGGGCCTTGCCTTTTTAGTGACACTGCTCGTGTCCGCCACCCCCGTTGTGTAACATGAGTGTTTATTTCCTATTATTAATACCCGAGGACACCACCCTGCCCCCGGGCTCGTCCTGCGCGAATGGCCTGTCTCTCCCTGTGTGCCAGCACACCAAGCTAACTATTCGACTGCGTGTGGATCATTACAATTGCATCCCGTTCCGTAACGGTCTTCTCCCCGCCGTAGTACCTCCACCATATCTGCCGCGCACCCACATCCTGAGACCACCCCCCCCGCCTATCGCCACAAGAGGAGGAGTATTAGAGACGCGCCGCACGCCCGCACGCGACACACAGACACAAACACCCCACGCCACCCCCCCGCGACCCACCACCTGCTACCCACGGCGTCCCTTCGATCTCCACTGAGGCACAGAGCCACTTTATCCACCATGATCGTCCTGGCAACTTGAGAATCCGTAGACTTTGAGATCACCCGTAGGACATACAACCTAACTATATCCCGCCACGAGCCCCAACCCCCCACCGCCACCTTCTGTCACGTTCTTGCCGTCCCCCCGAAGAGCGCGAGGCCCTCCCCCGTTATCGTCACCACACCCCCCCCACGAGTCACCCCCCGCAGCCAAAGTCCCCACGTACAGAGCCTCTCTACCGTCCCTATACCAGGAGGAGACACCCACCCTCCACGCGACTTCACACCACACACACCCACACGAGAGCCCACGAGCCACCGAGAGACACCCGGACACTCACATCCCAGACCAGTCGAGAGCCGCCCCCGGGCCGAGCCACTACACACCAGTTTCCTGCTGCACGAGACCATCGGTCCAGGGGCGGCACCTTATGCCACCACAGCACCCGAGTCACATCTACGTCTCTACCCCTCTGCCGGTACAAGAAACCCTCCATCACTCGCCCTAGCGTATCCTGTCGAGTATCCCCACCCCGCTGTTTACACGCAGCCGCCCTCTCGAGCCCGGAGTCGCCTACGACACCTGAGCCCCCTATATCCTCTACCCGCACCACGATGAGCCATGGCCCCACCAAAGCACACCCTCAGCGAGAGTTGAACCTATCGCTGAGACACACCCACTCCTAGAGTATATCCGCCTCCTGACTCCCGCCCGAGAGAGCCCCACACCCACCCACAAGTTCCCACACCGTAGCCTAGCAGAACACACGCCCAGTCACATGCTACAACCCCACAGCATCCGAGCGGCCTCCTCAGCCACCCCAACCCTCTGAGTTTCCCCCGATGCCACCCCATTACGGCGGTACACAAACAAAACAACAACCCACCCACAACATGCGCACCACCCACACCTATATCACCACACCCACACGCCCCACCTCCCGACAGAGCACAACCAGAGAGCACTAGTAGCTCACAGCACCCATACCCCACCCCAGTGAGCACACCTATGCTCCTATCCACCCCCTCATGACATATCCCCTCTCTCGACTCACACGTCCCCCTTTGTAGCACTCATCTGCCCTTACTAGCCCAAGCTATTTATTCTTATCTACACCACACACTATCTATCCACCTGCCACCACCCCCACCCCCCTCCCTTCCCCATAGAGCGCAGCCCCACGTCGCCCCCGGCACTCCACCCTCACTTGTTCTCCTGGCGCCCACCCACATCCCGCCATCATCACCGCATAGACTTTTGACCTATGTGATTTCATCCCCAACCCCAGCTAGCCCCCCTGCATATCACCCTCTTGAGAACCTAGCAATGATCTTATCACAATATCAACACGACAAACCAATTAACAGGCTCTAACCATTTCTACAAACACATCCACCCTATACGTGCCCGGGCACACGTCACACCCGCTCACCCCCCCCTCGCAGAGCTCCTCCGTATATTATCAGATTATAATTTTATCACATTACTAGATATATACCTCAATATGACAAGATACGAACATCCCTCCGTGGCACTCGGAGCTTACACATTTATCCCCTTACTTTCTCCACCAGCACTCACCTACTTACAATGACACATCACCATGTATATGGAGAAAACACAAGCATTACTAGGAATAGAAGACTGAGCGACCCACACAATAGATAAAAATAACTATCTGAGACCGAAGCTAGGAGGGATGAATTTCTGACATACTCCAAATGGAGTACTAGGTTTCCCCGATCCTGAGTATTTCGACCTGCATGATTCATATCACTTACCAAACACACATCAAACCCCAATTGCCAAACATTTCCGCAATACCACCCAACACGAGCGACACATTCACACAATCCAACGTAAATTCTGAGATCAAATATGAACTGCCAGTACAGCCTAGATGACCAACCAGACCAGAGCTATGGAGCAGCAGCCATGGGCAAGTATATCCACGGACAATAGTATGGCCAAGACACCCCCTATCACCAAACCGAACATGGAGACAAAAAGTAAATAAAGAAACTCGATATATATATCAAATATGAAAACAAACAAACAAGAGCACAAAGGAGCTGGAGTGGAAAGACACAACACACTATTACAAAAAGTTATTTAAAAAAACACACATGATAGCTGGAGAATCAGACAATTATAACTGATATAAAATAGAAGAGAAAGAAGAATAATATAGAACATATTATAGTCCATATATAAAAAAATAACAAAATGGAACAGGCATAAAGATAAAATTAGAAATGAAATAAACTAGGATAATAGATGGATAATGAAACAACCCAATAAGACACAAGAGGTATAAAAAAGAGCTAGAAAAAGAGAAGAGAGAAAAGCAGTATCTAATACTTCATTAGAGACTGGGGCCTTAATATCTGCTGTGACATGCTGTGCATGTTTTATCATGCTGTTATTAAAAAGTGCAGTTTTCTGCTGTTTTCTGCTGGGGGAGTGCCATGACAGACAAAAACTAAAGGTTGATAGAGCCATTTAGAACTGTAGTGGAAGAGTGGATGGATGAGTAAAAAGTTATACTTTATAACTGAGAACAATAAACTCCCCTTCCACAGAATCCTGACTGTACAAAAGATCTCCCTGTGCTGCAAGACTGAGAGTATCAGGAAGTCCTTTATCCCTACCGCCACATTTTAGAGAGCTTAATGCTTTCTTTTGCTGACAAGCCTTATGGAAATGCTGATTTTATTTTCCAGCAGGACTTGGCTCCTGCACACAGCCAAATGTACCAAAAAGTAGTTAAATGACCATTTTGTTACAATGCTTGTCTGGTCAGCACACTCACCTGACTGAAACGCACCTAAAAAATAAAGGATTGAAACATTTCACTCCACATGTTGTCTCAAGGCACTTTACAAAGTCAGTTCAATGAAATCATGCAGATTTCAAGTCAGGTACATACATTACAATTACTCTGAACTACCAAACAGTGCAGTCAGATTCAGTTTATGATTCAAATTGGTTAAAAGGTTTTCTATCTAAGGAAACCTAGCAGATTGCATCGAGTCAGTGACGTGTACAATAAATTTTGTGCACATCTTTATGAAATAATTAAAGTTCAAATTGAAAAAAACTCTATTCAATTGTAAACTGTAAAATTCAGTTTTACATACTCTACACTGATCAGAGGCAGGTGAGTTATATTGTAGGACAGTTCATTTCTCATTTTGTTAAACTTTTCTTGAACCTAACATACGCAATTAAGTAGGTTGTATAGGCTCAGAGGTGTAGATTAGGTTTGTTTCTAAGAGATGCCATCACATTTGTTCCTACTAAATGCTCTTAGTTGATCATATCTCATTTGTACAAAAACATAACTCACAGTTAAACATGGTTATTTCTGTCATGTATATGGGTCTGTACCACTCTTTCATTTTCATGCACTTATTTTCAGCTGCCAGCAAGCCCTCTAGTGAATGAGTTGAGATTCAGCTACTTGCACATATTTAAACAGGCTTACCCTTTCCCCTGGTGTCTCCATAGTTTTGAGACAGACTGATCTGATTTGATTTGGGTCTTTTTTCCTTTTTATATCTGTGGGTTTTTGGTTAAAGACTGCAGCTGCAGAGATGCACAGGGCCTAATGAGCTTCTACAACTCACAGACTTCATTCCAGAGTCAACATCTGAGATCAATATGCACATCTGCGTTAATGTGAAAATGTATGCAGTAGTTGTTTGGCCTTCTATATAGAAGATTTGTCTTTACGTGAATGAGCCTTACTGCAATACTTTGTTTAACATGCAACATGCCCACCACAGCTACAAATAGGGGCTAAAGACTTATATGAATAATAAAGAGAAACAACTAAACCTCCTTGTCTATAGGACAGCTGTGTCTGAAATTCAAATGTGGGAAGAAAGAAGTAGAGAAGTGAAACAGTGGAGATGGTGACGTTTTTTTCTCCCTCTTGAATAATGGTTGCCCATACATCATGACTGAAGCACTGTCACTTATTAAATCTCAGACAGATGGACACTCATTGAGAAGCGACAAGCTTTTAGCCCACACTGCGCTGACAGACATTTGACACTTTAACTAGCCCGCTAATGTGGTCTCCTAGAATCCCCTGCATAGCTTGAGCCATGAGCCATTGTCAGGGGTCAGTTGCATATTAGTAAAAAAAAAAACAGCTTCATCTCATTTGGGAGCCAAGGGATCCAATACTCTATCTGCCTCCAGCTCCACAGATGCTGACAGCACAGCTGATGAGCATGTATTTGGCCTGGAGTTCATGACCACAGCCCCTAGATTGATGCCATGTTGATATTTAATGATGCGCTGCCAAACAAAAGGCAACACCAGAGCTGGACAACTCTGACATAAACCAGTGGCTATGCTAAATGTCATTCTAATTATCTGTATTATTTAACATTGATTTTGGAAGTAAATATTTCCTCAATTTGTTGCCGCCCTAAACTTTTTATTTATACCTTGCTCCAACAAAGTGATGAAATATCACTCTTTTTTCGTTTTCGTTCAGTTTAGTTTGTTTGTTTCACTGCTTCCTTCAGCAAGATAATTATCTTAGGAAATTATGTCTGCTGACAAGAAATGTAACACTGTTCATCTTAGAAAGCTATTTTGTTCTGAGGAAATAACCTTTTTCCTGAGATTCCCATTGTTTTATTCCTCATATGTCTCTAAATATTTTTGAAGACCCATCCACTACCACAAGGCAACAAGTGTACATGACAGCAATGAAAACACATATGAAAACATTTTGGGACTCTAAGGTCACTAATGTCAGCTTCTCCTGTCTCTATTATCTAAATCTTTAAAACTTTGGGGAACCAGAGCATAAAAAAAGCTGGATTTGCCTTTTTTCTGAGTTTTAGCTCAAGACCACTTTGAATATCGTTATTTTACAATGTTGTCTGCCTTACATTTTAATGACTTAGCGAGACCTATCTCCACCTCAGCATTGAATTCCCACACTCCTGTTACTGTTGCATTTGCAATTTGATCATTAGCTTAGCCAATCCTTCATGGATTTTTAGACATGACAAACATGAGTGTTACAATACTAAGACACTGTATACATTGGACACATTTGCAGGAATGATCTAATAATACTGAATATCAAGCTACACTTCAAAAACCCTCTGCCTGAACTGATGAACACTTACCTAAACATGCTGAATGCCCAGTGTTTTCAACTGATGGCAACCAGTTCTACTTCCATTAAATACACCCACATTTACATCCACACATCTTGCAGTTTTAGATCTGTTAGCATTTGTAGCAAATTTCAAGTTAGTGTTCAGACAAGAACCAGTGGGACTCCAAGCTAGTTGGCAATTGGTCCAACTCTGACTGAAATCCAGTTACCTAGAACTTACCTTAAGACTCTGCTGGTATGTCACTGCTATTTCCAAGATACTTACTGGTTTGCCTTCTCACTGCATGATGTCATTGATGCTAATAATGCTATAATAACAACAACATAATATATCAAGATACTTTCTCATATTTAATGTAGACCATTTCCTTATACGTAAGTTTAAATTGTTGAATATTTGAACATTGCCTTAATTCCACAGTCAAACTGTTCCATGGTTTCACACCACAAACTGAAACACAAAAAGACTTCTTCTAGAGTTCTAATTTGCATTTCCCTCTAAGATTATAAAATCCTTCTTCTTTTGAAAAAAACTTTTGAATATTTTCTGGTAACAGTTCATTTTGTGCTTTAAAAAAGATACACACTGTTTGTCAATTCACCATGTCTTAAATTTTAATAATTTAGAATTTAAAAATAATGGGTTTGTGTGATCCAGTTAGCCAACCTTCCGGATAATTCTTATTATTCTTTTTTGCAATTTAATTAATGGCTGTAATGTAACTGCATAATGAAGGGTTTTCACTGATGTCTACTTCTAGTCCACCAACTTGGGTGTCTCCGTATCCCTTCAAGCTTTTCACAACATTGCAACACTGCATACTTTTTCAACCATGGATAAGTATCTACAGTCGTTACAGCCTCCTGATAAGGCTGTGTACCTAAAAAAAAATTGGGTAATCAACAAGGTGGATCCATATGTTGGTTTGTTTAGCGCAAAATCCGGACGATTGGCCAAATAATGTTAAGTAAGTATGCAACTATTTTTTCATAGCCACAACATAGGCAAAAATTCATGGTAAGTTTAATATTGCGTTCTATAGGATAATTACATAATAGCTATATTACTAGATATTACATTTACAGTATAACAGTAAAGGTCAATTGCAGCCTACATCTAGCTGGTTAAAGTGTGACAGTGCAGCTAACTGAAGTAAGTCACAGCTCTGAGTGCTGGGTGGCAGTGCTGAGTGCAGACAGAATCAACTGATCAGGTCACGGTCTTGGCAGACTACCTTCCAGAATATTATTACAATACATG
The DNA here is from genome assembly GCA_036173005.1 of Crenichthys baileyi. NCBI lineage: Eukaryota > Metazoa > Chordata > Actinopteri > Cyprinodontiformes > Goodeidae > Crenichthys > Crenichthys baileyi. Next base: position 95,793 of record JAHHUM010001745.1, read on the forward strand.
TAGACGAAAATTATTTATTTACCTGTCATAAAATGTGCACTGCACACTCGTGAGTAAGGTTCAAGCCGTCCCAATCCGCCTTGGATATCCGATTCTGCCACAGTAGTCGACGTTGTGTACTCAGTGCTTTTCTTTTCTCACACTGATTTTCTATCACGGCTGGCAGACGATAGACTGGATGCTGGCCTTGACCACCAGGTGCACCATAACCCACAATTAAGCAAGTTTTCCCCATAGTTAAATTGAATGGAGTTTTACTTCACTGATCATGCTAAAACAACGAAAACAGGCTGCAGCTGCCACCCAAGATGGCGATCGCAAAGTGCGGTCACGTGACGGCAACATCATTTGAAAACCCCTCATTGTTGCCCCATATCTCTGCACAGTAACAGGGGGAGGGTTAAACTAGTGTACAGTAAAGAATCTGCCTTGTCATCAATAATAACTCCTTGAAAATTGTGTTCCTGAACCATTTCCATGTTTACTACATCTATCTGTATTTTTATTTCTGTACTTGCTCTGCATTTCCAAATAACATTATTTTAGTTTTAATCAAGTTTAACGACAATTTATTACTGTCAAACCACTCCTTCAGTTTGTTCATTTCTTTGTTTACATTGTTTAGCAATTCCTCCATATCATTTCAAACAAAAAATATATTTGTGTCATCTGCAAATAATATACTTCTTATATTTTCACAAGCTTTACACATATTTATGTACTAAGAGGGAGAGAACTGTTAGTATGAGGTAGATGATGAGAAGTGCTGATCGTGTGAATATTGATCTTACTTGTGGGATTGGATGAAGGTTCAACACAGAAGGGCCAGGGAGGGTTTTTCCAGAGCAGGGTTTGATAAACAGCAACGTTGGAGGAAGACACAGAGCCTGGGTTGACAAATGACAGAAAAGCACAAAGGCATACACAGAGGTTTGGTCTGATTACCACTCGGCAGAGGAAACAATATGACGCCTCCTTCAGAGTCTCAGCAGCTTGTGAAGCTCTTCGGTGATTGTTCCTGATGCAGTGCAGCTATGTGGCTGCACTTGCCTGTCACATCCTAGTGGAGGAAGAAAGACACAACACTCCCACAGCATCACAAACCTGCACACAACTCCATGGCCTGACAACACCCCCCCTCAACGAACGCCTCCTGGCGGCAGATCTGAGGTGGATGGAGTGGAGTCCTTGAAGTCCCGCGATGAGGGTCAGGTCCAGGATAAGGCTTCCTGGCACCCATTGGCGAGCTTCCGGACCATATCCCTCCCATTCCACCAGGTATTGCATTCCACGACCTCTGCGTCAGGAAGCCACAATCCTGCCGACGTCCCGGGCAGGTGGAGGGGGTTTGTCCAGTCCTGCAGCGGGTGGAGGGCGCAGAGGACAGGACAGGACAGGTTTGATTTGTAAGACATGGAATGTAGGATGAACTCTGAGATGAGAGAGAAGTTGGAGGTGCACAGATGATGGGCTGTTGACCTGGTCGATGTTAAAGGGACCCAGGAGCCTAGGAGCAAGTTTGCAGGAGTAGCCCTTCAAGGGAAAGTTTCTAGTGGAAAGCCACGCCGCTTGGCCAGGAGTGTAAGTGGGAGCCGGTCTCTTCCTCAGGTCTGCTTGTCATTTGGTTGTGATGGATGATTGTTGAAGAGCTGTTTTGATGAGAATCCAGGATCTTTTACACCAGTTAAAGTGGGTTCTAACGGACGGGAGAATGCTCACTGGCCAGGAAGATGGGAGAAGTGATGGTTGATACCCAAGAGATACCTCGAATGGTGAGAGACCAGTGGTAGTCGAAATGTGCGAATTATGAGCGTACTCAGGTCAAATGACATTCTCGCTCCAAGTTTTCAGGTTGTGGGTGCAGAGGCATCTCAGAGAGTTCTCCATTTCCTGATTGAGCCGTTCGTACTGTCTGTTGGTCTATGGGTGAAAGCCAGAAGAAAGTTTAGGTTAAGCGCCAAGGATTTCAAAGAAATCTCTCCATACCTTAGAGATGAATTGTGGGACTTGGTCCGAGATGATTTCTGTGGGAATTTGAATTCTGCAGATGTGGTTGATGAGAATCTTGAAGACAACAGAGGGCAGCTTGGTGAGGGCAATGAGGTGACAGGCTTTGGAGAAGCGATTAATAACTGAGAGGATGACAGTTTTATGGTGAGAGGGAGGTAGACCGGTGACGAAGTCCAGAGCAATATGGGACCAGGGGCGACTAGGAATGGAGAGGGGCTGGGGGAGACCAGCTGGGGCTTGATGAGTGTTTTTTGCGTGCACAGATGGAACATGAATTCAACTACATCCCTATTGAGACTGGGCCACCAGAAGTACCTACAAATGAGGGCAATGGTATGACTGGAACCAGGATGACCAGAGAATTGGGATGGCTGAGGGAACATAGAGACGATTGGGGGGCCCTCCTCCAGGGTCAGGTTCGTCGGTCTGTGCTCGTTGGACGCGTTCCTTGATTCCCCAAGTGAGGGAACCGATAACACAGGTGTGTGGAATGATGGTTTTTGGCCCTGGGTCATCCTCTTTGGGGGAAAACAGGTGGGAGAATGAGTCTGGCTTGGTATTTTTTGAAACAGGTCTATAAGTAATGTTGAAGTTGAATCTGGAGAAAAACAGTGACCAGCGGGCTTGACGGGAGTTTGGCAGTTTGGCAGATTGGAGGTAGGCCACATTTTTATGGCCAGTCCTAATGATTATCGGGAGAGCCGAGCCCTCCAACCAATGTCGCCACTCTTCAAGTTCAAGGGCCTATTTTATTGCCAGCAGTTCCTGGTCCCCTACATTGTAATTTCGTTCCGGAGGGGTGAAGCGCTTGGAAAAGAATGCACATGGATGGAGTTTGTTTTCAGAGATGGATATTTGGGAAAGGACAGCACCCACTCAAGAAAACCTCTCTTTGAGGTCCTGAAATGCCTTTTCAGCATCAGGTGTCCACTGAAAATGGATTTTAGTGGATGTCAGCACTGTTAATGGCATGGCTAGGAGGCTGAAGATGACTCTTGGATAAAAGTTAGCAAACCCTAGGAATCTTTGAAGTTCTTTCCGTGTATTTGGTTTGGGCCAGTCCACCACTGCCATTATTTTACTGGGGTCTGCTTTCACCTGTCCACCCTCTCGAACAAAACCCAGGAAGGTTATTGTGGACATGTAAAACTCACATTTCTCAGCCTTGACAAATAGTTGATTCTCCAGGAGCCTTTGCAGGACCTTTTTGACATGAACAGTGTGGGACTGAAAGAAAATATGGATGTCATCCAGGTACACAGACATGAAGATATTGATGAAATCTCTTAATACGTCATTAATTAGGGTCTGAAAAACAGATGCATTGGTCAAGCCGAAAGGCATGAACAGATACTCAAAATGCCCTAGTGCCTTCTCAGATACGGACTAAAGAGTAAACATTTCTGAGGTCAGGCTTTGTAAAAATGGTAACGGAGGGAGCGGACTGTTCAGAGCTGGCTGTGATGGCTGAGTGAAGGCAGGACATGTGACACTGCTCATTCCAGGACTCGATACTTGAATTGACGCAGTTTAATGAGGATTATGGAGTTTTAACCAGGGGTGACCACGAATCATAAGGGGCCTCCTTGATGGGGAAGAATGAAAGGTGTTCTTGATGGTTACAAGAAGCAATAAAATGGAGAGGGTGAGTTTCCAAATAAACAGGATTTAATGGGCTGCCATCTATGGCAGACACCATTAATGGATTGGTGAGATCAGTGGTGGAAATCTTAAATTCTCTGACTAGATCTGGGCTTATGAAGTTTTGCTCTGCACCAGACTCTATGAGAATCAAAATGAGAACCTGGTCATGGTTTACACAGAGGAGAGATCTAAGGTGGAATCAGGGGTGATCAGGAAGGGAAATCGGGCCCGTCAGTTCCCCTGTTTTTACTGACGGGCTCTGTCTTTTGGCCGAACCGGGCATTGCTGTCGAAAATATCCCATCTCCCCACAATACAGGCATCCTCCAGATAAGAGACGTCTAGACCTCTTATCTGGAGTAAGTCTGGTCTGGCCAAGTTGCATGGGTTCGATCTGTGGCGAGACAACAGAAGGTTTTATTTTAATATCAGAAGTTTTCAAAGTAGACTGATAACTTACAGGTTCAGTCTTGGACAGGTTCTTCATTTCAATTCAATTCAGCTTTATTTATATAGCGGCAATTTACAACAAATGTCATCTCAAGGCACTTCACAGAGGGTTTGGAATGGTATAGGGTTGTTAGGGAGGTTAGAATAAACTACTAAGTGTTAGAGGTTGGCCATTTTAGAATTGACTATTTGTAGGGGTACTAATTAAAATAATAAACTGATAAAGTTTGTCAGTCTAGAGCCCAATGGTGGCCATTGTTATACTAATACCCACAAGGATTGGGGGTACCTCTCACTGTCAGACTGATTATAACCATTGGAAAAGAGAAGGGGTCGCACAGGTAGCAGAAATGGAGGGTGTGTTCGCACCTCAACCATAACTGAGCCAGTTTAGGCTAAACCTGACTCCCCCTTACTCCATCCAACAGGGAGGGAGGAAGGCAGAGGTAAAAATAATTGCTGAGTGTTGTTTCTTGTTGCAGTGTGTGAAAGGTGGGTAACTTTAAAATGGGCTAAGTCAATCCAATCAAATCATACAGATTTCAAGTCAGGTAAATACATTCCAATTAATTCTAAATATCAAACAGTGCAGTCAGATTCAGTTATTTATTCAAATTGGTTAAAAAGTTTTTCTATCTAAGGAAACCCAGCAGATTGCATTGAGTCAGTGACTCAATAACATTCACTCCTCCTGGATGAGCATGTAGCGACAGTGGAAAGTCACTGGCGTTGACTTTGCAGCAATCTCTCATATTGAGCATGCATGTAGCGACAGTGGAGAGGAAAAACTCCCTTTTAACAGGAAGAAACCTCCAGCAGAACCAGGCTCAGTGTGAACATTCATCTGCCACGATCGACTGGGGGTTCGAGAGAACAGAGCAGAGACAGAAAAATAACACAGAAGCACTGATCCAGGAGTACTTTCTATGGGAAGGGAAAGTAAATGTTAATGGATGTAGCATGAAAGAGAGCACATAGAGTTAGTTACAGTAAAAGCTCAGTCAGTAGCTATGTCTAGGACAGACAGGGTTAAACATTGAAAGACAGGGCCAAGTGTATCATTGGTAGAAGGTGAGCATTAAGTTGTTGGCAGCAGAGGCTTGGACAATTGGGAAATGAGAGAGAACATAAAGTTAAAAGCTGAAATAACAGCAAATAATGCAAAATTGAAAAGTAGTGTTAGACAAATGTGGCAGCACAATGGAAAAATGCAAAGTTATTACTGAAATTATTAAATGCTGTGCTGTTACCAGCTAAATTAGTTGAGTGTAAATAAAGGGATTACTAGATGCCCTGAAGGAAAGCCTATATTACCTAAATCAATGTTCCACTGGGTTGCAAATGTGAGCCATGGGCAGAGCCATGTCTAAACAGGGGGGATGATTGGCCTAGTGAACAAACAATTTACTATATATGGATTTAATACTTACTAAAAACTTACTTAAAAAAAGTTTGTGCATCTTGTTTGATATGTCTGAAACATAACCCCCAAGGACATATTTCCTTGCAAAGGACCAGATGCTATAAAGGTGGCAAAAGGGGATATGTACATTTGGAACTTCAAGAAGGATTTATAGTGATAATGGAACACATTTTCTTAACAAAATGCAGGGTTGACAGAGAGAACAAGACAGTCAAAAGTAAGCTTAGAAAGACAATGGAAGAAACAAAAAGAAATTGGGTTGAATGTTTATATATAGTAAAACTTAATATGAGGATAACCCCATCAGCTCAGGGAGGACTCACACCTTTTGAAAAAATACATGGCAGTAAATATTATATCCCTGATCTACAAAAACTATATGAGGAAGATATTACAGTCTAGAGACATACAAAATCTTAATATTCTGCCAAATGATGTTTCTGAAGCCCTACAGGTTCCTGGTGACCATTAAGAAGGAAAAGTATCTGATCCAAAGTGGGAGGGTCCATTCCAAGTGTTTTTGACAACTCCTACCGCTGTGAAAATCCAAGAGAGGGCTACTTATAGAAAGCACACTATAAAGAGGTGAGCCTGTCAGTCTTTTCACCCACAGGCTAGGGAGTAATATAAGTCTGACTACAAAGAGGTTGTCGCCAGCTAGTGGAGGCTTTGTCTCAACGTCAGTGAAGAAAACAACAATCCTTCCTAGCCCTTAGGGGTGAGAAAGAGACTAACAGGTTAATCTAAAGGAAAGATGTTGTTGAAACATTTAGTTTTGTTTATCATATGTGCCCTAATTGTGTTAATAATATGCTAGAAATTTCCACAATCTCATGATCTCCTGAAATTAACGAGGTGTTTATAAAAACGAATGTTTATAAAATAGGCTACACGGTGGCGCAGTTGGTAGCACTGTTGCCTTGCAGCAAGAAGGTCCTGGGTTCGATTCCTGGCCGGGGGTCTTTCTGCATGGAGTTTTTATGTTCTCCCCATGCATGCGTGGGTTCTCACCGGGTACTCCGGCTTCCTCCCACAGTCCAAAACATGCCTGTTAGGTTAATTGGTCACTCTGAATTGCCCTTAGGTGTATGAATGAGTGTGTGCATGATTGTTTGTGTGTTGCCCTGCGATGGACTGGCGACCTGTCCATAGATTGCTGGAGATAGGCACCAGCTCCCCCGCGACCCACTATGGAATAAGCGGTAGAAATTGACTGACTGTTTATAAAATATATACATTTATTGTATGAGACTAACAGCTGGTACCAATATGCAAAAACTGTAACCAAGTCCAGGAACATTTCTGGTTGTTATGTATGCACTGAACTTCCTGTCTCTTCCAGCCAGCCCAGGTTGACAGCTAGACCAGTACCAGTGCCAAGGAATGAGTGTTTTATCAGAAACAGCGTTTCTGGTTCCAGTACCAGTTTCTGCGTGGTAATTGGTAATGTAACATTTTACATCTGTGATGTTACAGAGTTTAAACAGTTTAATGTTAAAACCCCTGTGTCCAACTATGTGCAACTTCTTGCAGGTTGCCATTTTTCTCATTGTGTCGTAGGCACCGATTCCATCCCAGTGGGGACTATTCCAATGTGCATGTGTAACATGACTTACTATTATTCTTCCAACCAAGCTGGACCAGGGGGAAAGGTCCATGATCTAAAGGTCATTTTTGCAATAGATGGATTTCACTGGATGTGTGACACTGCCATTTATTTGTATTTGTCTCCAAGTTGGAGTGGTGTGTATGCGCCTGTTTATGTCACTGATCACACTTATGTAATTTCAGTTTAACCTCCCTAAATAGGAGTAAGAGGGAACTCATCAGTGTGAAACCACATGACAGTGTGTGGGGATCAGATGTTCCTTAAGAATTCAAGCATAGATCAACAGGAAATAAGATTTTGCTAAGTTTATTCCAATGGTTGGGAGTAGGAAAGAACATGCTTAGTTTAGAAACTATAGATTATCGACTGGGACTGTTGTTAATGCAACCACAAAAGCTCTTACAGGACTATCCACAGAAGTCACAGCTCTTCGAACCGTGGTGTTGCAGAACAGGATGGTGTTGGACCTGCTGACGGCTTCAGTTGGGGGAGTTTGCACTCTCCTGAATAAGACCTGCTGCACCTACATCCCTGATGAGACCAACGGCGAAGATGGACACAGAGTGAGCGATGCTATACGCCAATTAAATGAAATTAAAAGGGGTATGTAGCAGGATGTCCATCTCGGCCGAGGAAGCCTTTCTTCGTGGCTTACTTCAGGACTGTCGTGGCAACTGTTTTTAAAAATCATGACCCCTGTCATGGCTGTGTTTTTGTTGTTTGCCTTTGTACTCTGTGCATTATTCCCTGTATCAGAGCAATGATATTTAGGATGGTTGGAGCAATTGTTGATACAATGTTGTACCAGGATTACCAACTTTTGGACAAGGACCAGAACTATGATGACATTATGGAGGAGGAGTCACTAAACTTAACATAGTTTAATGTTTAATGAGGTGTATGGATAAAGCTTTTTGGAAGTGTATACATGGATGTGATATTAAGCTAATCAATAATAAACAGGAGGGAATTTTTGGAAAAATTATATGAGTTATCATTGTTTAGTTTAAATCATGTTTCTGTCTGAAGTTCTACTATAGTTAAGGTGATTCGTATGATTGCTCTTTTAGTGTGAAAAAATGTTTGTGGAAGGTTAAAGAATGCGGTCTGGAGTGGATCTCTCTCTGGACATGACAAGCCTATACCATATATGGGAATGACTACACCTTTAAGTTGAAATATCTGTAAGAATTGGCTGAACCAATTCCCGCCTTTTGCTTGTAGTAATGTGAGTTGTAAATAAAAGACTGGTGCAAGGATTTCTACCTTTGTGAGAAGGAAGTCGATGTTCTGGCAGAGGACTGTCTCACCCTTGCAAGTCAAATTTACGTGGTTCACTTGTGTCTTATTTTACACTTGTCTGTGTTTATCAGGTTACTAACTCTATCAAGTAGTTTGAGAAAGTAGCAGAGAGAGTGAAAGTGGTCATTATGTCCTCCAGCAGCCTAAGCCTTGTAAGGAATATTAATCTGACAATATTATTTAATATTTAATATTAATATTTTATCAAATAATATTTCGGTCTGTTAAGGGTTGTCCTGTGAATACCAGCCCAGTAAGACGATGTTATTAGGACAAAATTGAAAGGTGTGAGCCAAGCTCTGACATTATTGAACAGCATAAACTCTGCACACACATGGAATGAATTTCACACAATTTCTTAAAAAACAAGAATTTATTAACAAAAATAAGTCAACTCAGAGTCAAACATATTTCAATCAACAAACTCTTTACTATGCTAAAACAATCCAGCTAAACTACCAAGCAGAATTAAAGAATAGGGAAGACTAATGGGCTATATACAATATAAACAAGTTGATTAAAGATGATTGAAAATCATGACCAAAAGAGTGATGCAACATTACCATGCAATGTTATTAATGTTTGAGAACCAAGGATTATCTTAAGAATCTGAAATGAAGTTAGGTTAGTCTTGGAACTAACTTAGACAATAGCCAGCAAACGTTTAGACAACCATTCACAATGCAAGAATGATTATTTTAATAACATAATGTTTTAAAGAATGATCTGCTGAATAAAACCAACCTTCTGGATGACTAATTCTCAACAGTGTCTAATTAGTAGCCTTTATTCATTAAAATAATATTTAAAGAAATATATTTCTTTATTTGGAAAGAATCAAATCTTTCTGGAGAAATGGGGCTTAATGGTGTTTTCTTAGTTATCAAGTTTAGTAAGATAATGTTTAGGGACTATTATTCACTAGCTTGAAAACTAACAACCTTCCTGTTAAATATTCTGTTCAGCAAGCACGTGTTCTTACCAGTTAGCAGTTGAGCTCACAAAAGAAGCTGATAGCTTAGCATCAGGATCAAACACACACCTTTAAAATACCAGGGTTAATATAAGGGTTAAAATGCTTAAGCGCGGACGGAGCGTTATGATCAACTTTCTGTTTAAAAATCACCCTTTTAATAAAGTTTGTCTTAACTTTAAAAACACACAAAGAACACAACCTGAGCTTGAGTGCTCTAGCTAGCCTGCTAGCACTAAGATAGCAGAGTTTCACACAAACAAACTTCATAAAATGAAAAACGTTTAGATCATTTCATCCTAACTGTTATTCTGCCCAAACCTAACCTCTGACCATGGTGAGAAAATGTTGTCCAAGGGGCGAAGTTTGAAGAAACGTCCACAGTCAACAAGCGGTTAGCTTTCAGCTAACCTCGGTAGCTTCGGGGGGGTTGAAGGTGCGTTCGCTCTGTGAACAAAAGGGTTAGCTCTGGAGCTGTAGCTGGGCCGCCCATCCTGTCCGCTGACCACACGGGTTAACACGGTGATGCGGTCTCTGTTGTCTTCCTTCCAGACTGGGAGGCTGCGTCTTTGCAGGGGCTTCTCTCGAACACTGTGTGCATCTGCAGGGCTCGGAGAGAGAGTCAAGCAATGCTTGTACCTTAATTACCCCCGTTCATGAATGAATATACACAAACAGCAATTAATTCCCACCTAACTTTTGCATATGATCGGTGATCATATGACACTCTTGGATCCAGTTTAAAGCGTTTATGTCTTTTTGCCAGCAAAAGACATCAGCGCGCTTTGTCCCCCTCCTATCCCAATGAACACTGGTGTGGAAGAGGTCGGACCATTGGAAAGGGGGTGGTTTTATGCAGCCAGTGGCATCATGGGAAGTCCGCTGTTACACCGTTTCCTGCCTGTGCTGGAAGTAAGTTAATGCAATTTATTTTAAAAGTTCCAGAAGAGTTTGTACCGGAGTTTAATGTTGAAATACATGGCTGTGGGTCCCAGCAGCCTATAGTAGCATAACTACAGAGATAGCTCCGGATAAACTAAGCCACTCTAACTAGCTGAGTATCATCAGCGTTACAGTTGTTAGGAATAACCTTTATTAATATGACTCTTCCACTGTTCCACTACCCAGTGCCTAGGGGGTTAACTGATCTGAATTAGTGAGGTGCCTTTAAATGACACCTCATCAGGGGGGTTTGTTAGGAATAACCTTTATTATTATGCTCATAGCTGTTTTTCCCATTTATACCATAGTGAAGTAAAGTATAAGTTCTAATGTTTCTCTTTTGTTACAATAGGATAAGAATGCTCATACACATACAGTACAAGGATAAATGGCCCAAGGGTTGTCATGAATGACCTCAGGCTGGGGCACTGGGGTTGATAGTGGAGCAACCAGTATAACTGGTTTGATTAGAAAGCCACAGCACACTTAGATTAAGGATGGACACCCGCTACCACACAATCTAACAGATAGACACCACAATGGTGACACATAATCTACTGATAACCACTGAGGGAGTGTACATCCATTGCATTGGAGTGCCAGATATGAAAACTATATGTGACCTTCTATCGAGGCTCTCTGTCATCCTTACACAGACGGCGACGGTCCGAGATGGGAGCCTCAGCGCTGATCTCTGTAATCATTCCTCTGCCTTAATTTAGATTAAAAGAGCTAAAAGTTAGAAACTGGTTGAGAGTGGGGACCAGGTACTGGAGGAGCTCCGAGGCGTCTGACCGCCAACAGGGTGTGGTAACCCGGACAAATTGGTGTTCCCGCCCGCGCCCCGGAGGCGAAAAACCACTTTTAGATAGGGTTGCCACAGAAGGACAAAACATCACAGCAGCGGCCGCAAACTAAAGGGTAGGGAGATTCCTATTAAAAAATCTCCAGTGTTTTTTCCTGTAAAAGCATTCTGGCTGTGCTGTTAGTTCTAAGTGAGCTGTTTTTGTAATTCTTAGAGCCACAGAAATGGTTCAGAATAATTGTTGCGAACATGTTAAGCCGTAAGGCGTGTAGATAACCGGTGCGACTCTAACGGTGGTAGTCCGGGAAGAAAGGTGCAATCTTCCAAAAGAAACTAGAGACAAAGGGAGAAGGTTTGAATTTCCTTTACTGTATGCAAGGGAAGATCGGGTTCCCTCGCACACAATATAAAAGCGAACTCCCTGAATAAGGCACGCAAAAACTTGGTTAGGGTTTGTTGGGTCCAGACCATTCCATAAGAAGGGTCAAAAGATGCTACCGAGGGGAAGTGTATGGGTTTAAACAGCCTGCCTGATCTTCTTAAAAGATCTCAAAGCTGCCCACTTCTTTGATCATAAAGCACACAGGAGATGCGCAAACTCGGGTAAGGTTTGTAGGGTCCTGGACCTCATTAAAGAAGTCCGAAAGATACTGTCTTTCTTGTGAGTAACATTGTGAGTAACCAGCTGTGAAGAAAATAAAAAAATATATATATATATATTATATATATTATATATATATATATATTATATTATATATATATATTTACAAAAGATGTAACATCAACTGGCCAGTGTGGATGTGGATTTGATAACGGTGATGGGGGACACATTACACTGACGGACTTTGACTGCTACATTCTAAGCTAACAGACCCTAGCTCACTGAATAAACTTTACTGTGAATAAGCTTTGGTGTCTGAGAGATAACAAAATAAGCTATCATGGGGACTAGGAAACGGTGCTGTACCGCCTGGTTGGCCAGAGTGTGTGAACGTGTGTGTTAAGTGAGAGAATGACTGAGAGAATCACTAGAAAATGAGCTCCCTGCTTGTTCTCTAGGAGCAGGCTTGGCGACAGGGAGGAGAAATTTATTAGCAAGTTTCAACCACAAAGAAAAAAACAAGTTAAAACAACAGTTTGATGGAGCTTGTTTGGGTCCCGGAAATAATTGTTGAGTCACCAGAAAAGGGTAAGAAATAATTTTTAACATTAAGTGACAAAAAGTGGTTCCACTCTAAAATGCTGTATTTACAGGGTAACCGAACTTTCATGTGGCCAATGTTTGTCCATTTTGTCTGTCTGTTTTTGTGATATGAATCTCTGTTTCATGTTATGTAAAAAGTAGGGTATATGTGGCAGGATACATTTAATTTAAATTGTTTTCTGATATGAAACTAATTGGAATTTTGAATTTTTAGGTCTGGGGAAGCAGTCCTGACCATGGACCACCTGCTTGAAAGGTAAAAACATTTTAAACTGTCTGACGCTCAGTGTTATTTTTTAATAAGGTATCACAATAATAATTAGAGGCTACAAAAGCAGGTCTTATCTAACAGTAATATTAGGTCAGTTCTTTATGATAACACGAAAGGAAGTGCCAGGAACAATCTCTCCTCTCAAAACATGATTTTAACAGATGGTTTGACTTTTTCCAGTCAGGTTCAGAATGATCAAATTAGATTCAAATTTAACACAAGATGAACTACACCTTAACAGAATTACTGGACTGGACTGAAATGGAGAAAACTTGAGTAAATTCAAACAAACTTTAGTTACTTGAAATAAATACAAAGTGTAATTTATAGCTGACTGAAACAAGACCGGTGTGTTTATAAAACTGGGTAAAACAAACTAAGATTATAAGACACAACATGCCCTTCATTTCTGTGTTCATCAATTTCATTAAGCCTTCTAAACGGATAAGTTTTTTAACAAGACTCAGTTACAGTTAAATGTAATTGAACAGGATTTTAAAAATGGTATTTATGGTTCAGATTTAATACTGACATTCAAATTTAATGAACACAATACTCTGACCCTTTTTGATGCCTACACTACACATAAAAAGAGACCAATCGAGGTTTGGAGAGAGATTAAAATAAGAACTAGAACTAATGAAATTAGCACTTCGCATTATTAGAATAATATCAACTAATAAAAACTAGTGACCCCATTCTTAAATATAATAAGGACTTACTGCATTAGAAAATATAGATAGATCTAAATAAAGCTAGATTAGAATAGAACATTCAGAGCCGTTATAATCTTGCTGATGAATACCATAAAAATTGTCATGGAATCAGATGATTACAAGAGAGCAGCTTTATCATGGCCAAACAGAAACATTTGCAGGGATGATCCAATGTCCTTCGACCTGATTTTGACTTTATTTAAGCCTAACTATCATGACACAATACCAGTAGTGACAGGTCTTATTAAAATCTTGGGTGACACATATTATGTATGGAAATAAATAAGAGGTATAATTGGCAGCACTGATACCTGATTATTTCAAGGGTAACCCCTTGAAATGTACCATCTGATTTTTGTGAGGGTCCTTGCAGAACAGAAGATAAACAACAGTAAAACGAATAAAACAAATATGAAAAAATCAGACAGAAATACCCACAACATTCTCAGGGACCCACAAACACACTCTCACAACCACCAGCATAGCAACAGCATGGCACATACACTTAACATCAAGACACAAAATAAGACAACACATACAGATGCAGAGTTCATGTGCACATCTCTGAGGATTAAGTCCAGAATAAATGAACCTTTTTTCTTACTGAAAGCAAGACCAAGATGTTTTACAATAGAGTAAGTAAAAGTTTCAGGGGATGAAGATTAGTTTCTGTGGCATGGCCATAAATAACATCTGCGTGTTCTAGGATTGGCAGCACCAGTTGTGGAAAACTCTTTTACCAGCTGGAAGGAAAAAACATTGTCAGAACGATAATGTGACAATTTTAAGGCAACGGGCTTTCAAACAATATTAAATTTAGGATTTTAGCTAGACCAGTTAGACTCAGATTTTATCCAACTCCAAAAGATGTTTTTTCTAAAACTTTACAACAAATAATTGCAGTGATTAAACTTGGAAAAACTTTCACTCATTTCAGATTTATAGCAGGAGGAAAAATGCTGTTAACTTTGTATAATTTGAAAAGAACAAACCTACCATTGCCTTTTGACAAGATTCAAATTAATCTCATACATTTAAAACTTGGTTTTCACCAAAAGTAGGAGTTGCATTAAATGATAGAGTTTATTTAATTAAAAACAATAAAATCCCTGGCAGATTATTATACCGATTTATGTCAAGTCAAAACAAGTTTATTTATATAGAGCTTTTTAGCAACAAGCCCTCTCTTTTCCAATAGTTATAATCAATCTGAAAGAGAAAGGTATCCCAATCATTGTGGTTTGTAGTATAACAATGGCCATCAGTGTGCTCTAGATGGACAAACTGTCTACTTTTAAGGCTAGGTTTAAAACTTTCCTTTTTGATAAAGCTTATAGTTAGAGTGGCTTAAGTTGTCCTGAGCTATCTCTGTAGTTATGCTGCTATAGGCTTAGGCTGCTGGAGGACATAATGACCACTCTCACCCTCTTCACTTCATTCTCACACTGCTCTACAATTTTGCATTATTTGCTGTTATTTCAGCTTTTAACTTTGTTCTCTCTCTTTTCTCTTCCTAGAAGCTACAACTGGCCTGACTCTGTGTCTACCTGTGACACCTTTCTGGAGAGGGGCATCATCCAAGCTTCTGGTGGCAACAACTTAATGCTCAACTTCTACAGATGATCCACTTGGCCCTGTCTTTCAGTGTTTAACCCTTTCTCTCTCCTAGACATGGTAATTGACTGAGCTTTTACTGTGACTAACTCTATGTGCTCTCTTTCAGACTCTAACCTTGAAAACTGGCTCAGAGTTTATCTGTTCTTTCTTTTTAGGTGAAACGACTGAAGGAGCTACATCCATTAACATTTACCTTTTCCTTCCCATAGAAAGTACTCCAGGATCAGTGCTTCTTTGTTCTCTTTTTGTCTCTGCTCTGTTCTCCCTAACCCCCAGTCGGTCGTGGCAGATGGCCGCTCACACTGAGCCTGGTTCTGCTGGAGGTTTCTTCCTGTTAAAAGGGAGTTTTTCCTCTCCACTGTCGCTACATGCATGCTCAGTATGAGGGATTGCTGCAAAGTCAACGCCAGTGACTGTCCACTGTCTCTACATGGTCATCCGGGAGGAGTGACTGCTACAAATCTCTGATCTGTTGGGTTTCCTTAGATAGAAAAACTTTTTATCCAATTTGAATAAATAACTGAATCTGACTGCACTGTTCAATGGTTAGGACTACTTGGAATGTACAGTATGTACCTGAGTTTTGTGAAGTGCCTTGAGACGACATGTGTTGCGAATTGGCGCTATATAAATAAACTGAATTGAATAGAATTTCCACTGTGCTTCTAGCTTTTTATTATTTTTGTTGTTTTTAATTTTTCAACAGGGCATTATTATCTATTTGCGATGTTTTAATCATTTAAATTTCAGACACACATCAGCATAGGTCTGTTCTATGGGAAACAGATGGGGACTAGACACATTGATTAATGTGAGGTGGGTTTTTCCCACCTCAACAGAGGGATTGTTATGGTGTATAATTCTGTGGCTTTTTCTAATTATCTCTTTGCTGCCTTAATTAAATATATCTGCCCTTGTTGCTTTTCTGCCGCACCGCTCACTGCTACAGCTTACACAACATAACTGTTGATATCACATAAGATGCAACACATAGTCAAAGATAAACTGATACAAGAGGATGACACTCTTTAGGCTCTCATCCTTAGGTGCATGACTACAACCATGGACTCAAGGGGATTGGACGTGCCAACCGTCTATCAGATGCCAAAGGTTAAGGGGTCGGGCCTCTCAAATCAAGGGTGCAAGAAAGAGGGGTCCGTGATCAGGCTCACTGGATTGAATGACGATAACCCATAAGTGAAAAGGGGAGCCGCCGTCTGACCCAATATCCTTTACAGTGATTTCTGTGACTTAATGAATAATGTTGATATTAAATGAATCAGAATATTTGATTTAATGGTATGAATGCTGTACAGATAATCAGACATGTTAATGACAGATTGATTAAATGAAATTAGTTAAGCACATGTCATGAATGAAAGTATTAATAGGACCTCGCAGGTTATTTTTAGTTATGTGTTCACCACTCCATAAGTTGATTTTTAGGACATGTGTTAGGTAATAAATGGAGACTGCTTTAAAGTGAAAAGGTTTCTAATTGTGCTAAACAGGTACATTGTTTTTGATAATGATGAAATATTTTTGACTAAGATCCATTTGATTAAGCCACTATGTGGCCTGCCTTAATAATGATAATTACCTACAATTGGGCGTAATCTGCCCGATATGAACATATGATTTTATATTCCATTTTAAGACTAACCTTTTCAGGTAGCTGAACCTGCCAAAAGACGCTTGGGGATGGATGTCACTCAATTCAATTTCAATTCAGTTTATTTATATAGCGCCAATTCACAACACATTTCGTCTCAAGGCACTTCACAAAAGTCAGGTACATACATTCCAATTAATCTTAATCATTGAACAGCGCAGCCAGATTCTGTTATTTATTCAAATTGGATTAAAAGTTTTTCTATCTAAGGAAACCCAACAGATCAGAGATTTGTAGCAGTCACTCCTCCTGGATGAACATGTAGAGACAGTGGACAGTCACTGGCGTTGACTTTGCAGCAATCCCTCATACTGAGCATGCATGTAGCGACAGTGGAGAGGAAAAACTCCCTTTTAACAGGAAGAAACCTCCAGCAGAACCAGGCTCAGTGTGAGCGGCCATCTGCCACGACCGACTGGGGGGTAGAAAGAGAACAGAGCAGAGACACAAAGAGAACAAAGAAGCACTGATCCAGGAGTACTTTCTATGGGAAGGAAAAGGTAAATGTTAATGGATGTAGCTCCTTTAGTCGTTTCACCTAGAAAGAAGGAACAGATAAACTCCGAGCCAGTTTTCAAGTTTAGAGTCTGAAGAGAGCACATAGCACACTCAGAGGGCAGAGAAGATGGACGAAGACAATCAACACTTAGGGTCAACATTAACAGATTCACATGATGCCTCGGGCCGTTGTCCTTTCTCTCTTTTCTCTGAATCATACACATACAGGTTTGATGGGGTTAGAGTTGTCTCCACTAGGTGTATCAACTGTTGCTTAGACACATCCAGGGGTCTACAGGAGGGATTGCGTTCCTCCTTGGGGGGGTGGGGAGGGACCACGTGACAACTGGAAGAAGATTCCCTGGTCACATATAGGTTTAACACACACATACAGGGTTGAATGATTGTTTCGGGGGGTGGGTACCCAGTTGCAGGTGTTCCACTACCCAGTGCCTAGAGGGTTAACTGATCTGAATTAGTGAGGTGCCTTTAAATGACACCTCATCAGGGGGGTTTGTTAGAATAACCTTTATAATAATGCTCATAGCTGGTTTTCCCATTCATACCATAGTAATATAAAGTATAAATACTAATGTTTCCCTTTTTGTTAGAGTAGGATAAGAATGCTCATCGACACACAGTACAAGGATAAATGGCCCAAGGATTGTCATAAATGACCTGAGGCTGGGGCACTGGGGTTGATAGTGGAGCAGCCGGTATAACTGGTTTGATTAGAAAGCCACAGTCTGAGACGGGAGCCTCAGCGCTGATCTCTGTAATCATTCCTCTGCCTCAATTTAGATTAAAGGATCTAAAAGTTAGAAACTGGTTGAGAGTCGTTCCTTTAAGAGCCTTTAGATAGAGTGTGTGATCGCTTCATGGGGACCAAGTACCGGAGGAGCTCCGAGGTGTCTGACCGCCAACAGGGAGTGGTAGCCCGGACACAGTGAAGATTTATCCCATGCTGCCTGATGATTTTACCTATTGGAAGCTTATATATTGGGAATTGGCCCAAGTACTGAACCCTGTTGTACTCTAAAATTAACCCTGGAGTTTGAAGATGATTGATCATTTACATGAACAAACTTTCTCTTTGTCTGTCTATCAGACGGTTATCAATATAGATGGAAAAATTCACTAGATCAACCAGGGTTTCAGGTTCTTCTCGACTTGCTAGTTGGTCTTTTATGTTTTCATTAAATGTGTTTCTTAACGCGCCTTTTAGTGCTGGTTCGTTCCAACCTGCTTCTGCAGCCAGAATTCAAAAATCGATCATCATCTCCGCTACAGAGCGCTGGTGCTTCTAGAGATGCCAAATCTTTCAGGCCAGAGCTTCGTCGCTGGATTTGAGGGAAAATGTCGTCTTGAAGAGGTCTAGGAACTGGGTTAGGGTGAAGTAATGTATGTTTGTCTCATCGATTAATGTCTCTGTCCACCTTAACACCTGTCCTCTCAGTAGGCTGATGATATAGGAGATATGACTGGCATCACTTGGGAATTAATCTCTTGCTTGCTGAAACACAAGAGGACCTTGTAACAAGAATCCCCTACTCTTTTCCAGGTCCACTGAATAAGGTTCAGGTGAAGGGGGTGATATACTCTGGTAACTGACTGGACTGATGATCGGGTTAGGACAGGCGGCCGGAGGTGGGACTGTGGGTTGACTGGATGATCCTCTAGATAGTTGGGTCTGGAGAGTTTGAATATTTCTGGAAAGCTCAACAACAGTGATGTTGGTGGAGGCTTACTGTTGTTCTAGAGTATGAAGACAGGAGTTTTGTTGACCCAGCAAAATGCCTTGCTGGGAAAGAACCCTCAGGAATTGTGCCGCAGAGTGAGGTTGGTCGGATTGTTCTGTCATAATGCTGTTTAAACCAGGAAACTCTAGAGCAGGACACCAGGAAAACAGAAAGATTTAAACAGGTTTATTAAAATATAGTTTTTTGGCAATGTCAGGAGTCCATACTTGTCTGGTTGCAGGGATCCCTCACTAAGAGGGAGAGAGCTGTTTGTATGCGGTAGATGATGAGAAGTCCTGATTATGTGACTATTGATCTTACTTGTGGAATTGGAAGACGGTTCCAGGAGGGAGCAGATAATCCATGGAGACCGAGGTTGGTAGGTGAGCGAGCTGTGTGAGCAGGTTTCCATACATGGTTGTTGACATTGGAGGGTGGACAGGCAGGGCAGGTGAAGCGAGGAGCAAACTTGCAGGCTGATCAAGATTTCTCTGAGCGAATTTCAGGCTGAGGTAACTTCATTGAAGTAGTTACTGACCGGCAGGAGACTGAACCACAGTGGGTTTTCCAGGAAGCGGGTTCTGCTGTTGCCAACACGGAAGGGCCTGAAGGGTAAACCTGTGTGCAGGTTTGTGATGCAAATTTACATTTCAGACTGACTAGAAATTAGTATTTAAAGTTTCACGGCCTACATGTAAAAGCTCTTATCAAACAATCATGGAAAAGAGTCTCTGATGGGTGCAGTATTTATTTTTTGTATTTTGAAATGATCAAGATGAAAGAGAAGGTGGCCTGCTTTGAGATTTAGTTACATCTTTGTTTTATATTAGGCAGTTTATCAGGTCTATGCATTACTTTAACCAGGGTAGTCATATTATGATTTTCAGTGAGAATTAGGTAATTCGGTGAGAGCAGTAATTCAGTTCAATTCAATTCAGTTTATTTATATTGCGCCAATTCACAACACATGTCGTCTCAAGGCACTTCACAAAAGTCAGGTACATACATTCCAATTAATCTTAATCATTGAACAGTGCAGCCAGATTTTGTTATTTATTCAAATTGGATAAAAAGTTTTTCTATCTAAGGAAAGGAAACCCAGCAGATTGCATCCAGTCAGTGACTTGCAGCATTCACTCCTCCCGGATGAACATGTAGAGACAGTGGACAGTCACTGGCGTTGACTTTGCAGCAATCCCTCATACTGAGCATGCATGTAGCGACAGTGGAGAGGAAAAACTCCCTTTTAACAGGAAGAAGCCTCCAGCAGAACCAGGCTCAGTGTGAGCGGCCATCTGCCACGACCGACTGGGGGTTAGAGAAAACAGAGCAGAGACACAAAGAGAACAAAGAAGCACTGATACAGGAGTACTTTCTATGGGAAGGAAAAGGTAAATGTTAATGGATGTAGCTCCTTTAGTCGTTTCACCTAGAAAGAAGGAACAGATAAACTCTGAGCCAGTTTTCAAGTTTAGAGTCTGAAGAGAGCACATAGAGTTAGTTACAGTAAAAGCTCAGTCAGTAGCTATGTCTAGGAGAGAGAAAGGGTTAAACACTGAAAGCAAGGGCCACGTGGATCATCGGCAGAGGGCGAGCACCAAGTTGTTGCCAGCAGAAGCCCGGAGGACTCCCCTCTCCAGAAAGGTGTCATAGGTAGACACAGAGTCAGGCCAGGTGTAACATCTTGGAAGAGAAAAGAGAGAGAACAAAGTTAAAAGCTGAAATAACAGCAAATAATGCAAAATTTGAGAGTAGTGTGAGAAAGTAGCGAAGAGGGTGAAAGTGGTCATTATGTCCTCCAGCAGCCTAAGCCTATAGCAGCATAACTACAGAGATAGCTCAGGATAACCTAAGCCACTCTTACTATAAGCTTTATCAAAAAGGAAAGTTTTAAGCCTAGCCTTAAAAGTAGACAGTTTCTCCATCTAGAGCCCACAATGATTGGGATACCTCTCTCTTTTAGATTGATTATAACTATTGGAAAAGAGAGGGGGTCATACAGGTAGCAGAAATGGAGGGTGTGTTTGCACCTCAACCGTAACTGAGCCGGTTTAGGCTAAACCTGACTCCCCCTTACTCCATCCAACAAGGGGAGAAGACGACGGAGCTAAAATAAGGAAGATAGCTCAGGATAACCTAAGCCACTCTAACTATAAGCTTTATCAAAAAGTAAACTTTTAAGCCTAGCCTTAAAAGTAGACAGGGTGTCCGCCTCACGGACTAAAACTGGGAGCTGGTTCCACAGGAGAGGAGCCTGATAACTAAAGGATCTGCCTCCCATTCTACTTCTAGAGACTCTAGGAACCACCAGTAAACCTGCAGTCTGAGAACAAAGTGCTCTGTTAGGAACGTATGGAACAATCAGATCTCTGATGTATGATGGAGCTAGATCATTAAGGGCTTTATATGTGAGGAGGAGAATTTTAAATTCCACTCTGGATTTAACAGGGAGCCAATGAAGGGAAGCCAAAATAGGGGAAATATGATCTCTCTTTTTAATTTTCATCAGAACTCTTGCTGCAGCATTTTGAATCAGCTGAAGGCTTTTAACTGCATTTTGTGGACATCCTGATAGTAAAGAATTACAATAGTCCAGCCTTGAAGTAACAAATGCATGGACTAGTTTTTCAGCATCAATCCTGGACAGGATATTTCTAATTTTGGCAATGTTCCGGAGATGAAAAAAGGAAATCATAGAAACCTGTTTAATATGGGATTTAAATGACATGTCCTGGTCAAAAATAACACCAAGGTTTTTTTACTTTATTATCGGAGGTCAATTTAATGCCATCTAGGTTAAGTGTTTGACTAAGCATTTTTCTTTTTTAAAGACTCCGGTCCAAAGACGACAACTTCTGTCTTGTCTGAATTTAGAAGCAGAAAATTTAAAGTCATCCAAGTTTTTATGTCTTCAAGACATGCTTGTAGTCTATCTAACTGGTTGGGCTCATCAGGATTTATGGATAAGTAAAGCTGAGTGTCATCAGCGTAACAGTGAAAATTTATTGTATGCTGCCTGATAATTTTACCTATTGGAAGCATATATATAGTAAAGAGAATTGGCCCAAGTACTGAACCATGTGGTACTCCACAATTAACCCTGGAGTTTAAAGATGATTTATCATTTACATGAACAAACTGGAATCTGTCAGACAAATAAGATTTAAACCAGCCTAGCGCTGTTCCCCTGATCCCTACAGCATATTCCAGCCTTTCTAGGAGAATATTATGATCGACTGTATCAAATGCAGCACTGAGATCTAACAGAACCAGTACAGACACAAGTCCATTATCTGAGGCAATAAGAATATCATTAGTGACTTTCAGCAGAGCTGTTTCAGTGCTATGATGAGCTCTGAAACCTGACTGAAACTCTTCAAACAGGTCATTGCTGTGTCAATGCTCACACATTTGATTAGCAACTATTTTTTCAAGAATTTTAGATAAGAATGGAAGATTGGATATCGATCTGTAATTTATTAAGTCATCTCGATCAAGCGAAGGTTTCTTAAGCAAAGGTTTAATTACAGCTACCTTAAAAACCTGTGGTACACATCCGTTTACTAAAGATAGATTAATCATATCTAAAATGGGGCTGGTAATCAGAGGGAACACTTCCTTAAATAATTTGGTTGGGATTGGGTCTAACATACAAGTTGAAGGTTTAGATGAAGCTAATATTTCTGATAACTCTGGAAGCTCCACAGAATCAAAACAGTCCAAACACAGATCAGGTTCTACAGTTACTTCCAATGTTATCTCACTTGCTGAGGATGAAGTAATCATCTTCGGGAGTATGTCAAAGATTTTCTTCTTAATAGAATCAATTTTATTTTGGAAGAATCCCATAAAGTCATGACTGCTGAGAGTTAAGGGAATGGATGGCTCAACAGCGCTATGGCTCTGTGTAAGTTTAGCAACTGTATTAAAGAGAAACCTAGGATTATTCTTGTTCTCTTCTATTAAGGATGAGAAATAAGCTGTTCTAGCTTGGTGAAGTGTCTTTTTATACAACAGTAGGCTATTTTTCCAGATTAAGTAGGAATCCTCTAGGTGTGTAGAGCGCCATTTTTGCTCCAATTTTCTAACATTGTGTTTTAAAGTACGCAGATCTAAATTAAACCAAGGAGCCTGCCTCCTATGAATAATTTCCTTCTTTTTCAAGGGGGCTGCATTGTCTAATGCACCACGCAATGATGAAGTAACACTAGGACAAGAGAATCAATTTGTGAAGGGGAAGAAACAAAATTATTGCCCTCCACTCTGTTTTTCTGTGATAATGAGGAAATTAAAAGTGGAACAGATTCTTTAAAGGTTGTTACAGCATTGTCTGATAATGATCTACTATAATGAAATTTTCTTTCAGGTGTGGAGTACTCGGTTAAATTAAACTCAAAGGTTATTAAGAAATGGTCAGACAGCACAGGGTTGTGAGAAAATATTATGTCTTTACACTCAATGCCATATGTCAGCACAAGGTCCAGAGAATGAAGACAAACGTGGGTAGGTTTGTTAATATTTTGAGTAAAGCCAATTGAGCCTAAGATACCATTAAAGGCTATATTTAAGCTATCACTTTCAGTGTCAACATGAATGTTAAAATCCCCCACTATAATAACTTTATCTGTATTTAACACTAAATCAGATAAAAGGTCTGAAAACTGATCTAAAAATTGAGAGTAAGGGCCTGGTGGACGGTACAAAACAACAAACAGAAGTGGTTTTAGTGCTTTGCAATTTGGATGAGGAAAACTAAGGATTAAATATTCAAAAGAGTTGTAGCTATTGATTGGTCTGGGACTAATCAATAAATCGGACTGAAAGATGGTTGCTACCCCTCCTCCTCGCCCAGTATTTCGAGGAATGTGAAAATTTAAATAATTAGTAGGAGTTGACTCATTTATAGTAACATAATCCTCTTGCTGCAGCCAGGTTTCTGTGAGGCAAAATAAACCAATCTGATTGTCACAAATCAGGTCACTAACTAGCAAAGTCTTTGAAGAGAGAGCTCTTATGTTCAGTAAGCCACATTTAATTGTTTTATTTTTATTTTTAGCCTGAGTGTGTATGATTTCCTCTTTTTAGATAATTTTTTAATCTATTCAATTTTGGCCGTGGGCGAGACACTGTCTTAATAGGGTAATGGGTGGGTAGCAGTACAGAAGCTGCAGAGAGGAGTGTTAAACTATGACCCTGCTTCCTGGTCTGAACCCTGGGTTGTCAGAGTTTTGGAGAACTAATAAATTCGGCCAGATTCCTAGAAAGAAGAGCTGCTCCATCCAAAGTGGGATGGATGCCGTCGCTCCGGATCAGACCAGGTTTTCCCTAAAATGCTCGCCAATTATCAATGTAACCCACATCGTTTTCTGGACACCACCTAGACAGGCAGCGGTTGAATGACAGCATGCGGCTAAACATGTCGTCACTGGTCAGATCGGGGAGGGGACCAGAGAAAATTACGGAGTCCGACATTGTTTTGGCAAAGTAGTCAATATTCTTTGAAAAACTTACCTAAACCTAAACATTGTTGCTCATCAAGTGCATCTTTTAGGGATATGTTACTAAACTGATAGCAGTAACATTTTCAGCAGAATAACACAGTGGGTAAAAATAGGTGTAAAATATGTATTGAATATTACCAGCTGTATGTCTTTCCTCACTAAAAATATTTTTCAGGAATGGTTTGAGAATTCAGGTGTTTACTAGTACAAACAACCTGGACACATGGAGACCCTGTCATTCAAATGTTTGAGAGGGTTTGGTGGCAGATATAACTTAGAAGATCTAGGGGGTTTCAAAGAGGGTTCAAGCACCATTCGGTGTTGGTGCTTGCTGGTATTGTATTCCTAGAAAAACGTTGTAGCTGTAAGGGTGTTGCATGCAACTGAACACAGGACCATGATAAGTCAGTGCATTTCAGTCTGAGTAAAAGCAACGTGACGATTAGACAATACTACCATACTGGTTGAAGTACATTTTGCTCCAGCCCGTTGGCTGCTGCCATTTTGTCTTCATATTGTGACATGGAACCTAAACACAGCCACAACCTGAAAGAGGTGGGGGAGGGACACATGCAGTCACGCTTGACCTTTCTCTGTTTCCTGGTAAATCAAGACCATTTTTCATATTGAATGATGAAGAAACAAACATGACCTTTAAAGTTACAATACTGTAGTGTGTCACCACATCGACCCAGAATACAACCTCAGTATCCACCAGCGCATACATTGATTGCTGATTTCCAGATTTACATGGCTTGTAGATCAAGACAAATGGGTCAGCACACTAAACATAATCAGTACGTAATTGACATTGATTTGCGAGATTAACCATGAAAAGCATAAGGTGTGGGGAAAGAGTGGATGAAATGGAGAGGTGGTGAGTTATAGACACTGAAACACATTGTAGAATGTATTCTGTTGGCTCGATAAACTGTTTAGACAAACCGTCTGTGCCTCAGTGTCCACTTGCTTATTGTAAGAGGGCTACAGAAGAGAGTCTTTATAGTTGCAGCTTCCAGTTTCTAAATCTCCAGTGGGGAGGTACAAATACAGAGAGAGATAAACAGATTGAGACCTAGAAAATTCAAAATGAGATTAGAAATATAACAGAAAAGTTTGCATATGCCAGTCAATGACAGAAAACATGACAAACATGTTAGGTTCAGGTTTCCCTGCTCCACTGGTACTATTTCCTATTATAATGATACTTTTTTTCATTACTCTTCTTCTCTGCTAAAAGTTATTGAGCAGAAGAACCAGAAAATGCAGGCAAAATTCTGATATAGTAGTGTAGTAGAAAAATGAGGTCGCAATTTAGACACAGAAATTCAGACCTCCAAATTACTAGCAAGCACTACTACAAAGAACAATGTGTTTGGGTTATGACTCCCATACACTAAGAAACACATTCAATAACTTTACATGCCCTTTTATCTCCTTTGGTGATTCTGCATCACATGACATTGGCCATGCCCATTTCCACCAAACTAACTCACACACACACACGATTGTCTGTACAAACTTGGCAATAAAGCTGATTCTGAGTCATACACAGATATGAAAACAAAGCACATATAACCCAAACTGTTTAATATAACGCTGTGTTCCGATAGAGCATAAACACACAAAAAGATGGCCACACTGCCACTGAATATAAACATTGCTAAACATGCCTCTAATGTTACAGAAGCCAAGTATGCTGTTCATTTAGACACATTGGGAACAGCAACATGTCTGATATGTTACATTTTACTACATGTTTCAGACAGTCACTCAAACATGGGTAAATGTGACAACGCATGTGAGACAATTTTATACCCGAACCGGGGGGGGGGGGGTGGGTACCAGGCAAGTTTCAAAAACTTATTTTGTTTCACAAGGAGATTTCTACAGGAACGAGGATGGGTTGGATCTTGAAGTCCACTAGAGAGAGAGTCGAGAGTTAGTTCAGGACTGAGGTGGAAAACACCCACATTGGTTTCAGTAAAGTGCCATACTTGATCTTCAGAACAACGAATCCAAGTAGCTTGTCCAGTCTTTGGTTCAGAGTTCACACAGAGTCAGGTGTTTTTGGAGGGAACGGAGCCGTACCTCAGTTAGATATGATTTATCCAGGTTCACAAGCAGTCGGTGTAGGAGTTGTATATCCGAGTCCAGTTCTGTAGGTAACAGCCCACACCTCACAGGTTTCTAGCAGGAAGCAGGGAGAGACAAACAAGGTTATCAAATGCAAGGTTAGACTGGAAATATCTCTTTGGCTTGATGTTTACCACTTGGGCACAACACTCAGGCGCCAAAGTACTGGTGGCAGGCTCCTAAATACTCTTCCAAGGTGATGCCAATCAGCAGAGAATCAGGAACACCTGTAGGTGGAAGGAAAACTCTCTAGGGCGACCTCTGGTGGACAAGCACTAAAATAAAAACTCCCAATTCTCAACAGTTTATCTGCAAAAAAATTTTATTTGCGGTTTAGTTTCTCTTTAAAGCACGTCCCTTTGTGTTTTCCGACCACCAAGCTTCTTTGTAGAATTTGCCGTGGCTGCCATGGTCCATCAAAGAATTAATAAACCCATGGTGGTGGTGGGCGTGACCAAACAGGGATAGGATGGAGGAGCATAGCTAATACTTTTTAGCTTAAGACTGACAGATTACATGCACAATTTGCAGAAATGTCATGCATTTTGAATGGCTGACAGACTACCAGCCAATATTTTCATTTAGTCAACAAAAACTCTCACATCTCGTCATGTTTTAGTCATGAAAAACCCATAGCTCATCATAGTCTTGTTATCTTCATGAAAAAATGGGGTGTTAGCAAAACTATTTTGTCATTGTGACGTAAACCACACATTATATACCATCAATAGGTGCAGCGAACAAAACCATATGGAAAAACGTTTTATGTTTTTGAAAAATCTTGAAGCTACACACAAACAAACCCAGTGAAATAGCACAAAAGTTAATTGACTATATTGTTACCATATGTCAGGAGTTTCAGACAAAATTTAAAATGCTGCAATAGGGGATGAGATGTTTCTATACTTTCAGTATTATACATTTTTGAGGATAGGTGTGAGAAGTTCAGAAATTTAATATCTGCATACCGGATTGATCGATTTACACCAAACCTGGTATATGTCATCGTTTTAGCAAGTTTTATGACCCACATGCAGAAACTACCAGGAGACTAATGCGTTTTTAGGATGTTTATTTAAAGCACAATCATAAGCTGCATTGGAAGAGAACCTCGGCAGTATGGTCAGGCCCCCCACTAGGAGAGAGAACAGAGAGGATGAGTAGGGGCTTAATGTAAGGAGCAAATAACCAGGGGGGAAATGGCTTACCGATGTGAGCGGAGTTACGGCCCGGGAGGGGATGTCTGATGTAGGAAGGGGGGTCTTGTCTGTTTAATGGCAGAGGAAGCAGTTCGTTGGAGGGCGGAAAGGGTCTTGGCATGAGGAATGAGAGAGCTCAGAGTAGCGTAGGAGTCAAGTTAAGATCCGGAAGCATGGAATCCAGGAGATAGAGTCCGGGCTTACCGTGCTGGAAGCAACAAAGAGGAAACAACAGCCAGGGCTTCGGGAGGCACCTTCAGAAAGGAGGAGAACTTAGGGTTACAACAATTACAAAACACAGATAATCGGTACAAGGCTCTGAGGGCTAAAGGTATCACTAGGGTTGACACTAAGGCTTCGAATGATCAACAGCTTACTCCTCATATGCTGCCTTGATGAGCCTGATCCCTCAGAGGTGTGAGGGAAGGTAGCAGCACAGCTCCGCCCTCCAACAGAACCTGCTATGAAAAAGTAAAACAAATGACCCCACAACCCAGATCCTGACAGGTATATATGTTCAAGACCTTCCCTGAAGGACATGTTTTTAGTATGAATAAAATGTGGGCTTGGCTTATGGGCTATTATAGGTTTTCTCACATTTAATCTTTGAACCTGGTGAAATTTTAAGATTTTAAGGCAAATTAATATACACAGAATTATGCCCTCTATGCATGGCGGAAAATTGTTTTTTGTTGTTTTTCTATACAACTTCTAGGAGTAGAGACTAAATATCTTTTCCTGCATGTTCAGTGAGTCATTCAGAATCATGTGACTTATGTTTATTAGCATGAATATTGTATAATGTGCTAAATCAATTTTTGATAACTTCTCTCAAGGGTCAAATCAAAGCAAAACTGTGCCTGGTAAGACTCCAGTCAGTCAAACTATATTTAAAGTTTTTCTAAATGATTTTAAATTTACAAGTTATTCTCAAACAAACCTTTTCAACACAAAAGTTTTTTAACAGTTTAAGATTAATGAATAATTTTCATACCAATGGTGCTCATAGTTCAGTTGAGTGTATGTATTTTCAGTGTGATCCTGAAATAGGGGGCACTAAAAGTAGAAGAACTTTATTCATCAAAAGCAGATGAATGGATTTTTATGAAATTTGGTGGGTAACTTTAGAATACCACCGAGACTATGTCACCAATATGAAAATGATTGGCCAAAATTGGCGTGGCTTATTTGCAAAAATGTAAATCTGACCTTACATTAAAATTCCTCAAAATAACTTGTGGCACTTGGAGAGCTAAGACTTTCAGGATATATTTCTTACATACACTCTAAAAGTTTGTACCCTAACTTCTCACTTCTATCTCAAAGCATGCTTCAACTATATACACAGTTTGTTACTAGGGTATCTCCAATCATCCAATTGAGCTATATTAAAATTAATTCGGTTTGAACAAACTGTCAAAATGTTGCACACATCTTAATTGACCATGTCAATAAGCCCCAATAAATATTTTTCAATTTGGACCACCCACTTGTGTACAGTAAATTGATAAATATCTATGATAATCTGTTTTAGATGTGAAAGAGGTTTTCTGTGAATATTTTTTTTTTACGAATTTGTGAATTCTGGTCAATGTTACGTATACAGTGGAAATGGTACTTAACAATTTTAGCTTAAGAATTACAAAATCTAGGGACATTATACAGAGTGCATATCTCTGATATGGACATTGTTATTTTAGAATATGTTTGGAATTTTATGATAAGGAATGTTTGAATCTGGCTAAGTGTGGAAATGATGGTAATTTGTGGTTAAAAAAGTTTTTATTCTAGGGATTATGAACACATTTCTTTCTCTAGACATGGTCATCTGAGAGTTTTGGGGATTTTATGATAAACAATAGTTTTTTTAATGAAATGTTGAATTCAGGTCATTATTGACCTTTCTTGATGCTTTACAATTTTTGTAAAAAAAAAACATGTATTCCAGGGATTGGAAAAATTAACTTCATATTGTCGTAATGATCCATCAGCCACAGCTCAGTGGGGTCCCCAGACATTTTTCATGGGCGAGCAAATGGTCCCTTGACATAAAAAAATGACATAAGAGAGTCTCTGGCGGATGCAAATATTTATTTGTGATGTTCAGAGCTTCCAGAATAATCCTTGCATTGCCACAACATCTTCGCTTGCCAAGGGTGAAAAATCTTTATCGACATGTATACTGTGGGTCTCTCACACATGGAATGCAGCCAGCTGGAGTCAGCATGAGAGCTAAAATACCACATGTATGCAAGGTGTAAATATACATATAGAAGGTTTGCATCCTTTTCAAAGTAAACATATAAGACCCAGCAGACACGGTCGGACTTTCATCAGACAGAAAAGGCAAAAGAAATTACTTCAACTTACAACCTTGATCATGACCTGCTGCAGTCCTTTGCAGTGCATTATGAATTCTGCCTAATAAAGATTACCAGGCTCACCCTCCTCACCGTGTTATGTGTGTTACCAGGCCAACAGCTCAAACTATGATAATTTGGAAGACAGAATAATGGCTCATTATACTACAAGTATAACCATTAAATTATAAACATTATATAAGCAGGGCAAACCCTAACCATCCTTTGATGCCACATTCACTGTTAAACAGAAAAGGAAGGTGCGTTCACTGATGCATGGAAAAGACAGCTTCAGTCATTAAACCAACAACGTACCACATCTGGGGGGGCCACTGGGGTGGCCAATTTTATTCCAGTGGGGGCCACATTGCCCCACGATGGTGCCACTGCCAGAGCCAATATGCAGTCAAGTAAGATTGTGCTCTTTTGTGCCGCCTCAATTACTACATAGTCTGCACCTGGTCCATCCGCCATTTAACTTTAGTTCAGCCACTGAGTCTCTGCCAGATTATCGAAAGCCTTGTGAAAGTAAATTTATCCTGTGTTCCTTACATGATTGATGCTGATCTCCTGTTCATGACCTCGTTTTTGTTCCTTGCCTCTCGTCTTGCCCCTTTTGAATTCCACGATTAATGTTACTGTCTGGTTTCAGTTCTGGGCCTTATCATCAACTCTCGCCTCCTGCTTACCCCTCTCTTAATTGTTATGCTTATTGACTCCGTGAAATAAACCTTCACCTGTACCGTGAACAAGCCTTGCCTGTTTGGCTTGGATTTGTAAGGCCAGTGTCTTTTTTGTGTACCGAACATAGATTGGCCAAGATTCCTCCATTGAGGAATTCCCTTGTTCGCAATGACATCACCCACCAACGAGTGCTCCTGAGGGCTTTTCCATTGCTCCCATTAACTGGAACCTCCCACACAATCAGGACAGGATGTTAGTGAAAAATTTATCCACCTGACTTAAATCCGTCACCTATTGATAACATCAGGAGTCCCACCAACTTCTGGTTTTCATAACCTTTCAACCACATTGCCTGCTCGGTTTTCTTTTCGGGTTAAGACATTACAGTTGTTCCACAATAACACAGAGTGATCTGAAAGTATCTTGGGAATTTTAGGATAAAATCTGGATTTTATATACAGTATATATAGTCATGGTTCCCTGAAAATGAGTTGGGAATTCTATGATGAAATGTGGAGTTTTTAGTCAGACTTAGTAGAGACGCCCAGACCTCCCTCTCCACAGATACCTCCCCCAGCTCCTCCGAGGAAAGCCCAAGGCCAGCCGAGAGACATAGTCGCACCACTGTGTCCTGGGACGTTCCCTGGGACTCCTTCCGGTGGGACATGCCTGGAACACCTCGAGGCGTCCAGGAGCGATCCGATACAGATGCCCGAGCCATCTCAACTGACTCCTCTTGTTGTGGAGGAACAACGGCTCTACTCCGAGCTCCTCCTAGATGGCAAGCCTGAACGCGACATGCGAGGTCATCCCCCACTGGGCCCACCACCTACAGGGGGAACCATGGGAGACTGGTGCAAAGAGGATAAAGCGGATGAAGGTGGAGACTTTGACGACCCGATCTCCAGCTGCTGGAAGTATGTAGTACTTCTTTAGTTTCAATACCACTCTAAAGGTGCGTTACAACCTAACGCAATGACGCGACAGGAGCGAGTGACTTACATGTTAACCCTATGTAAAGGCTTATTCAGGAGCGTAGCAAAGTAAAGCACGCAACACGAACAGCGCGATTAGGGCGAATGGAGTGACGCGAAACCCATGATGGACGCAAAGCGAATTTCACTGGGGTTGAAAAATCTGAACTTTTCGGTCAATTCACGTCACGTCTCATGGTGCGTTCACACCGAACGCGGGTTCTGTGAATATTTCGCGTCATTTGTGTGCTTTTGCTCGCTTGACAGTCCGCGTGAACTTCGCGTTGCCAAATGTCAACAAGCGGCAATGCTTCACCGCGTCATCAAATAGGAAGAGTTTCCATCTGCTGCTTGCTGGTTTCAACTGAACATGTCGGACATGGATTTCACGGACCTAATTACGGTGTTTTACCTGTGGAGAGCCGAAAAACGGCGCCGACGTCCCTGGGTTAACGAGATTCTTCAGGGACGGGAACTGTTCGGATAGTACCACCACTTAACTCCAGGAGCTGCGTCTGGATGATGGTCGATTTCAGCGGTACTTCCGTCTATCCAGGACCCAGTTCAAAGATCTGCTTTCCCGCGTTGGGAGACGAATCGGCCTTCGGGACACCAACTACCGGCGCTGTATCCCAGCTGCTGAACGCCTGTCCATCTGTCTTCGGTGAGTAAATAAATCTCAGCTGAATAAAAAAACAGCCGATTTTTAATGTCCACATCTCCTAAATATAAGAAGACAACAGTGCAATGGTGCTATTTTAAAGTTGTACCTGCTACTCCAGTCTCCAAACTGACTCTTCTCCAGGCCAGGTCCTTTCTGTACTTGTCTCGGTAAAAATAACTAGCTGAGTCATACAACTCTGGCTTGCCGCACACCGCTACTATGATCTTGTCCTCCATCTTCACTGACAACCGCTTCTTCTCCTCTGCGGTCCTTCACCCTACATCACAGCCACGTCCAGTCCCTGATTGGTTGACCGCTCCGCTCCTGAACGCGCCTCTACATAGAGATAACATGTAAATCGGCGGCTCCTATCGCAGAATCCGCGTTCCGTTTGAACGCACCATAAAGCCCTCTTTTCGGCACAAAAGTTGTCATACAGGTATGAAACTCACAACAGTTGCTCAGGGTACATCTATGTTCATGTATTTAACCCTCCCGCAGTCCTTACTCAGCGCTTGTACAGAGTGAGGCAGATATCATGGTAGACATAGAGACAACAAAAAATAAAAATGAAGAATAAATAAATACATAAAACGTAGCTGGGGTCGACTCTCTCTGGGACAGCGGGGACAAATAAAAAAAAAATAAATAAATAAAATGAAAAGCATAGCCAGAGTCCACCTGACCCCTCAGGGACAGGGGGGAAGAAGTAACAATACATAAATATCTACTAAAATAATATAAATAAATATCTACACCACCTAAACTTCCAGGGTGTGACAGGTTATAATGCACCTTTTTCATGATCTGTTGTTTTCTCATCTTTTTCTTACAGACACTGCTTAAGTAATGACAAGAGCAACTCACAGGATATACATTTTATTCACTCAATCACAAGATAGCATACATGAGAAGGTTCAATAACTTTAATAATAATTAAAGCTGCAAGCAGCATTGAAGGCCCTCGCATCTCAGCACAACTCGGCCTGTGCAGTGACCGCGACCACACATCGTCACTAGGAGGGACTGTGAGCGACATGTGATATGATCTTCGGTCATGCAGAGTTCTCATCTGGCGAGAAGCATTTAAAATTTGGGGGAAATCCGACCTTCCAGATGGAAGCTGCACAGAGTTTTTTATTAGTGGGCGGAGCTGAAATGATGTCATGAACTGACTGTGGCAACATGTTCAGCATTAATCCCTGATGATGTATACTACATTTCAAGTGGATCTGATGATGTATGAGGGAGATTGAGCACTTAAATGTCCTAGGGGGCGCTGTTGATCCAAATTTCAATGTAACCCAATAGAGCTGTTTGGGGGCTGACAAAGATCAACCATATTCAGTTTGGAGTGAATCGGACCATGCATGTGTAATTTAGAGCCAAACGTATGGCCGTGGCGTGACATCAGACTTCGCCACACCGCCACGGCTACACCCTCTAGCCAAACCTGTCAGTACAGGAGACCAAGTTATACCATCATGTTATCTGTCATTGGAGACAGTTTCATGTTGATTAGGTGAAGGAGAGAAAATATGCCGCACACTAAGTGAAACATTTCACAGTGTTCTCAGGTGGTGGGGCCTCAATGATGTCAGCAGTTGACCATTGAATATTGTTCCAGTCATTATATGGATCAATCCCAGAAGGTTTCATGCGTCTGTGACTTTCCTTGTAGTAACTACAACAGTTTCATATTTCATGCTGAGTAGTCAGATTTTGAGGCTTAGCCACGCCCACATACTTTCATGTAGCTAAAAGCTTTTGATAACTTTTAATCCCCAATGCCTTAAGACTATACTCATTGATTTCGAATTCTGTAAGTCAAAAGCTGTAGCAGGATTTTGCTCACATATGCGGGCTAGAAAGGGCAAAAATGGGGTCAAGTGGATCCGATGATGTATGATGGAGAAATAGCCCTTGAAGTGTCCTAGGGGGTGCTGTTGATACAAATTCCAATGTAATCTTCAATCCAAAATGGCCGACTTCCTGTTGGGTTTGGACCAATGCTCCAAGAAACTTTTTTGTAGGTCGTGAGAAGTTACGTATCTGTACCAAATTTCAGATTCCTTGGTCAAAGCATGGCTCGGGGCTGATTTTTAAAAAAATTCTAGGGGGGACTTTGGACGAATTAGGCCACGCCCACCAAATAGGTCATCAAATCTCTGTTGGGGACTGGACTAGGATCAATCACACTGAATTTGGTGCAGATCAGATGATGTACGTGGAAGTTAAAGCCAAACGTATGGCCATGGTGTGACATCAGACCTCGCCACGCCGCCACGGCCACACCCTCTAACCAAACCTGTCAGTACTGGAGACCAAGTTAGACCATCGTGTTATCTGTCATTGGAGACAGTTTGATGTTGATTAGGTGAAGGAGATCAAATATGGCCAACACTAAGTGAAACATCACACTTCCTGTTGTCAGGGGGCGGGTCTTCAATGATGTCAGCAGTTGACCATTGAATATTTTTCCAGTCATCATATGGATAAATCCCAGAAGGTTTCATGTCTCTGTGACTTTCCTTGTAGAAACTATAACAGTTTCGTGTTTCATGGCGAGAAGTCAGATATTGAGGCTTAGCCACGCCCACATACTTTCATGTAGCTAAAAGCTTTTGATAACTTTTAATCCCCAATGCCTTAAGACTATACGCATTGATTTCGAACTCTGCAAGTCAAAAGCTGTAGGAGAAGTTCGCTCAGATACGTGGGCTAGAAACAGCAAAAATGGGGTCAAGTGGATCCGATGATGTATGATGGAGAAATAGCCCTTGAAGTGTCCTAGGGGGCGTTGTTGATACAAATTCCAATATAATCCAATAGAGGTGTTTGAGGGCTGACAAAGATCAACCATATTTATTTTGAAGTGAATAGGACCATGCATGTGTAATTTTGAGCCAAACGTATGGCCATGGCTTGCTGTCCAACTTCGCCGCGCCACCACAGCCACACCCTCTAGCCAAACCTGTCAGTACTGGAGACCAAGTTAGACCATCATGTTATCTGTCATTGGAGACAATTTCATGTTGATTAGGTGAAGGAGATCTAACGAGCCCCACACTAAGTGAAACATTACACTTCCTGTTCTCAGGGGGCGGGGCTTTAATGATGTCAGCAGTTGACCATTGAATATTGTTCCAATCATCATACGGATCAATCCCAGAACGTTTCATGTGTCTGTGACTTTCCTTGTAGGAACTATAACAGTTTTGTATTTCATGGCGAGAAGTCAGATTTTGAGGGATAGCCACGCCCACATACTTTCATGTAGCAAAAAGCTTTTGACAACTTTTAATCCCCAACGCCTTAAGACTATACTCATTGATTTCAAAGTCTTTAAGTCAAAAGCTGTAGGAGTTTGCTCAGATACGTGGGCTAGAAACAGCAAAAATGGGGTCAAAATGGCAAATTCAATCCAAAATGGCCAACTTCCTGTGGGGTTTGGACCAACGCTACAAGAGACTTATTTGTAGGTCCTGAGAAGTTACATATGTGTAGCAAATTTCACATTCCTCGGTCAAAGCATGGCTTGGGGCTGATTTTTTTTTTTATTTTCTAGGGAGCGCTGTGGACGAATTAGGCCACGCCCACCAAATATGTCATCAGATCTCTGTTGATGACTGGACAAGGATCAATCACATTGAATTTGGTGCAGATCAGATGATGTATGTGGAAGTTAAAGCCAAACGTATGGCCATGGTGTGACATCAGACTTCAAATGAAGTTAGACCCACCAGTTATCAGTCACCTGACACAGTTTGAAGTTGATTGAGTGTAGACAGCCAGATAGCGACCTTTCCTAGTAAAAAAAGTTACTTCCTCTTCTCAGGGGGCGTGGCTTTGATGATATCAGCATATGACCCCATAGGATCATCGGGAACCCGAAGGTCCTCCTTCATGCCAACATTGGTGTGATTCGACGTTTCCTTGGGAAAGTTATTAAAATTTTTTACTTTCGGCGCAAACGCCAAGTTCGTGTCCCGGCCACTTCCCCAAAACATCGCCGAAAACCCACGATTTTGATAACTTTTAATTCCCCATGCCTTATCAGCATATTGACCAAATATGAAGTCGATAGTCCCTAGGAGGAGTTCGTTAAAGTTTGAGGTGAGTAAAAGTGAAAAACGGCCAAAAATTGGCCTTTGACCCAAAATGGCCGACTTCCTGTGCGTTTTAGGGTATACTCCAAGAGACTTTTTTTTTGGTTTGAGGAGCTCTATCAGTTTGCCGAATTTCAGATCTGTACGACTTACGGTTCGGCCTATCTCACTTTTGGGGGCGTGGCTAAAATGTTTGGCCACACCCACTGACGACGACATTAAGGATCAAGAATTTTGGTCAGGGGATAACTTTGTGTAGAATCTTATGCGTTTTGGTGCATGGCAAAGTCCCCAAAATGCCCCGCAAAGAGGCAACGGAAAAAATAATGCGAAATCCTAAGATTACAATAGGCCCTTGCAGGCCCTCCTGCTCGGGCCTAATGATAAGAAACCTTAGGATTACAATAGGCCCTTGCAGTTTAACTGCTCGGGCCTAATAATAATAAGGCTCTCCAACAGAATACAGTTCTCCTGTATAAACCTCAAGAGTGTTCCCATACATCTCTAGAATCGCTGCATAAATTCTAGATGAAGATTTCAGTTCATACAAGACTGTCTCCAATATTATTTTCACACACTGATCCTCTGCTTTTTAGACTTTGTAGTGTCAGCAGATTCTGGATAGTGGGAATGAGCTTCGCAGTTTGGAGTTTACACATAATGGGGTCATAGTGGAGTTGACAATAATCCTCATCCACAGCATCCAGGCATTGGTGTCGATTTTGGCCCCAGATGAAGTAACACGATTCTCACTGTAGATATGTGTACGAGGAAGACATCCATCCATCGACTTCATCCCGCTCCTGCAAAGCTTGTGAAGGTTGCGAGATGCCAGACAACCTCAGCGTCAACCTCAGCCACCGGTCCCATAGTGCTATCGACAACATTCCCCCCTTCCTCTTCAATCTTTTCATGCGAGGTACTTAATTCGAGAAACTTGCTCGGATATGGTGCTCTCGACGAAGAGGATAAGGAGAAAGTAAAGATGTAGGGAGACGGAGGGTGGTACGGACCCATATCGGAGCTTCCAGAGGAGTCAGGAGAGAACAGGGTCTTCTCTGACCTGGTATATGAAGGCAACTCGAGAAGTCTCTCTGCTCAATTCATCGTAGGGGTTTGTAGTCTGTACTTTACTTCAGAAGAGTGAAGAAGGCGTCTGACACGACACAGCTTTTATTTACTCACGTGACCTAAGTGTGAACACAAAACCGAAAAAATGCAACAGGAAACTTTGTTCAAGGTTTCCAACAGGAGCTACTAGTGGATAAAGATGGATAAAAACCAAATGAAACTGAGCCCTACTTCAGCATCACAGTCTGTGAGGATGATGACGATAACAAAGATGGTGGATCTTCAATGGAAAAGAGACTACTTAAGAAGCCAAACAATTGGGTGGGGGGGGGGTATGTAACAAAAACACACAGTTGCAGTTTTCAAGGCATACTAAGGCTCCAGGTGCAGGCCCCTTTGTACAAAATGCAGTAAGTTCTTTCAAAAATAAAGCTTAGCTTTTTTGTTTGTATGTTTTATTTGTTTGTTTTAGTCTCTCTTGAGAGTATAAAGCCACCCCCCCCCCATCCCAATATCTACTATCGGTTAACTCGGCAAAAACCTGTAAGACTCGGACTCTGTGATCGCAGAAGAAATCTGTCCTCATTTGTTGGTCACAGGAGTCACTTTGTGGCTTCATCTGCTGCTGATGATGATGATCATGAGCGTGCCAGCTGGCGGTTTGGTTAAACTTCGCACCCAGGAAGGCACAGAGGATGGTGTTTAGGCAGCAGTGGAAGTAGGCCAGCGCTTCGGTAATGGAGATCCAGTGCACGCGGGCTTGGCACGAGGGGATCAGAAGCCTGGTTGGCTTGAGCCGTGACAGCGGAGCTCATGTGACTCAGAGGAGTGGAGGTCGGAGCCTGCTGCTGCTGCCCTTGCTGCCTCTGCTGGCCCTGCCCCTGCTGCGAGCATGGGTGAGGATACCATTTTCGGAAAGGTAACCCATTTTCCTCGGTATCTTGACCTTCGTCTTCTTCTTGTTCTTCTCCTTCGTCTTCTTCTATGTCTTGTTCGTCTTCTTGTTCTCCATCAGCATCATCATCATGTTGTGATTATTAATCTGACAATATTATTTAATATTAATATTTTAATACTTTATCAAATAATATTTCGGTCTGTTAAGGGTTCTCCTGTGAATACCAGCCCAGTAAGGCGATGGTATTAGGACAACTTTGAAAGGTGTTAGCCAAGCTCTGACATTTTTGAACAGCAACACTCTGCACATACATGGAATGAATTCACACAATGTCTTAAAATGCAAGAATTTATTAACAAAAATAAGTCAACTCAAAGTCAAACATATTTCAATCAACAAACCCTTTACTATGCTAAAACAATCCAACTAAACTACCAAGCAGAATTAAAGAATAAGGAAGAGTAATGGGCTATGTACAATATAAACAAGTTGATTAAAGATGATTGAAAATCATGACCAAAAGAGTGATGATGTTTGAGAACCAAGGATTATCTTGAAGAATCTGGAAGTGAAGTTAAGTTAGTCTTGGAACCAACTTAGACAATATTTAGCAAACGTTTAGACAACCATTCACAATGCAAGGTCAGATAAAATATTATTTTATCAAAATAATGTTTTCAAGAATGATCTGCTGAATAAAACCAACCTTCTGGATGAATAATTTCTCAGTGGTGTCTAATTAGTTGCCTTTATTTATTAAAATAATATTTGAAGAAATATTATTAAGGGAATATTTGGAAAAGAGCCAAATCTTTCTGGAGAAATGGGGCTTAATGGTGTTTACTTAGTTATCAGATTTAGTAAAACAATGTTTATAGATTATTATTCACTAGCTTGAAAACTAAAACTTCCTGTTAAATACTCTTTAGTAGCGAGCACGTGTTCTTAAGCTGTTAGCAGTTAAGCTAACAAAGGAGGCCGATAGCTAAACTTAGCACCAGAACCAAACACATACCTTTAAAATACCAGGGTCAATAAAAGGGTTAAAATGCATAAGCGCGGAGGGCGCATTATGAGCAACCTTCTGTGTTTAAAATCACCCTTTAACTAAAGTTTGTCTTAACTTTAAAAACACAAACACAGAACACAAAGCTGATCACATGTGCAGCCTACTAGCACTAAGGTAGCAGTTTCACGCAACAAAACCACACTTCATAAAAATGAAAAACGTTTAGATCATTTCATCCTAAATCTTTCTATTATTCACTCTGCCCAAACCTAACCTCTGACCATGTTGAGGAAAAGATGTCCGGGGCGGCGTAGTATGAAGAAACCTCCACAGTCAACAAACGGTTAGCCTTCGGCTAACCTAACGAAGCTGTGGTTGGGCGGCCCGTTCTGTCGGCCGGCCAAAACTGCACATTACTGGTGATGCGGCTACTCGTCGTCCTTCTCTCAGGCAAGGAAAACCGCTTCACTCGGGTTGTTGAGACCGCGTCTCTGCTGGGGACTTTTCAAGGACACCGTTGCTTCAGCAGGCCTCGGAGAGAAAGTCAAGCCAGGCGTGTACCTTAATACCCGTTTTCTGAATGAATACTGGGTACACAAACAGTTATTCACTCATACTTATCTTTGCATATGATCGGTGATCATATGAGACTCTTGGATCCAGTTTGAAGAGATTATGTCTTTTTGCCAGCAAAAAGACATTAGCGCGCTTGTCCCTCCTATCCGGTCCTCTGGAAGGCCGTGTGGGAAAGAGGTCGGCTTGTGGGAGAGGGGGTGCTCTTATTCAGACAGTGGCATCATGGGAAGTCTGCTGCTACCCCCCTTTCCTCAGTTGCTGGAAGTCAGTTAAATGCACTTTATTTTGAAAATTCCAGAAGAGTTTGTACCGGAGTTTTAATGTTGAAATCCATGGCTGGGTCCCAACAATCATTATCGTCTTCTGATTCTTCGTCCACATCTTCTTCCTCTTCTGGTTGTTGCTGTTGTTTTTCTTCGACCCCCTCTTCTTCAACTTCTTCTTTGACTGGTACGTCGTCTGCTCCTTCCTCTTCCTCCTCTTCCTCTCTCTGTTCCTTGGCAAATCGTATTGCGTCGCTTCGTTGATCTCCTACATCCTTGGTGTGGCAGTTCTTAACATCAACATTGCAGTCCCAACTGCCTCTGCCGCCGTAGTCTTCCCTCTCGCCGTTGACCTCCTCCTCCTCCTCTTATTCCTTGTCGTCTTTGTGATCATCGCAGTCACCTCCTCCGCCGCCGCCACAATCATAATGGTCATCTTTATCTCTGTCTTCATGATCCTCCTCCTACTCCTCGTCCTCATGTTCCACGTGTTCCCTTCGTTCTTCTCCTTGTCCTCTGCTGTAGTCTTTGCCTTTGTAGTCTCTCACCCTTTCGCCTCGTCCTTCTCTTCTTCCTCCTCCTCATCCATTTTCATCGAGCTCCATCTCTTCTTCCGTCACGTTCGAGTAACCTTCATGGTCCGGGTACACGCTTACCGCAGGAGGTGCATTGGGAAGGTGAACAGGAGGATACGGATAAACAGAATGAGGGACAGGAAAAGGAGTAGACGACGAAGACGGAGGAGGAGGAAGATGACAATAGAATGCCGAGAATGCCGAGTACGACGAGGGTTACGAGGAGGTGTGGGTGAAAGAGAAGGTGAAGGAGATTTTCACTGACTCGGGGCATGATTTGACAACATTTTTTAGTTTTGAGGACAGATAAAACTGTTTTGAGGTGAGAGTTTTGTTTTGTAAGAAGAGTCTGAGGTTTTGGGAATGTAGCTTGAAAATTGGGTTTTTTGTTCACAGTTTGGAGAAAAACAGCTTTCGAGAAATGTGTCTTAGCAATTGAGAATAGGTGTATTACTGCCTGAAGTTTTAGGTATTATTTCTTTTTATCATGTTTATCTTACATTCCTATTAGATCTTGCTCATCTTTGGTAATCCCCATGCTTGTTGAGAAGCATACTGCTTGTTGAAAAGGTAAATTATGTGATTATTTTACTTCTCTGTTAAACATCCAAACCTCCCTCTTCCTCAGCAATCATCACTTTTATTATGACCAATAGGGCCATGAGAACCAAAACTTGTTCTTGCCAATGACTTTAATTAAATTGTTGGCATTTGCGAATCCCTAAGGCTGTGGATTGATAAAAACTGAAAAAAAACTGGTTCTGTGTGTGTATGTGTATGAGTGTGTGTGTGTGTTCTTTAAGAAGTCAAACATTGTGTCAAAGATAATGTATATAACACAACTTTTTATCATTTATTTTTATAAAGAAAATTCAAAACGTCACATATGCTGTTGATACAGTGATGTGAAAAAATAGGATACCCTACCCTATGTGCTTTCTTTTTTGGACATTTGGATAATAATCATTTTTTAGAATACTGAGAGCCAATGCACTAATATTCTTCATTTTGAAGGACGTTTTTCTGTTTATACCTCAGACATTTAGTTTGGCGCTCCTGACTTTTGAAGAGAGAGAGAACACCATAGAGAGATCCAAAGACCTGTCGGAAACACACTTATAGCTTAGTCTGGTAAAGGATTTAAAGACGTCTCCGAAGAATTTGGATTCTGTCATTCTGCTGAAAAAAATTGTGAAGGACATTCCGAAGTACTGCCAACATGCCTAGACTTGGCCACCCAAGCTAGTTCACCCTGACAACAAACTGGAAGAAAAATCTTGAAATTTCAACCTGAAAGAATGTAGACAAAGACCAGGAGGTCTGAAAAAAGGTTTTTGGACAGATAAGTCTAAAACTAAATCTTTTGGACACCAGAACCCAGGACACGTTTGACATAAACCAAATACAACATTCCAGGAAAAGAACCTCATGCTAACTGTAAAGCATATAGGCTGTTCCATGGTTTGGGGATGCTTCGCTGCAGCAAGATCTGGCCAGCTCTCATGGTGCATTCAGACCGAACACGATTTGAGCGTCAAAAAGGCTTGTGGACTTCAAAGTAAGACGCTCTAGCCGCTCTATATGATCAAAAATGTTTTAAACACGCATCTGAACAAAGTGTGGACAGACACGCATAGGGAGGAGCTACCCTTGGTTATTTTTCTTTGCCAGTCTCTTGTGTACAATAGCAGATGCAATCGAGAGAGTGGCTTGGATTTATTTACTGAATAAAGCAAGAGAAATACGTCCTTGGGCGCCGTGTCTGGATTCACCAGATAATTCAAGGCGTTCAGAGTTTGGTGAATTTTACCATTTGCTCCATTAGCTGCATGCAGACGAGAATTGTTTTCAGTGCTATTTTCATCTTTCCTGGGCCTGGTTTGATGACTTGCTGACCCGTATCAGCGCCCACATCTCAAACCAGCACACCAACTGCAGGTGCTCGATTCCAGCTAAAGAGCGCCTGTCCATATGTTTAGTTGCCATGTTTTATTAATGAGGCTCAACAATTAATGTTGTTTGATTCAGGTCGCCGTTACAGAGTGTTGTCTACTAAAACCAGTTGCTACAGAGACAGTTTCTTCCCCCAGCTGTTGCTCTGATGAACACTTGCAAGTCAGCGTTTCAGAACACCATGCATACTTGGACTGATCTCACATTATATTCTATTGTAAACTCAACTGTGTGTATATGTACATTTAAATTGGTATTTTTCATTTTTCCATTATTATAAAAAATAAAAATTCTTCACTGAGAGCGAAGTGTACCTCAAAATTCCTCGTTGGATTCTTGAATGTAACATCACAATACTGTGAAAACATATCTTATGCTGTCCAGGTGCAAATGTCA
Source organism: Crenichthys baileyi (assembly GCA_036173005.1). NCBI lineage: Eukaryota > Metazoa > Chordata > Actinopteri > Cyprinodontiformes > Goodeidae > Crenichthys > Crenichthys baileyi. Next base: position 139,035 of record JAHHUM010001745.1, read on the forward strand.
ACAATAGGGCTATACGTTTTATGAATTTTTTTTGTTTTGTCCCACAACCACCAGAGCAAAATATGTATTTTTGGAATAGATATTCAGTTTTTACATTTTTTTTTTAAATTAAACTTTAGTAAACAAGTTGGATGTTTACGGTTATATACACGGTTATGTATTTTTATTTATGCAGGTTTATTGCCACCCGTGACTTCTACTGGACCATTGCAAGCAGCTTCCGTGTGGGTATTTCCACTGTCTCCACCATCATCCCAGATGTGGTGACTGCTATCTGGGGCTGCCCATGGGAGGAGTTCATGACTGTACCTGGAGCAGAAGACTGGAGATCAATTGTGGAGGAGTTTGCAGAGCGGTGGAACCTCCCTCTATGCTGTGGTGCCCCGGATGGGAAGCATGTCAGGCTAAAGGCACCCTCCACCTCTGTCTCCCATTTATTTAACTACAAGGGAGACTCCATTCTCCTTCTCGCAGTTGTGGATGCCCATTACAATTTTCATGTTTATAGATGTTGGGGCATATGGCAGAACAAGTGACGGGGGGGGGATCTTGGCCAATTCCACCTTTTGTCAGGCTCTGCGTGAGGGCAAACTCAATTGGCCTCCTGACCAGGACCTGTCCGGAGCTGACTACAGAGGACCCCATCCCAATGTCAATGTGGCAGATGAGGTGTTCCCACTGCGCAGAAATTTTATGCGGCCTTTCTCTGGACCTGGCGGCGTCACCCCAGAGCAACTACCATCTCTCTTGGGCTCAGCAGGTGGTGGAGGATGCATTTGGGATTTGGTCTGCACATTGGAGAATATTTTGCCATGAGCTTGAAATCCACCCAGAAGTTGCAAAGAAATGTGTGAAGGCCACTTGTGTTCTCCACAACTTCATGAGGGTCTGCACTGAGGGGAGCTAGAGCAGATGAAGAACAACTTCCAGGTGTAAGGCGGATGGAGGCGAACAATTCGGCCAGAGATGCAAAAGAAGCAAGAGAAGCATTCATGGCCTAGAGAGAGCACTGCCATGGCAGCCCATGGAGTAGTCATGTCCTCCACAGGACTGACCCACAAGGGTCCTTTAAGAGCCACCCATGAAAATCTAAGAGCTTAGAGTCTTGTATATATATTAACTTATATATTTTGTGTAGCGGACTTAATACTGAACCAACTGAATGATTACAATCTAGACATTTCTTCCTTGCAGCAGTCCAAACCCATGTTTTATATGATGTCTCCCTATTGTTTGCAGAAAATGGCTGCCTGAACTCTGTTGCTTCATCCGGTTACAGGTTAATCACAGTATAACTACATGCACATTCAAGCTTGGCCCTAATTACAGCATAGGCTGAACTTTTTGACTCTTGTCTGTGCTTCTTTTGTGGTATATATTTTTTCTTCTATGAACAAAGTAATTGTTAATATTTATAGTCACTGAAATTCAACCAATTGACATGTGAAAGTTAAGAATGGTGTGCTTGAAGTAGCAGATCATATTTTTTTGGAAGAAAAAGTTTAAAAATATATATTTTATATACAACCAAAACAACCATTTAAAACCAAACAAACATATTTGAAAACTATTTACAATATGTACGATAGGAATAGATAGGACCTTGCTTGGAGGAAGTGCGGTGGAAGAGGAAAGGACACGAGTCTGTTTCCTCTCCTGCAAAAGATCCCATCTATTATAAATAATCAAAAACTACACTGTAAAACATTGCAGCCCCATTTAGTTATGTCTACTAACTTCCACTCTTTAACTGAAAGAAATCTGGCAAGTTTTAGATTTTGAACTAAAATGTGTGAGTTTGTGAAAGCTTAACTTACCGTAGTAAGTTGTGTTAACCATTTGATAATTTTGTCATATCCCCAAGAGTTGAGTAAACTAGGGTTTTAGAGTTAGCATTTAAAAAATCAAGTCATTCAGCTTGATTATTAATGCTACAATTTGTACAGAACATTCAAGAGTATTGAAATTACTGTACTCCTGTGGTCCAACAATGAACATTAAATTAACACTGATTGCTTAGTTGTTAAGAATTAAAAGGTTTTAATTTCAAATGTAAAATGCTTGCTGCAGTATTTTACAGCATTCCAGTGTTGAGGGTGGATTTAACTGACTGATACAACAAAGATGGGTCATATTCAAATTCTAATGTTAAAAGATACCTGTAGACATGGGACTACTTTCATCGTTGGAAGGAGGCGGAGTGATTCCATCTTTTACCAGAATATTCCATGTTACTGCCTCAAATAGATCCTGACTGCGCCGAACACATCACTAAGATGTGAGTTTTTATTATATTACTTATTAATGAAGTCTGTTTAGCATTAACTTAAACTAAATTGATGCAGCATTGGTAGCTATTAGTTGTGTCTTTATAGCTCGGTAATTGTTTAGTCTTGACATTTAAGCAAACAGCACCCCAGCAGTACAGGAAGTAATTGATGAAATATTTGACATTGGAGAATGTGCTCATCAAAATACCAGCGTGCTTGTAGAGAAGATTTTGAAGGAAAATAATTGTGTAGCTGATTCCTCTGTCATAACGTCCTTGTCGGATGAAATACAGTCTTTGAATCCACTCAGATTTCTTTCAAGGAAGGGTTCTTTGGGTACAAAGTGAAAAAGGCAGTGTTTTTATAGAAAAAACTTTCACGTTATTGAACCTGTTGAATATGTATTAAATGCACAAGAAAAAAAAAACATTCATTTGTTTATGTCCCTAGTTTAGATTTGTTTAATAAGTTAGTGGACAGAAGGGAAATTCTTCAGACATTCCAGACAATTTGTGAACAGGAGGGTCTTTACAGTTCAATTCAACACTGAGTATTTTAAAGAAAGTGAGTATTTTAAAGAAAAAAAAAATCCTTACTCAAGAATTAAGTATACCTCTACAGTGGTCTGTATGACTGGAAAGGCGCTATATAAGTTCAGTCCATTTACCATTTAAAAGATACTTCTATTCTACTACTTCTAAGCTTGCAAGCTACACTGGTATATATATATATATAAATATATATATTTATATATATATATACATACAGGTATCTGGGGAGAGGGAGGTCTGGGCGTCTCTACTAAGTCTGACTAAAAACTCCACATTTCATCATAGAATTCCCAACTCATTTTCAGGGAACCATGACTATATATACAGGGGTTGGACAATGAAACTGAAACACCTGTCATTTTAGTGTGGGAGGTTTCATGGCTAAATTGGACCAGCCTGGTAGCCAGTCTTCATTGATTGCACATTGCACCAGTAAGAGCAGAGTGTGAAGGTTCAACTAGCAGGGTAAGAGCACAGTTTTACTCAAAATATTGAAATGCACACAACATTATGGGTGACATACCAGAGTTCAAAAGAGGACAAATTGTTGGTGCACGTCTTGCTGGCGCATCTGTGACCAAGACAGCAAGTCTTTGTGATGTATCAAGAGCCACGGTATCCAGGGTAATGTCAGTATACCACCAAGAAGGACGAACCACATCCAACAGGATTAACTGTGGACGCAAGAGGAAGCTGTTTGAAATGGATGTTCGGGTGCTAACCCGGATTGTATCCAAAAAACATAAAACCATGGCTGCCCAAATCACGGCAGAATTAAATGTGCGCCTCAACTCTCCTGTTTCCACCAGAACTGTCCGTCGGGAGCTCCACAAGATCAATATACACGGCCGGGCTGCTATAGCCAAACCTTTGGTTACTCATGCCAATGCCAAACGTCGGTTTCAATGGTGCAAGGAGCGCAAATCTTGGGCTGTGGACAATGTGAAACATGTATTGTTCTCTGATGAGTCCACCTTTACTGTTTTCCCTACATCCGGGAGAGTTACGGTGTGGAGAAGCCCCAAAGAAGCGTATCACACAGACTGTTGCATGCCCAGAGTGAAGCATGGGGGTGGATCAGTAATGGTTTGGGCTGCCATATCATGGCATTCCCTTGGCCCAATACTTGTGCTAGATGGGCGCGTCACTGCCAAGGACTACCGAACCATTCTTGAGGACCATGTGCATCGAATGGTTCAAACATTGTATCCTGAAGGCGGTGCCGTGTATCAGGATGACAATGCACCAATACACACAGCAAGACTGGTGAAAGATTGGTTTGATGAACATGAAAGTGAAGTTGAACATCTCCCATGGCCTGCACAGTCACCAGATCTAAATATTATTGAGCCACTTTGGGGTGTTTTGGAGGAGCGAGTCAGGAAACGTTTTCTTCCACCAGGATCACGTAGTGACCTGGCTACTATCCTGCAAGAAGAATGGCTTAAAATCCCTCTGACCACTGTGCAGGACTTGTATATGTCATTCCCAAGACGAATTGAGGCTGTATTGGCCAGAAAAGGAGGCCCTACACCATACTAATAAATTATTGTGGTCTAAAACCAGGTGTTTCAGTTTCATTGTCCAACCCCTGTATATCCCTCACAATACTAATGACTCTTGTCAAAATAATTCTTACATGTTTACATAAGGTTAAAATGATTATCATAGCTTCAGGGTGAACTCAGGCCAAAATAACAAACAAACAAGGCCTGTTCTTCATGAATACACCTTACCTTACCAAAGGAACCTCAAAAAGAAACACAAAATGCTTACCTACCTAATATAACATAACCAGGAGAAAACTGTTAAACAGAAATGGCAGTTCAACCCTTACTTAAACATGAAAACACATAATATTGACCTTCACAAATAATATGTTTTTAACACTAGAACTCCCAGAGCCGTCAGTTTGACGGTTTTGAAAGTTTGAAATGCCATAACTCTGGTTTATTAAAACTCCTGGCATCCTGATTTTTTCTAAACCTGTGTCTTGTGTATTCCTATGTCTCTATTTAAAAAAAATAACAATGTAAATAAAAGATCTAAATATTTCTACCTCTAACTACCACAGCCACTATTTTGACGGCCCTATTATTTACCTTGATATTTTTTCCCCGCAGCTGAGTATACGCGCGAGCGTTGCTTAGCAACCGCCACTCTAGAATACAATCAGATTGTTGGCCTCCTACAAATGGCTTCTAGAAGGATATTGTCTGCTCAAGAGACATTGGAAGTGCTTCAAAAATTAGATGATCGTGATTCTGGGTCGAGAGGGATTCCAACGGCTCTTGGTCAGCATTCAGTTCCAGTGACAGCGGGTCAGAGAGTGAGCCTCTCCCGGCTAAAAAAACACGAGTCATCCCATTAGCAGGAGGTTGTGGCGCATTATTTCAAGGTAGTAAAAGACTAACCTGTGTAACGATTTTATCATTTTAGGCTATAGTTTACAGATTTGTAAACTAATAATATATAAACTATAGAAACAGTGCCACAATCAGCGCAGGTTCAGAGACAGGGAGACGGGCCAGGTGCAGTGCCCAGCTATAAACCCAGCAATCCAGCTCACTGGCAGGAGAGAAACTACAAAACAAGGTACTGATAATGGAAAAATAAATAAACAATAAGTTAGGTCATATATATTGTAGCCCAGTAACAAAAACCTATTCTGCGCTTTATAGCGTTTTCATCGCAAGACGAGCGCACACCTGGGAAGGAGGAGGAGATATGAAAGGAAGGTACGGTGTGGACAGTGGTAAGGGAGGAAGAAAGTAGAGGGAGACGTCAGAGGCAGAACGCGTTGACAGAGCGCCAGATCCAAGATGCCCAGACCGCGATCCTCTGTGTGGTGGATGCCGAAATGCTCATCCACGTTCATGGCTGCAGTGTGGCTGAGGCCCGCAGAGTTTTAGGAGATGACTCCTCCTCGGACATGAGTGTGGATGAGTTGAAGGCATTTTTAGCACTAGTTTACGTCCGCGAAGTGAAAGGGGGGCTTAACACGGAGCTGTCCAGCTTTTTTTTTATAAATGTACCCGCTACTCTGTATTATTTTTCAGTACTATATATAAAATAACAATAAAACATAAAAGGTTTTGATCAAATACTATTATTAATTCTTGTCAAAAACAAAATTTTATACCGTTAATGTGATGACGTCATCACCGCCCTCGCATCCAGAATGCTCGCCTTCAAATTGACGGGCTTGGGAGTTCTAGTAGTTTTAGAATTCTGGGAGTCCTAGTGTTAACAGAAATTGCTTATATGACTTTGTTATGGATAAATGACATCACCTTTTTGTGATGCTCGAACTTCCTCAATGTCCATCTTATCAGAGTCTCTTTGGACACGGGCAGTCCCACTGGATTTCTGGCCATCATGGCTCCAAGTTCCCAAGCATATATGGATAATTGAAAACAAAATACATCAGTGGACATAATAACGTCCAACAAAAAACATGATGGTAATATCTTCCATCCTTGCAGAATTTGTATAAAACAGTACATGATCTGCAACATTTTTACATGTCTTTATGTCAAGTGTTAGACGTATGTTATATGTAAATAATGTAACAAGAAGAAAAAAATAGGAAACAACAAAAATCATAAGTCCATCAGGTCCAGATTGCTATACGTATTACACCTTCTGATGTTTCCCATCATCAGTCATCCATCGGTACACAGTTCCCAAGATCCACTTTCTTAAGATTGGCAACACGCAACACTCGAGCAGGAATATCACAACTAATACAGTTAGCAAGGATAATCCTGTTTTCACTGCTAAGGCTCCCCATTCCGCCAAATATTTCCTCAAGACTTTTCCACGACCAGCTGTCCTTGCCCGCATTCTCCTTAATTTCTTCCTTTAATTTGCGGAGTCTAACCATTATGGCATTGAAGGTACCTCTTGGGGCTGTGTTCATGGGGATGTATGTGCAACATTGATTGCCAAACATGTGACAAACACCCCCCTTGTCTGCTAAAATCCAATCTAAAGCTTGCCTGTTTTGCAGTGCCATTCTACTTGTTTCATGCAATTGGTCACCTAAAGCCATAAACCCTTCAACCGTAAAAATCATTCTTCGTTGATTATAATAAACATAGTTTATCCACTCAACATTTTTGTTAACTGTGATCCAAGAAAAATAGATTCAAATCCTGCTGTGACTTCATGTTGCGCTTTGAATTCATCAGGAATTCCTCTTGGTTGGCCTATATTCCCAAATCTGGGAATCACTTCTCTTGTTAAGAATTTGATAACGGTATCTGCTCCCAGTGTTTTTGATGGGACGGCTTCCACCCATTGACTGAAACGATCAATCACTACCAGTATGTATTGTTTACCCTGAACTGGTTTGATCATGTCTACAAAATCTATCACAAGATGTTTGAATGGTCCCTCAGGGACCGGAATGTGTCCAATGGGTGATTTTATGCCTTTGCGAACATTATTTGGAGCACATATGTCACATTGACTGAGATTTTCACCTCAGTTTTGTCACAGTGATCTGCTCCAAGCGCTTCTGAAATCAGCATTGTTAACAATGCCACTGGTGCCACCAGTAGACCTTCCTGTGATCTCCACAAACCATTTTCACTCATTGTTGCACCTCTTCTCACCCAGGAGTCACGCTCACTGCTGTTTGCCTCTTGTTGAATCAGTATCAAGTCTTCTGGCGTAACCAAAGGTTCCAATGACACTATAGGTGCCAAGATAGCCATCTGGCATTGGGATGCCATTTTTGCTGCTTCGTCTGCTGCGTTGTTACCTCTTATGACTACGTCATTACCTTTGCGGTGTGCCTGACACTTTATCACTGCCAGTTTTGAGGGGAGCTTCATTGCGTCAATTAGCTGTTGAAGCTGCTCTTTATATAGAACTGGACTTCCATCTGCTCTTTTGAACCCTCTTTGCTTCCAAAGAGAAGCAAGCAAATAACAAACTCCATGGGCATAAGCCGAATCTGTGAAAATGTTTGCCACCTTTCCTTTTGCCAGTTTACATGCCTCAGTTAATGCTTTCAATTCTGCTAGTTGTGCTGAGCATTGTTGCTCACACATTTCAGCTTTTACAGTTTCAAAGTCATCACCTCTCTGTTCAACGATTGCGAATCCTGCATGGTTCCCGAGATCTCTGAAACATGAGCCGTCAACAAAGTAAGTGATTTCCGCGTTCGTCAATGGAGTTTACTCCAAGTCTGGTCTTACTCTTGTGTATTTCATTGTTTCAGCAACAGACTCATATGGTTCTCCTTTACAATCGAGGGGAATCATGTTGGCTGGATGTGAGGTGTTACATCTTTGAATAGTTATATCTGAATAAGTCAGAAGCAGCATGTACTGCAAACATCTCGCCTGGGTTACAATAAACTTCCCTTGATTGATTAACTCTACAATTTTGTGATGAGTCCTAATGGTGACTGGGTAACCCATTGTTATGGTCGATGCTTTCTCATAGGCGTAGTAGACTGCTGCTAGCCCTTGATAGCATGGTGGCCAGCCCTGTGCTACATTGTCAAGCTTTGTGCTATAATAAGCAATAGCTTGTTTCCGCCGACCTACACAGGTTTCCTGCATCAGTGCTGCTGAGACATACATATCTTTCCTGTTTGCCACATAGAGATAGAATTGTTTGTCATAATCTGGCATCGCCAGAGTGGGTGCCACTTGCATTTCCTGTTTTAATGTCTCAAAAGCTATTTTAGCCTCAGCTGTCCAACATGGTTTTTAATGACTGATTTCCTGATTCTTTCATAAGCTCTCTTAACGGTGCTGTTTTTTCTGCATAGTCTTCTATCCAGTCCGCATTAAAGCCTGTCATCCCCAGGAATGTCATCATCTCACCAACCGTTCGTGGGCATGGTACTTTGCTAACACCTTCGAGTTGCGAAGGCGAAATGCCAATGGTTCCTTGTGAAATCACTCTGCCCAGGTATTCTACCTGTGGCTGACAATTTGAAGTTTTTCCTTTTTGGGGCTTTATGCCTCCTTCAGCAAATCTCTGAAGGGTTTTCGTTGAATCTCGATGATATTTTCCCAATGTGGGTGCGCAGATCAATAAATCATCAAATTTTGCAGCAATGTGCTTTCAGTCTTAGCTTCTTCAAGATCCTGTTTTAGAATGTGGTTGAACACATGAGGGCTGTGTTTGAACCCTTGTGGTAAGCGAGTGTAATTGTACTTTTTTCCTCTGTATGTAAATGCAAACAGATGTTGAGACTCTTCTGCTAAAGGGATGCTGAAAAATGCCGAACAGAGATCAATGACAGTAAAAAACTGTGCTTCCGGTGGAACAGCTGTTAGCAGCATGTGTGGATTTGGCACATCTGCAGGCCAATCCTGAACTACCTGATTGATGACTCTCAAGTCATGAACCAGACGAGATTTTGATCCATCTGCTTTTCGGACTGGAAATATTGGTGTGTTGCACTCACTGCTTGTTTCCACCAACACTTCTGCTTCTAGTAGTCCTTCAATAGTTCTGCTAATGCCTTCTTCTTCTGGACGGAATGGAAGCTCTAGATTTTGTTTTAACTCAACCTCAAATGGGTTGGCCGATTTCACCAAACCCACATCTGTATCATGTTTTGACAATATGTAATCTGGAACATGTTTTAACATGTCCTCAAAAATCAAACTTCCTTTTGACAACTTTTCTTCAAATGTGTGTGTGTCTTTTACAGGCACTGTCACCACTTGTGGTTTTGATTTCATCAATGTTTCGCTCACAATCTTAATCATTGATGCATCCTGTGATTGGATAATTAATGGATTGTCTGTTTCTTCCCATTCTGTTGTAGTTGCAACTTTCATCATCGGTCCTAAGTCTTTTGCATGAAAATTTTTGTTTACAAACAAAGTTATGTGTGGCACCGATTCCGGAACGTTATACCATTTGGAAATGAAATCGTTCGTTTCCACATTTATCGCTGCCCCTTATATACCAATAACAATGTATTTGGTTGCCAGGTTCACATTTAATCCTTGCGTTTCGCTGTCCCATTTTTCCTCAAACTCTTTGTTTTTAGAAAAATCATAGTACATTGTACAATGGTAGTCCAAACGAGGTTTTTTAGCTTTTGGAAGTTGAATTCAATTCAATTCAATTCAGTTTATTTATATAGCGCCAATTCACAACACATGTCATCTCAAAGCACTTCACAAAAGTCAGGTACATGCATTACAATTAATCCAAATCATTGAACAGTGCAGTCAGATTCTGTTATTTATTCAAATTGGATAAAAAGTTTGTCTATCTAAGGAAACCAGCAGATTGCATCCAGTCAGTGACTTAGCACATTCACTCCTCCTAGATGAGCATGTAGAGACAGTGGACAGTCATGGTGTTGACTTTGCAGCAATCCCCCCTCTGAGCATGCATGTAGCGACAGTGGAGAGGAAAAACTCCCTTTAACAGGAAGAAGCCTCCAGCAAACCCGGCTCAGTGTGGAGCGGGCCTCTGCCACGACCGACTGGGGGTTAGAGAGAACGAGCAGAGACACAAAGAGAACAAAGAAGCACTGATACAGGGGTCTTTCTATGGAAGGAAAAAGGGAAATGTTAATGGATGTTGCTGCTTTAGTCGTTTCACCTAGAAAGAAAGAACAGATAACTCTGAGCCAGTTTACTGTTTTAGACTGAAGAGAGCACATATATTTTCAGTAAAAGCTCCGTCAGTAGCTATGTCTAGGAGAGAGAAAGGGGTTAAAACACTGAAAGACAGGGGCCATGTGGATCATCGGTAGAGGGTGAGCACCAATTTTTGCCAGCAGAAGCTCGGAAATGCCCCTCTCCAGAAAGTTGTTCCAGGTAGACACAGAGTCAGGCCAGGTGTAGCTTTTAGGAAGAGAGAAGAGAGAGAACAAAGTTAAAAGCTGAAATAACACAAAATACAAAATTGAAGAGTAGTGTGGGGAGAAAGTAGCGAAGAGGGTGAAAGTGGTCATTATGTCCCTCCAGCAGCCTAAACTATAGCAGCATAACTACAGAGATAGCTCAGGATAACCTAAGCCCTCTAACTATAAGCTTTATCAAAAAGGAAAATTTTAAGCCTAGCCTTAAAAGTAGACAGGGTGTCCGCCTCACGGTTTAAAACTGGGAGCTGGTTCCCAGGAAGGGGCCTGATAACTAAAGGATCTGCCCCCTTCTACTTCTAGAGACTTTAGGAACCACCAGTAAACCTGCAGTCTGAGAACGAAGTGCTCTGTTAGGAAAATATGGAACAATCAGCTCTCTGATGTATGATGGAGCTAAATCATTAAGGGGGTTTTGTAGGAGGAGAATTTTAAATTCTATTCTGGATTTAACAGGGAGCCAATGAAGGGAAGCTAAAGTAGGGAAATATGATCTCTCTTTTTATTTTCACAAATCTTGCTGCAGCATTTTGAATCAGCTGAAGGCTTTTAACTGCATTTTGTGGACATCCTGATAGTAAAGAATTACAATAGTCCAGCCTTGAGTAAAAAAATCGGGCCTATTTTTTTCAGCATCAATCCTGGACAGGATATTTCTAATTTTGGAAATGTTCCGGAGGTGAAAGAAGGAAACCCGGAAACCTGTTTAATATGGGATTTAAATGACATGTCCTGGTCAAAAATAACCCCAAAAGGTTTTTTACTTTATTATCGGAGGTCAATTTAATGCCTCCAGGTTAAGTGATTAAACAAAGCAGTTTTCTTTTTTAAGATTTCCCGGTCCAAAGACGACAACTTCTGTCTTGTCAATTTTAAAAGCAGAAAATTTAAAGTCATCCAAATTTTTTTTTATGTCTTAAAGACATGCTTGTAGTCTATCTAACTGGTTTTGGGCTCATCAGGATTTATGGATAAGTAAAGCTGAGTGTCATCAGCGTAACAGTGAAAATTTATTCTATGCTGCCTGATATTTTTACCTATTTGGGAAGATTATATAAAAAGAGAATTGGCCCAAGTACTGAACCCTGTGGTACTCCCCAATTAACCCTAGAGTTTAAAGATGTTTTTATCATTTACATGAACAAACGGAATCTGTCAGACAAATAAGATTTAAAAACCAGCCTAGTGCTGTTCCCCTGATCCCTACAGCATATTCCGCCTTTCTAAAGAATATTATGATCGACTGTATCAAATGCAGCACTGAGATCTAACAGAACCAGTACCGACACAAGTCCATTATCTGGGGCAATAAGAATATCATTAGTGACTTTCAGCAGAGCTGTTTTCAGTGCTATGATGACCTAAAACCTGACTAAAACTTTTTCAAACAGGCTTTTGGCTGTGAAAAATGCTCACACATTTGATTAGCAACTATTTTCTCAGAATTTTAGATTAGAACGGAAGATTGGGATATCGGTCTGTAATTTTTTAAGTCATCTCGATCAAGCGAAGGTTTCTTAAGCAAAGGTTTAATTACAGCTACCTTAAAAGCTTGTGGTACATATCCATTTACTAAGGATAGATTAATCATATCTAAAATGGGCTGGAATCAGAGGGAACACTTTCCCTTTAAATAATTTGGGTTGGGGTTTGGGTCTAACATACAAGTTTAAGGTTTAGATAAAGCTAATATTTTGATAACTCAGGAAGCTCCACAGGATCAAAACAGTCCCCAAAACAGATCAGGTTCTACAGTTTTTTCCATGTTGTCTCCTTTTTTTTTGAGGATGAAGTAATCATCTCTGGGGGGGTTGTCAAAGATTTTCTTTTTAATAGAATCAATTTTATTTTGGAAGAATCCCATAAATCATGACTGCTGAGAGCTAAGGGAATGGATGGCTCAACAGAGCTATGACTCTGTGTAAGTTGACAACTGTACTAAAGAGAAACCTAGGATTATTCTTGTTCTCTTCTATTAAGGATGAGAAATAAGCTGTTCTAGCTTGGTGAAGTGTCCTTTTTATACAACAGTAGGCTATTTTTCCAGATTAAGTAGGAATCTTCTAGGTGTGTAGAGCGCCATTTTCGCTCCCAATTTTCTAACATTGTGCTTTAAAGTACACAGCTCTGAATTAACCAGGGAGCCTGCCTCCTATGAATAATTTCCTTCTTTTTCAAGGGGGCTGCATTGTCTAATGCACCACGCAATGATGAAGTAACACTCTGAACAAGAGAATCAATTTGTGAAGGAGAAGAAACAAAATTATTGCCCTCACTGTACTGGCCTCACTCAGAAATTGCATTTCCAACTAGCCAATAAACCTTTGCCTCATGCACCTGCATGAACATTTGGAGATCCAGACCGTCTTTTTGAACATATGCTTTTAGTTTCAATTTACACAGAGCATCTCTGCCCAACAAATTAATTGGGGTTTGATCAGAGACTAAAATTGGTATTTTTATTTCATCATCATCTGCTACCAGTCGTACAGGAGCCGTCATTTGAATTAGTTGTCATGTTCCCGAGAACCCTACCGTCGACACAAATTTATCAGACATGGGGAGATGAGTTGCATAATTTGGGCTCACACATGTGTAAGCTGCTCCTGTATCAACTAACATTGGTGTTTCTTTATTTTCTATTTGAATGGTTAGCATTGGCTCATTTTCAGCACCCATGCTTACAACTGGGTACTGATTCTCCCCTGTAGAGCTCTCTGGGCACCCCTAGTAGCCAAAATTTGGCGTGTTAGTTGGACCTCTGAGAGGACCCGGCCTGGCCCTGCCACGCGCTCGCCCCATGTATGGATGCTGCCTTTGGAAACATTGTTCAGCAAAATGTCCAGGTTCATTGCATGTCCAGCATCTCCCAGGTATTCCGGGTGCAGCATATCGTTCCCTGTTTGCCCATGGGGATCCTCTTTGCTGTCTCCCTCGTGCTCCAAATGGTCATGAATTCCATGCCGTAGGGTAGACATTAACTACCGAATGAGTTGTTGGAAAGTTTGGAGGACCCACCTGTGATGGATGCACCGCATCAGGAAAAGGTGCTGCAGGTGTTGTAGATGAGACGTTGGGGCGTTCTTCTCCTTTCACCTTCACCCTTTTTTTTTAGCTTTTCCTTTCCCTGGAGCTCTCCGGGGTATCAAATTATTCAACCAGAAACCTATGGCAGAATGACAGGTTCTATTTGGTTCTGTTGTCCCATCCCAAAGACAATTTAGATCCAATTTCCACCTCAAGAAAATTCATAAGAAATTTTTCAAGTTTTCACCCCTCTGAAACTAAAAACCCAGAAAATTGTTCCAACTTGCGAGCATCTGAACACATATATAGAGAACACCGACCTTAGAGAGAAAAACACATGAAAAACAAAACTTGGTGCCTCTAAAAAAAGATTCGGGTCCTCCTCTGTCCGTTCCGGGATACCGGAGAAAACAAGGTTGTCCCGCATGCCCCGGGCCTGTATATCCAGGATGGTCTCTTTCATTTTTTTATTTTCTCCGGACAGCTGCGTCATTCCATCGGTGAGTGTTTTCACGCTATCCCTCAGTGTTTGGTTCTCAACTGTGGGCGAAGCGAGTTGTTCTTGGCTAAACTCCAGAGACTCCCTCAGAGCTTGAAATTCCCTGTGGAGAACCTCCACCAGGGCTAGACGGGCATCCAGGCTGGTTAGCTTCTTGTCGATAGAGTCCAGGACATCAACGTAGCTTTTCTCTGGAGAGATAGTGGAGGTGCTGGCCGAACACTCTGAACGGGTGCGTTTTGATGTTGGTGTGGCCATGGGTGGAGATTTTTGTGGCTTGCCCATTACAATGTTATCAAAACATTCATCCACGTAACTCTCCAGGCTGTCCAAAGTTTCCTCGTCCAGTTTGTTTTATTGGGAAAATATGAGACAGTGGTTAGTACTTTAAATGTTTCTATGTTCGGCTTGAATTTATTGGCTTGTTTTACATGAGTTCTGTCGTGTTTGTTTACCAGTATACTGGCATATTACTTACGCACAACTCTCGCGAGATCTCAGCCGCTCATCTTCCGCCTAGGTTTGGGTCTGGTTCTGATGGAGATTTGTTCCTGGTTCTGATGGAGTTTTTGTGCATTTTCACCAAATGAATAGAGAATGTCTCACCGGGTACTCCGGCTTCCTCCCACAGTCCAAAGACATGCCTGTTAGGTTAATTGGTCACTCTAAATTGCCCTTAGGTGTGTGAATGAGTGTGTGCATGGTTGTTTGTGTGTTGCCCTGCGATGGACTGGCGGCCTGTCCAGGGTGTAGCCCGCCTCTCACCCATAGACTGCTGGAGATAGGCACCAGCTTCCCCGCAACCCACTATGGAATAAGCGGTAGAAAATGACTGACTGACAGACTGACTGAATAGAGAATGAAATGGGATTTCTAGTGTTTAAAAATGATGAATTAACCTCTTCAGATCCCATGTGCTTTCAGTTATATTCAGTTAGTTAGTGATCCATGGAAATATAGAGCAGATAAAACCAGGGGTAAATATGGCCTTCTGATCACTGAGATGCTTCCAAGAATCTCCAAAACTGACATCTTTTAGAGTAAGCTTGATGCTCCTTAGACTCTCCCAGGGACCTTTGGCATTAGAAGACCTTGTCTGTCCTTTGTTAACTCATAAGAAGAGGTTGGAAGATTGAGATAAAAGCATGAAAATGTGTTTAAAAATGTAAAGACATCGGTTTAAATCAGGTGATCACCACTCTTCACCCAGAAGGTCAGTTTCAGCAATTTAGTTGTCTAAAAACTCATCAGCGGTTTTGGAATCATAGTATCATAGCTTTGTTTGGTTCCTGTCCTCTAAGGTCAAGAACGTTATTTGAACAAACCTGTTTTTCTGCCCTGAGTTGCAGTGTGTCATAGATCCTATCCTAAGTCATCCTAGTAAAGAAGAAATACATACAAGGTCAGCTCAAAGTTTGAGTCACCAATTCTTAGAATCTGACAGAAAAATGACCAAGCAGTGAGAAAACCTTTTCAACAAATCACTTCCATCTGGTTGCATCTTCATCTCAGCATTCTGAAAATATCTGTGCATATTTCGATTTTCTTAAAAATCGGACAAATCTGAGATAAAACCAAAAAATAACCAATGAAAAAGATGTCTATGAGTCACTCAGCTGCTAAGATAGTTAGACGCCAAGGTGTGTAACAATGTGCATGCTGATTAGAGGTTTACGTGTCAATGCAACATCATCATGAACACGATAACCAAAAGTTTCTCTGCAGAATATTCTGTGCAAAGATATGAATGATGCCGTTCACTGAACCCATCAGTGGTTGTTCATGCTGTGACCAGTTCATGGCATTATCCTCAGATTACTCTGTGTTCCCTCTGAAGGATAAGCTTCAAAAAGAGAATAGGAGTTATTTTTTTAATTATGCTCGCCACGACAAAAACAAAGAGTTTTACAGCAAGTTAAGCCGTCAGAAGGCGAAATTAAAGGGCTTTGGTCCAAATGGAGACCAGGGATGGGTTAGTAAATTATTTTATTTACAAAGAGCTGACACATCTACGACAGGCATGAGAGGAAGCGTCACGAGTGAAGCAATAGTGTTATCATGCAGCTCCAGGAGCATCCAACAGTCAGTCAGGACAGTAAGTAAAGGTCAGCAGAAGATACCTCATAGATGCATTAGACAGCACAGCCACCACTGATTGGAGGAATTAATAAATGTTGGTTTACATTCATAATTGGCAGTTTAGTGACTCTGCTTGCATTTCTGGTGGTAAGGCGTATTCGTCAATTCCTGTTTTCACTGTTGCACTCGGTGGATTGTTTGGTGTGTGAAGGCTCTCTCGTTTGATCTGATTTCTCTCTACTGTGATATCTCTTACTTGTTCTAATACATAAGCACGTTAAAACACATACTTTCGGTTGCTGTATTTAACGTTTGGTGACTCTCCATGTCTTACACGGTTTTTCTAGTAGTGGTAAGGGGTCACTAGCTTAGTGTTAGCTTTAACTCCACCATGGCTACCCGCTCAGCTGTTTCTCTCTATGAGTCTCCTCCTCTCTCTTGCTCTCTGTGTCAGATGTTCAGTTACTCCTCTGCCTCCTTTAGTGATAATGGTACGTGTCATAAATGTAGCATTTTTGTAGCTTTGGAGGCGAGGCTGTCGGAATTGGAGGCCCGGCAAAAACCAGCAGATAGCCGAGGCCCCTTAGCCAGCGCGGAGCCACCGAGGGTAGCTCCCTGTAGCAGTCCTTCAGCAGAGCCCGCGCAGCCGGAGCCTCATGCTGGCTGGGTGACAGTACTTAGAAAGCATAGTCCTAGATCCCAGCCCACAGGTCACCACCAACCCGTCTGCGTTTCTAACAGATTTTCCCCGCTCAGGGACACACCCGCTGAGAAGCCAACTCCATAGTCAGAAACGTGGCACTAGAGACACCGCTCTTCACACCTAGAGGATTCCTACTTAATCTGGAAAAATAGGTTTCTTTTTAGTACAGTTGCTAAACTTACAGTCATAGCTCTGTTGAGACATCCATTCCCTTAGCTCTTAGTAGTCATGACTTTATGGGATTCTTCTTAAAATTGATTCTATAAAAAATAAAATCTTTGACATACTCCCGAAGATGATTACTTCATCCTCAGCAAGTGAGACAACATTGGAAATAACTGTAGAACCTGATTTGTGTTTGGACTGTTTTGATCCTGTGGAGCTTCCTGAGTTATCAGAAATATTAGCTTCATCTAAACCTTCAACTTTGTTGTGATTATTAATCTGACAATATTTATTTAATATTTAATATTAATATTTTAATATTTTATCAAATAATATTTCGGTCTGTTAAGGGTTGTCCTGTGAATACCAGCCCAGTAAGGCGATGGTATTAGGACAAAGTTGAAAGGGATGAGCCAAGCTCTGACATTATTGAACAGCATAAACTCTGTACACACATAGAATGAATTCACACAATTTCTTAAAATACAAGAATTTATTAACAAAAATAAGTCAACTCAAAGTCAAACATATTTCAATCAACAAACTCTTTACTATGCTAAAACAATCCAACTAAACTACCAAGCAGAATTAAAGAATGACGAAGACTAATGGGCTATGTACAATATAAACAAGTTGATTAAAGATGATTGAAAATCATGACCAAAAGAGTGATGCAACATTACCATGCAATGTTATTTATGGCTGAGAACCAAGGATTATCTTGAAGAATCTGGAAATGAAGTTAAGTTAGTCTTGGAACCAACTTAGGCAGTAATCAGCATACCTTTGGACAACCATTCACAATAATAAATAATGTTTTAAAGAATGATCTGCTGAATAAAACCAACCTTCTGGATGACTAATTCTCAATGGTGTCTCATTAGCTGCCTTTATTTATTGAAATAATATTTAAGGAAATATCTTTGAAAGGGACCAAATCATTCTGGAGAAATGTAGCTTAATGGTGATTACTTAGTTATCAAATGTAGTAAAATGATGTTAGGGACATTATTTACTGGATTGAAAACTAAACCGTTCTGGGTAAATACTCTTCAGAAACAAGCACGTGTCCTAGGCTGTTAGCAGTTAAGCTAACAAAGGAGGCTGATAGCTTAGCATCCAGAATCAAAACACACACGCTTAAAAGTCCGTCAATAAAAGGGTTAAAATGCATAAGCGCGGACGGCGCGTTATGAGCAACACTCTGTGTTTAAAATCACCCTTTAAATGAAGTTTGTCTTAACTTTAAAAACACATAAACACAGAACACAAAGCTGATCACGTGTGCAGATAGCCTGCTAGCACTAAGGTAGCAGTTTCACTCAAACAAAACCAAACTTCATAAAATGAAAAACGTTCAGATCATTTCATCCTAACTGTTATTCTGCCCAAACCTAACCTCTGACCATGTTGAGGAAAAGATGTCCGGGGCGGCGAAGTTTAAAGAAACGTCCACAGTCAACAAGCGGTTAGCCTTCGCCTTCGGCTAACCTAACGAAGCTGTGGGAGGGCGGCCTGTTCTGTCGGCCGGACAAAACTGTACGTTACCGGTGATGCGGCGTCGTCCTTCTCTCAGGCAAGGAAAACCGCTTCCTCGGCTTGTAGAGACCGCGTCTCTGCTGGGGACTTTTCTCGAACACTGTGTGCGTCTGCAGGGCTCTGAGAGAAAGTCAAGCCAGGCGTGTACCTTAATTCCCGTTTTATGAATGAATACTGGGTACACAAACAGTCATTCACTCATACTTATCTTTGCATATGATCGGTGAGCATATGAGACTCTTGGATCCAGTTTGAAGAGTTAAGTCTTTTTGCCAGCAAAAAGACTCCAGCGCGCTGTGTCTACTCCTTGTCCGATGGTCAACCGGCTTGAAGAGGTCGGCTTGTGGGAGAGGGGGTGCTTTTATACAGCCAGTGGCATCATGGGAAGTCTTCTGTTACCCCCCTTTTCCCCTTCTGAAGTTGTGCTGAAAGTCTTTTAAATGCAATTTATTTTGAAAACTCCAGAAGAGTTTGTACCGGAGTTTTAATGTTGAAATCCATGGCTTAGGGTTCCAACAACTTGTATGTTAGACCCAATCCCAACCAAATTATTTAAGGAAGTGTTCCCTCTGATTACCAGCCCCATTTTAGATATGATTAATCTATCCTTAGTAATGATATGTCGATATGTACCACAAGCTTTTAAGGTAGCTGTAATTAAACCTTTACTTAAGAAACCTTCACTTGATCAAGATGACTTGAAAAATTACAGACCTATATCCAATCTTCCATTCTTATCTAAAATTCTTGAGAAAATAGTTGCTAATCAAATGTGTGAGCATTTACACAACAACAGGGCTGCACGGTGGCGCAGCTGGTAGAGGGCTGCACGGTGCAGTTGGTAGCACTGTTGCCTTGCAGCAAGAAGGTCCTGGGTTCGATTCCCAGGGGGGTCTTTCTGCATGGAGTTTGCATGTTCTCCCCGTGCATGCGTGGCTTCTCACCAGGTACTCCGGCTTCCTCCCACAGTCCAAAGACATGCCTGTTAGGTTAACTGGTCACTGTAAATTGCCCTTAGGTGTATGAATCAGTGTGTGCATGGCTGTTTGTGTGTTGCCCTGCGATGGTATGGCGGCCTGTCTAGGGTGTACCCCGCCTCTCGCCCATAGACTGCTGGAGATAGGCACCAGCTCCCCCGCGACCCACTATGGAATAAGCGGTAGAAAATGACTGACTGATGATACAGTACTCTTAAAAAGGCTGGAATATGCTGTAGGGATCAGGGGAACAGTGCTAGGCTGGTTTAAATCTTATTTGTCTGACAGATTCCAGTTTGTTCATGTCAATGATAAATCATCTTTAAACTCCAGGGTTAATTGTGGAGTACCATAGGGTTCAGTAATTGGGCCAATTCTCTTTACTATATATATATGCTTCCAATAGGTAAAATTATCAGGCAGCATAGGATAAATTTTCACTGTTACCCTGATGATACTCAGCTTTACTTATCCATAAATCCCGATGAGCCCAACCAGTTAGATAGACTACAAGCATGTCTTGAAGACATAAAAACTTGGATGACCTCCGGTAATAAAGTAAAAAACCTTGGTGTTATTTTTGACCAGGACATGTCATTTAAATCCCATATTAAACAGGTTTCTAGGATTTCCTTCTTTCATCTCCGGAACATTGCCAAAATTAGAAATATCCTGTCCAGGAGTGACGCTGAAAAACTAGTCCATGTATTTATTACTTCAAGGCTGGACTTTTGTAATTCGTTACTATCAGGATGTCCACAAAATGCAGTTAAAAGACTTCAGCTGATTCAAAATGCTGCAGCAAGGGATCTGATGAAAATTAAAAAGAGAGATCATATTTCCCCTATTTTAGCTTCCCTTCATTGGCTCCCTGTTAAATCCAGAATATAATTTAAGATCCTTTAGCTATCAGGCTCCTCTCCTGTGGAACCAGCTCCCAGTTTTAGTCCGTGAGGCGGACATCCTGTCTAATTTTAAGGCTAGGCTTAAAACTTTCCTTTTTGATAAAGCTTATAGTTAGAGTGGCTTAGGTTATCCTGAGCTATCTCTGTAGTTATGCTGCTATAGGCTTAGGCTGCTGGAGGACATAATGACCACTTTCACTCTCTTTGCCACATTCTCACACTACTCTCCAATTTTGCATTATTTGCTGTTATTTCAGCTTTTAACTTTGTTCTCTCTCTTTTCTCTTCCTAGAAGCTACACCTGGCCTGACTCTGTGTCTACCTGTGACACCTTTCTGGAGAGGGGAATCGTCCGAGCTTCTGCTGGGAACAACTTAATGCTCACCTTCTACAGATGATCCACATGGCCCTGTCTTTCAGTGTTTAACCCTGTCTCTCTCCTAGATATAGCTACTGACTGAGCTTTTACTGTAACTAACTCTATGTGCTCTCTTTCAGACTCTAACCTTGAAAACTGGCTCAGAGTTTATCTGTTCCTTCTTTCTAGATGAAACGACTAAAGGAGCTACATCCATTAATATTTTACGTTTCTTTCCCATAGAAAGTACTACTGGATCAGTGCTTCTTTGTTCTCTTTGTGTCTCTGCTCTGTTCTCTCTAAACCCCCAGTCGGTCGTGGCAGATGGCTGCTCACACTGAGCCTGGTTCTGGTTCTGCTGAGGTTTCTTCCTATTAAAAGGGAGTTTTTCCTCTCCACTGTCGCTACATGCATGCTCAGTATGAGGGATTGCTGCAAAGTCAACACCAGTGACTGTCCACTGTCTCTACATGCTCATCCGGGATGAGTGACTGCTACAAATCTCTGACTCGATGCAATCTGCTGGGTTTCCTTAGATAGAAAAACTTTTTATCCAATTTGAATAAATAACTGAATCTGACTGCACTGTTCAATGATTAAGATTAATTGGAATGTATGAACCTGACTTTTGTGTATTGCCTTGAGACAACATGTGTCGTGAATTGGCGCTATATAAATAAACTGAATTGAATTGAATTGGTGTCCTGTTCATGAGCGATGATAGGGTGGAGCAGAAGATGGATCTGGGATTTATGTGCAGTTAAGAGGGTGTTGTTCTGGTCTGTCACAATGAAGAAGTAGCTGAACCAAAGTTTTCAGTTCAGGATCTTCTGGCTGCTTCCATCTGAAACTATTCATAGACTTTGAACTTTTCCAGATTTTGTAATGATTAAACCACAGCCATATTTTATTGGGATTTTATTTGGTAGGCCAACAGAAAGTAGTACCTAACTGTGAAACGGAAGATATGAATAACTGAACCTACCATCCCCACTGTGAAACATGGTGGTGGCTGCATCATGCTGTAAGAATGCCAGTCAGAGTTAATGGGAACAAGGATGGAGCTACAAACAGCAATTATTCCTGGAAGAAAACCTGACTTGAGCCTGGGGTGGAGATTCAGATTCCAGCAGAACGACGGCCTTAAACATTCAGCCAGAAATACCATGAGATGGTTTACATCAAAGCATGTTCATGTGTTAGAAGTTGAGAACCACTGTGAATCCGGTCCAGGGCTGGGAATGCTAAAAAACCTTTCCAATCATTTTCAACAGGTTGCATCACATTTTTGAGAAGTTTCTTCCCATGTTGCACATTTGGTCATTTATTTAAACCGACCAAAAAACACGGCAATAAAAATTACCAAGCAGCCTCTAGTGGACTGAATGTTAACCATCTTAAAGAGAGGAAAAAACAAGTCTCAATAACTAAATGTTTAACTGTGTTTTAGATGTCCCCCCTGATTGCTGTAGCACGAACTGATGTCGGAATCACATCTAACGTGGTGGTATCCTCGGTCGTGTCCATCACAGGCATGTCCGGCTCGAGCGTGCCTGGCACGGGTGTCGTTTCCTGCACCATGATCACCGGTCCTTCAGTGTTCACCGTGTCGGGTTCAGGGGCGAACGTGCTGCCGTCTCCTGAGGTGATAGTCACCATGGCCTCTGTGGTCACGACCAGCAAGGGGGGGATGGTGACAGCATCAGTCACATGAGCAATTTCTTCTTCTTCTTCTTCTTCCTCTTCCTCAGTCTCCTCCTCAGAGGACTCCTCTGAAGATTCCTCTGAGCTTTCGGAAAGCTCTGCCAAGTATCTCTGTGGCGTGTGTTTGTCGGGAATGTCGGCATCGTGTCTGTGTCGTACCTGTGGAGGAGAAGCCAACATAAAGTAACTTTTTCATCAAATAGTGTCAACAAAGGATGCCATTTTCCTCCAACTTCTGACCGTATGGTCTTTAAATGACTAAATCAATATTTTGAGAGGTAATTGTTGATCACAAGTTTTTGTTAAAAATGGTGGTCAACCACATTTTAATTATTTAATAAGCAAAGATGAAGAAAAGATGGGAAAGCTGTTTGCTGCTCTGGAGTGTACAGGTGTGTGTTAACCCGATACTCAAACAAAAAGACAACAGCAATGACCTTGGAGAAGCCTAAATTTGTGCCCACCAGTATGGGAACGGTTACAAAAGCCATTTCAAATCTATCTCAAGTCTTGTTATTCTACAGAAAGAAAGATCTTCGAGGAGAAAACATTTCAAACAGCTGCCAATCATCCCTGGAGTGAACATCCCAGTAAATTCACTGCAAGCATGTAATTCTCAGACAAATGGCAAGAAAACTGAGAACTTCCATTCAGACTTTACTAATCTCAGTTAGTATGTTAAATGTTAAGGTTCCTGACAGGCAAATTAGAAAAGGCATGAACCGTTTTGGAAGGATCCAAAAACCATAGCAGATTGACTTAAGTGCTGACTTCTGGGCCAATGTCCTTTAACCTCTTAAGCCAGAGGGTCTATTTTCCCAAAAATGCATACTCATACTTTAAAAGGCATTTCTCAACTTGTACAATGCCTAAACTGCTAATCTTGGTATCAACTCACAGAAAGGTTCTGGAGGATGATGTAGATATGAAAATCTGAGAGTACATTATTCTGAACCTGATTAAATGAGGTTTAAATGCCCACAAAATAATTTCAGCCTAAAAAAACTAGATCCTTACATACCAAACCTCTTACTCTACATGATTAGACTGAAACAAATCCAGGCAGACCCCTACTGTGCTATTTTGGCACACTTTGGCACAATTATTGAAATTTTGAATTTATTCTTGAAATTGAAAATGTGGGTTGCTATTATATATTTGGTCATAAAACTACAGTTTTTCCAGCGAAAAACACAATTTTTATTTTTTCAGCACCGTTTATTTTCGCAAAAACTATAATGAAAAAGGGTGAATGGAGAAAATGAAAAACAGTTCACTTTGAACCATGCCACACTGTAAAGCAGTTCTTGGTCATAAGTTGCTTTTTGGCTACCTGTGTGCATTTTTGCATGGTGTTTGAGGTGTGGTCAGTGGATATAAGAATGAAATACATACTTTTGTAGAGGAGTCTCAGATGAAGATCTGCACATATTAGAAGTGTGTGCCAGTCTCAGAGTTAGTCAGCTACAAGCTAAAGAGGCCAGGTCCCCTTATAAGGGGACCCTCAGGCTTAAGAGGTTAAGACAGATGAGACCAAAGTAGAGCCTTCTGGCCATGATGCACAGTACCAAATTTGCAGAAAAACAAACAACATATGAGCACAGACACTTCATACCAGCTGTCAAGCAAGGTGGTGGAGGTATGATTATTTGTGCTTGTCCAGAACCTGGTAACCTTGTAGTCTCTTAGTCGACCATGACCTGCTCCTTATCTCAAAGTATGATTATCAGCAAGTAGGAAAACCTCTATATAATGACATAGAGACCTTAGAGAGGCAACTGTTACAGCCTATCAATGTGGAAAGGGGTTTCAAGCCCATTTCCACATAATTTGATGTCCACACTTCAGTAAAAACAAAGATTATTGACAAAGGAAACCATTCAAGGCAAACACCTCAAACCAGCTGACAAGTATCGTGGTAGAGAGGTGATGGTATGGGCTTCTTCTGTAGCCAGAGAACCTAGGCACCTTGCAGTGATTGAGTCAATCATGAGCTCCTCTGTATACCAAGGTATTCTGGAGTCAAATTGTGAGTCCATCTGTATGTCAGCTGAAGCTTGGTCCAAACCGGGTCATTAACAGGAGAATGATTCCACACATAGCAGCAGATCATCAACACAAGGGCTGAAGCAGAAAAGAATCAAATAGTTGCAATGGCCCAGTCAAAGTCCAGATGAAATGTTGTGATGGGATCTTACAAACCTCAGTGGAGTAAAGCAACACTGGAAGACGAGTGGGTCAACATTCCTCCTAAACAACAAGAATCCTGCTAAAAGTTGTCTTAGGAGCTGCTTAGTGTTTTGAAACATTTAAGGTTTAATGTACTCGTATTTGTACTGATAAATGAAAATTTAGCATTTTCTCCATATGTGATAGTAAAGAAGAAGTAATTTAGATCGTGGATTTTATTACAAATTGATCCTCAGTAACAGTTAAAATAAAAATAGTAAATAAGATGGTATCTATAACAGCCCAATGATGCATTGAACTGTAGTAGTTGTGTGTTGTTGTGTTGGTCTTACTGGCTTAGCGGCTGTAGTTGTGAGAAGAACAACAACGATGAGAGTGATGTTCAGAAGCCCCATCTCTGGTTATTTAGCGTCTGTGTGTGAAACATGAAACATTAACCAAAATGTTAATGGAGGGGTCATGAAAATCACATTTACTCTGACAAACTGATAAAATATGCACAAATTATTTTTGGATTTGATTGTTTTTCTTTAAACATTCATATGTAATAAACATGAGCAAAACCTTGTTTGCCGTATTAAAACAAAGGAAACAGAATTAAAACCCTCACCTGTTGTCTTCAGCAGTTAAATCCTGAGCTTAAATCAGAAGGATTCTTTGTCTCAGCGCAGAAATGCCTCTGAGCTTCCTGCAGGCGGCTGCTTCCTTTATGCCTCCCGGACTCGGAGGGCTGGTCTGGGCTGGGCAGTGATGCACAGGAGACCTGGGGCGGCGGTTGTGTAAGATCGGTTTTCCCGAGGCTGAGGTGCAGAGGAGGAGCAGAGGTTAACCACACAATCCAGAATGAATACCAAGCTTCTTTGTTTTCGTTGACGTGTTGTGACTGATATTATGAAATGTAATCTGGAGATATGTTTTCTTTATTAGCCACTGCTCTTAAACTGACTGCTGTGGCCATTTTTAGAGTTCTGGGTGAGCCATGTGAGTTTGTGGGTGTTATATGTGTCAGCTGCACTGAATTTCGTTTTGCTATTTTGAAATTTAGACTAAATGTCAGTGTTAAGTTTTAGCTGTTTGCCAGCAATTACTCATTCCCACTTTGTCTTTTTCAGACATTGACACAAAATCGTTAAATTTACCAGACATTAAATTTAAACTATTTGAAAAATCTGCATTTTTCCTATATTACTCCTATGTTTTGTTTAATTTCAGGAAACGAAAAATATAACAGACAAAATATAAATGAAAATTGCTAAATATTTAAAAGGTTTAAACTATAGATATTACTTTATTACAGAAGCAGTAGCAGAAGCATAAAATAATAAAACATTAAAAGACAAGATTTATTTTAATCACACTAAGGTACATTCCCTACGAGTTTAATTAACTGAAAACAAAGAACAACAAAGAACAAAGACCATAGTTTTAAAGACTACTTCCAAAGCTAAGAGTGGAAGTTTTATTAATAGGAAATGAAACATTTTAAATATCTGAGCTGATTCAAGGTTAAAATGTTAACAAAGTTTTATAAGTCTCTAGTGAGCTTGAAGAAAGGGCTGTGTTGTATAATTCTAGGTTATAATACCCAATGTTCAGTGGTGGTTCACTGGAGTACCCAGTGAGAACCCACACATGCACAGGGAGAACATGCAAACTCCATGCAGAAAGACCCCTGGCAGGGAATCGAACCCAGGACCTTCTTGCTGCAAGGCAACAGTGCTACCAACTGCGCCACAGTGCAGCCCACTCGCTTATCTGTAAAATTAATATGGCAGAAAAAAGTAGAAAAAAGTCCTTTTTTAAACATTTGTGTACTATCCCAGCACAAATGTTTGACACCATTTTTGTAAGAGTTGGATCCACTGGATTCTGAATTAGGTGACGTGTCTAAAAAAGGAAAACAACAATCTTGCAGGAATTTAACACTAAATAAAATAAATAATAAAAAACATGGAAAAGTGTATGATGCAAACAAAACATTCAGTGCAGCTGAATCTGACAAGTGGATCAGGATTAATCTGACTTGGCCTTGGTTCTAGTTATTTTTCTGTCTTTGTTAGAACTAGGCTGCCTTCCGCCGCCTTGCTTCCAGGAAAGAAGTCATCAAGAAGGTCCTGTCAGCCAATCAGATGCGGATGTTGAAGAACAAACAGCAAGAAGCCAATAAGAAAATGGACGCTACTGTTTTTTCTACCACAATCTTTATCAATAAGCCTATCTCTGTACCAAGGCCATTTCACAGCTAAGGTTTTACACATGCAGCCCTTCTATTGAATAGAAATTTCACTTCAGAATTTAACACATTAAATAACATTTAAAGATACAACTTGTCTTGACCTAATTATGGATTGTTTCAAAAGCTTTTCTGATTTTGTAAACTGGCCAAATAATTTCATTAGAATAAGAAAACATTAAAAGGCATTCAGACAAGACTTTTTTGAACCTAACATTTCAAGGTTATAAAAACATTCTTAATTTGAAGATTCGAAATGCCTGCTGTGTAGAATAAGAGACTATTTTGGCTAAAACTAATAGGCCTGCCAGGTCATTTTGAAGATCCTTTGGAGGAAATAGTTAAAACATGTCGAAAGCTTAGATCTGTAAGTTTGTGTTCACCACAAAAGAGAGAATTTCTTTTAGGGAGAGTATCAAGAAGAAAGCCTACTATTTAGTTTGGATGGAAACAAGCTTACCATTCATACAAAAGAAAAATTGGTTTTGGACACAGAGATGTTCAGGGTTCCTCTTAGACTGCAATCTTAAAGACAACTGTAATACTTTTTGTACAGAGGGAAAACATTTGAAAAAAATTACATTACTTGTTGACTTTGCTTAACACAGCTAAAATTTTACCTTACGACAGTGAAATGCTGAGAAATTATAACCATTAGCAGAAATCTGACTGAAGTCATAAATAAATGGTCTCACAGCAGGTGAGATTGCTTGAGTTTTGTTCAGTCAGTGGAATTTTACAGTAAAGACAGAGTGAAGCCACACTTTGATCAAACGTGTGACACCACCGTGTTACTTCACGATTTGAATCTGTCCCCACCTCTCTTCCTCTCTACTGCTTGTGAAATTCCTGCATAGACCTCAACGTGAATCATGAACAAGTCAGAGGATGGTTTCACAGACACTTCTGCGTACAAACCAGCAAAACGAATGCAGAACTAAGGCCTCCTACAGAACCATTTATAATACTGACAAAGTAAACACAACAGTCAGTGTGAACATTTACCTCAAAGATTGTTATATAAATATACAGTATATATATATAGATATATATATATATATATATCTATATCTATATATATATATATATATATATATATATATATATATATATATATATATATATAATATATATATATATATATATATATGTATATATACGATCACATTTACGTAAGTTTTTTCAGCCTTTGCCATGGAGCTGAGGTGAATACTATTTCCACTGATCATTCTTTAGATTGGACATGATTAGGAAAGGAACACACCTGTCTATATAAGGTCCCACAATTGGTGGTGCATGTCAGACCAAACATGAGGTCAATCAAAGGAATTGTCTGTAGACCTCCAAGACAGGATTGTCTTGAGGCACAAATCTGGGAAAGGATCGAAACCAATTTCTGCTGCTTTAAAGGTTCCCATGAGCACAGTGGAATCCATCATTCATTAACAGAAGGGCCTTAGTCAGGGAGGTGACCAATAACCCCAAGGTCACTCTGTCAGAGCTCCAGTGACTAACTGTATGTGCTCTCTTTTCATACTCTTTCATACTGGCTCAGAGTTTATCTGTTTTTTCTTCCTAGATGAAGCCACTAAAGGAGCTACATAATCTAAAACAAAAATCCAGAAAATTGCATTGTGTGATTTTTAAGTAATTAATTTGCATCTTTAATACATCTATATATATCTATAGATATACAGATATATATATATATAGAGAGAGAGAGAGATATGTGACACTGCTACTAAAATCAAAGGATGTTATAAAAAAGATCCTCCTTGTGGTGACTGCAGAAATGTTGCATGCAAACATTTTATTACTCCAGCAGCAGGTTCCGACATAATATAAACCGACTTCCTATTGATAATCCGGCCTCACTCACGCAGCAACATCCCATGAATAGACACATCCGAGTCAGAATAACAAATGAGACAGGAACCTTTTTCAGCTGCATTATTTAGTGGGAAAATCCCAGTTCTGTTCGGTGATGAGCCTCACCCACAGTGTCTGTGGTCATATCAGGAAATGATAAATTATATTTAGGCAAGTAAACAGTGACTTGGAAGATGTTTTAAGTTAATGTTTGTTCATGGGTTGAGTAGTTTAAATATTATTATAACTTACAAATTTTGAATAATATAATATTTAAATATACTCAGTTTCAGACACTTTAATCATGTCTGACATTCTCAGGTGAAGTATTCAGCTTTTACTTAGAATTGTACGTATAATATTACAGAAAGATGGTTAAAGATAAAATGCGAAACTCTCGGTTTTTCAGGTCACCAGTCGTGTGCAGTTAGGGTGGCTGCAACTCTGGGTTGAAATCTGGTAAAATAATTTCCAAATTGGAAGATATACTGTAATTATTTTCCGTTTTTGTTGTTTTCTTAATTTCTATTTTATAGTTCCACTCTAATATAGACAGAAAATCTGTTGTCATCAGTGTTTTTTTTTTTTTTGATGTGGCTCACCCCCAGGGTGCTATAATGTCAGGGAGCAGCACGGGCACGGGTGCTGGCAAAAACAAACAATAAAATTGCTATAACTTCTTTTCCTTTTCAGTCAACAGGGAGTGGGCACCCCCTGTACTATGCAAGGACTATGGTTCAACATCTGGAAATATGGTTCAACAGATTCCTATTCAATGGTAATGTAAATCTGGTCTGTGTTTTCATTGCTCTAGTTCAACATCTAAAACCACTCAAGTCTCACCCATGGCGCCATTAGTTTTACTATTGCCGCTGGTTGTCACAAATGCAAAATTTTAAAACTGTGTGGAAAAAAACTGAAACCGTTTGGGGATCTTTCACTGATACAGTAGCTAGAGTTATGCAGCAGTATGCACTTGGAAAAGGATAGGTAAGAGACACAAACAAAGTTTAAAAAATAACTGGCGTACAAAACAATTTTAAAGCAAGTAAATAAATAGTGAAGAGAAGGAAAAAGAAAAACATGAACTAAAAAAGGCTCATTAAAAAAGAAAAGCTCAAACTATTTAGCACAGCCAGCTTAGAAAATCCTATATTGTCCATCAAATAAAAAACACCACAATTATTATTATTTAGAGATGATGTGGACAAGAAGGGAGTAATAAAATATAAAGCAAACATTTAATGTTAAAATACAAAATTTATAAGTGTTTTCACACTTCTCGTAATTACTTTGAATTTCTTGCACATGGTCAATTCAATTCAATTCAGTTTTATTTATACAGCGCCAATTCACAACACATGTCGTCTCAAGGCTCTTTGGAATGGTGCAGGGTTGTTGGGGAGGCTAGAATAAACTACTGAGTGTTAGAGTTTGTCCATTTTAGAATGGGCTATGTGTAGGGCTACTAAGTAAAATAATAAACTGATAAAGTTTGTCCATCTAGAGCCCACTGGTGGTCATTGTTATACTAAAAACCACAACGATTGGGATACCTCTCCTCTGTCAGACTGATTATAACCATTGGAAAAGAGAGGGGGTCATACAGGTAGCAGAAATGGAGGGTGTGTTTGCACCTGAACCATAACTGAGCCGGTTTAGGCTAAACCTGCCTCCCCCTTACTCCATCCAACATGGAGGGAGGAAGACGGAGGTAAAAATAATTGACGAGTGTTGTTTCCTGTTACATTGTGTGAAAGGTGGGTAACTTTAAAATAGGCTAAGTCAATTCAGTCGAATCATATAGATTTCAAGGTACATAAATTACAATTAATCTTAACCATTGAACAGTGCAGTAAGATTCAGTTATTTATTCAAATTGGATAAAAAGTTTTTCTATCTAAGGAAACCCAGCAGATTGCATTGAGTCAGTGACTTGCAGCAGTCAGCTGTATGCCATGGACTCCCCTGCTTCTACATGTTTGCCTTCAACCAAATCAGAAGATGCTGATGTTCTCAAGAAGTCAAGTGAAGAGGCAACTGGAAAGACTGAACCGGAATAAGGCTGCAGGTCCAGATCGGTCAGCCCTAGAGTCCTGAAGGTCTATGCAGAGCAGCTGTGGGATTCTGCAGCACCTCTTCAATCTTAGCCTGGCTCAAAAGAAGGTTCGTGTTGTGGAAGTCCTCCTGTCTTGTTCTGGTACCAAAGAAAACTCACACGAGTCCTCAGTGACTATAGACCTGTTGCCTTGACATCCCACATCAACAGGAGGGCCAACAGGAGTCTCTCTCCGAGACTCCTGTTGGCCCTCCTGAGTAGGCAAACAATAAGATATCAGGACCCCCTTCAGTTTGCTTATCGCTGTGGAGTTGGAGTTGAAGATGTCATCTTACACAGCACAGAAAGCTTAAAGTAAGAATGGATTTTTCCATGAAACCGGTTTGTTTGGTTCCCACCGGAACCAACTCTGGCACCTCTGGAAAAACCTTATTAGAACATTTTACTGATCTCCTGTTTATTTCTGTTGTATTTTTAGAAATGCACCTACTGAACTCTTCTGTTGGGACTTGCAGATTAAAAGCCAAAAATGACGGAAGCACACACGCAATGTGGATTACAGGAATGTTTCCATTAAATTTAATTAGCAGTTGCTTTGAGCCTGACATCTTTACTCTGGTTACTATAACCATGATAAAACATTTCCCCCAACAAAAAAAGTGGGTTTCAGGTCGAAGGAATAGCGATCAGATTAAAAAAAAACAGCACCTTCATCTGGTATGTGACATTAAATTGAAAACATTTTGTTAACTGAGGGCTAGCAGAAAAAATCTTCTGGAAAAGATAAGATCTTTGTGGAATCTTGGAAGCTGCTTTGAAAGCGCACTGAAGACCGCTGAAGATGACTGAAATAGAAAACATGAATGATCCTGTTTTGAAACCACAAACTGCTTTAGAAAAGTTTGGCTCATTAGTTTAAACCCAAATTGAGTTTAAACGTTACTTAGGGTGAGACCTTTTGTAATCCAGTCTCTTTCCACCAACATTAAAGTCATTAAAGTCTTTAGAAAATATCAAAATACTTAATTAATTAAAGATGTTGTTGTTGAACAAACCAACTCTTCTAAAGAGGTAGAAAACATGATCTGCTGGTCACCTCTTTTCTGTCTCATCGGTGCCAACTGTTGCACTGCTTAATTTTTTTTTTGCTGCAGGCCATGTAGCACAGTATTGTGCAAAAGTTGTAAGCCACTTCCAGTTTTGCCTTTTAAACAGTGGCTCTCGGGGCTTCCTGAAAGTCCTTCAAAGTTTCTGCGAACTTTGGCTGCTATTTTTGTTTAAGTAATTTACCTGGTACCCAATGAATGATTAAGGCAAGAATGGCTCCTTAACTCATAGGGAAGAAGCAGAGTTATACTAACACCTGACACTGGCATCATTTTCATAAAGCAGTCTATAACAAAGACACACTTTGCTCCCATTACTTTGCTCCCATTCTCACTGGGCGAGAGCTGGAGTACACACTGGATAGATCACCAGTTCAAAACAGGGAGTCACAGGACCAACAACCATGCAAACAAAGTCACAGCTAAGGGCAATTTGGTGAAACCAGTTAACCTAAAAGTCATGTTTTTGGACTGTGGGAGGAAGCCAGAGTACCCAGATAGAACCCAACCATGCATGGGGAGACAATGCAGAAATACCCCAGGTTCCCAGATTCGAACCTGGGACCTTCCTGCAGCAAGGCGGCAATACTACCAGCTGTGCATCCAAGCACAAACCATTCAACCAGATTTTTATTGATTACCTTTGGTCTCCCGCAGATCAAATTATGTTTTTGTCCTGGATGTTAATCCTTCAGAATCTAAAACGTTCTCGTTTTGTTTTTCTATCTAGTCATGTGGAAAAGTAAAGACACCCTGTAACAGCCATATATGACCCCAGCCATGGGTTACCACATTAAAGGCCAGTACGAACTTTTCTGGAACTTTCAAAATAAATCGCATTAACCTACTTCCAGCACAGCCAGAAACGGGGTAACAGTGGACTTCCTGTGACGTCACTGTCCGAATAAAAACCCCGCTTTTGCAACAAACTGACCTCTTCCACGCAGGTCCCCAGAGGAACTGGACAGAGGGACACAGCGCGCTAATGTCTCTTTGCAGGCAAACAGACATAACTCTTCAAACTGGATCCAAGAGTGTCATACGATCACGCGATCATTTTCACTAAGTTAAGTAGGAATGAATTTCTGTTTGTGTATCCGGTATTCATTCATGAACGGGGTAATTTATGGGGTAAGAACACTGTCAAAAACAATGTGTATGTAAAGATGGAATTGTGTGCATATTAGTCATTAGTTGTGCATAAGTAAAATCCAAAAGAGGTATTGTATATTTTCTCTATAAGAATACAAAATAAAATGTTACAGCTTCAGGAAATTACAAAGACAAAGTTCAAGTTTACAGTTGTGGTTTATTCTTTATGAATACAACATGCTATAACAGTTTGTGAGTACGATTTCTTTTCTATGAGAATACGAATTTACATCAGCGACTTGGCGTCACGTGATCTCAGGCTGGTTAGTGGAGCACAGAGTTAGTCGATTCGCTTTGCGCATGCGCTGTCACACTCATATGTCACATATACATACATGTTATATATACATGTATGTACATATATGTTATATATACATATATATAATATATATATATATATATATATATATATATATATATAGGCCAGACCTATATATTGTATATATATATATATATATATATACATATATATAGGCCAGACAAATATATATATATTATATATTAAAATTATATATATATATATATATATATATATATATATATATATATATATATATAATATGTATACACAGTACCATTTCAGGTGACTACCTCTTGAAGCTCATCAACAGAATGCCAAGAGTGTGCGTAGCAGTAATCAAAGCAAAAGGTGGCTACTTTGAGGAACCTAGAATATAAGATATATTTTCAGTTGTTTCACACTTTTTTGTTCAGTATATAATTCCACATGTGTTAATTCATAGTTTTGATGCCTTCAGTGTGAAGCTACAATATTCATAGTCATGAAAATAAGGACAACTCTTTGAATGAGAAGGTGTGTCCAAACTTTTGGTCTGTACTGTATATATACAGGGGTTGGACAATGAAACTGAAACACCTGGTTTTAGACCACAATAATTTATTAGTATGGTGTAGGGCCTCCTTTTGCGGCCAATACAGCGTCAATTCGTCTTGGGAATGACATATACAAGTCCTGCACAGTGGTCAGAGGGATTTTAAGCCATTCTTCTTGCAGGATAGGGGCCAGGTCACTACGTGATACTGGTGGAGGAAAACGTTTCCTGACTCGCTCCTCCAAAACACCCCAAAGTGGCTCAATAATATTTAGATCTGGTGACTGTGCAGGCCATGGGAGATGTTCAACTTCACTTTCATGTTCATCAAACCAATCTTTCACCAGTCTTGCTGTGTGTATTGGTGCATTGTCATCCTGATACACGGCACCGCCTTCAGGATACAATGTTTGAACCATTGGATGCACATGGTCCTCAAGAATGGTTTGGTAGTCCTTGGCAGTGACGCGCCCATCTAGCACAAGTATTGGGCCAAGGGAATGCCATGATATGGCAGCCCAAACCATCACTGATCCACCCCCATGCTTCACTTTGGGCATGCAAAAGTCTGGGTGGTACGCTTCTTTGGGGCTTCTCCACACCGTAACTTTCCCGGATGTGGGGAAAACAGTAAAGGTGGACTCATCAGAGATCAATACATGTTTCACATTGTCCACAGCCCAAGATTTGCGCTCCTTGCACCATTGAAACCGACATTTGGCATTGGCATGAGTGACCAGAGGTTTGGCTATAGCAGCCCAGCCGTGTATATTGACCCTGTGGAGCTCCCGACGGACAGTTCTGGTGGAAACAGGAGAGTTGAGGTGCACATTTAATTCTGCCGTGATTTGGGCAGCCGTGGTTTTATGTTTTTTGGATACAATCCGGGTTAGCACCCGAACATCCCTTTCAGACAGCTTCCTCTTGCGTCCACAGTTAATCCTGTTGGATGTGGTTCGTCCTTCTTGGTGGTATGCTGACATTACCCTGGATACCGTGGCTCTTGATACATCACAAAGACTTGCTGTCTTGGTCACAGATGCGCCAGCAAGACGTGCACCAACAATTTGTCCTCTTTTGAACTCTGGTATGTCACCCATAATGTTGTGAGCATTTCAATATTTTGAGCAAAACTGTGCTCTTACCCTGCTAATTGAACCTTCACACTCTGCTCTTACTGGTGCAATGTGCAATCAATGAAGACCGGCTACCAGGCTGGTCCAATTTAGCCATGAAACCTCCCACACTAAAATGACAGGTGTTTCAGTTTCATTGTCCAACCCCTGTATGTACATAAAGAAGTCACCTTCATTCAATAAAGCCAAGCGCTCAGTGTTTCCAGGTGCAGCAATGTTGGTGTTTACTGACATCTAGTGGTGACAGAAATTACACACAGCCAACTCAGAACTATTGCTCCATTTTCAGATACTTCACTTAACTCTCAGCTCATCCAGTACAATAACGCTTGTTTGATAATTACTGCTCAGATTGGGCGTTTCTCGAAGCTTAAATTTAGCTTGTTTTACATGTATAATTGTCTATTATGAAATAAAGACTAATCAGCTGTTTATTTCTGGCAGAAAATTGTAATTATCTGCACTTTAGCCTTCAACTTTGTTGATATGCCTTAAAATATTTGTAATGTGTTAAAAACAATCTTAATGTTGTTGGATCCAAAGTGCTGTGATGAATGTTGCTTCATCTGATGTTCATGAGGCTGTTGTGTGAACAGATCATGGGGTGCTGTACAGAGCTGGTTACATTTATTTAAAAAACATCTAATGGATGACGATGTTATTTTCCATCTGTGGAGCCTGTTGTGTCATTTGGAGGCCATGTTAATAATACAGTTTGTTGTAACTGGAAGTACACTGTATTTTGTTCTAACATACTGTAAATAAATTACCTGCTGTATGTATGGAAACTTGTGATTTGGAAATCAGTGCCTAAATCCCTTTATAATGATGTTATTTATTTTTATTTTATTCTTTAACAGAATTGGCACATAATTGACATTGTTGTCTGTCTAACTACATAATATTTACATATTCAATCAGATGATTGAACAGTTACCCAGGACTTGAGTTGCCTTTTTACTGAATACATCTTTACTCTTACTTGAGTATTTTTTTGGTGACTGCTTTTTACTTCCAAGTATAAAAATATTCCGAAGTTAATGCAACTCTTTTACTTGAGTACCATATCTGGCTCCTCCACCCACTTCTGTTGCTGTGTCTCCTGAGCCCCATCCACACCTATATTTCTCATCCCGGTTGCATGAAATGAATAAAAATCTGCAGGTTGTTAATCATTCTGATCACGGTCTTAAAAAAGGTAACATTCATGTCGGAGTCTGATTAGCTGAGATAATAAATATGTAGGTTGAAGCGTGTCCATGTTTGATGTGAACGTTTTTATAAAACTCAGTGAGCTGACTGAAATCAGCCGCAGAGTTTCAGTCAGGCAGAAAGTGAAACCATTTGTTTTTCCCTTGAAATGAAACCTGGGTTCAGACAACGGTTTCCGTTCTGTTTGGAAACCACATCACAGCCAACGTTTACTGCCCCACCACTGTTATCACGCTACCTTTCAGCTTTCTTGTGCCTGTATGTTGCAAACAGGTTGAAGTCTCACAAAAAGTAAGGACATTTGGATCCAGTTATTTCCTCTCTTTGTTCCATCAAAACTTCTTCTTTCCATTTAAATGGCTCCACATTTGTATGGAAACACATTCATGGGTTGAGCTCCAGAGTTATATGTGGGTATGTGGGCTGTGCTCATGAAAAAATTGTTAAATCCTCTCTGCCAATGACAAGAAACTTTTGGTGGTGGCAGTATGATGGTGTAGGGCGGTATCTGGTTCACAGGAAAAATAAGGCTTGTTATCATTGAAAGAAATCTCTATGCAGAGAGATACGGTTCGATGCAGTTCTGCAACCATTGCAATCCCATATTCCACACTACAGGGACCATCTGTGTATCTGTGAAGGTGTTTTAAGGCCTGCCCCAACATATCGAGCTTCATGAGAGACTACCTCCAGAGTTTAGGAAATTATTGAAGTTAGCAGAACAAAGACATACTGGCAATTTACCAATGTATTAATTTAACAAACAGAGGCCTCAGTAGTACTTGGGAAAACCGTACACTAACGTAACAGCCTGGCACCTCTTCCTCATGCTGGGCACCAGATTGGTCATACACTGCTGTGGGATAACATCCCATTCTTCAACCAGCATTTGTTGCAAGTTAGCCATTGTGTTTCTGCTGGTCACCCTGGCAGAACAAGCACACCCAAGCAAGTTTTTTTCATTGTTCGACCAGGAGGCATATTCCTTGCAATTGTGGCACCATTTAAGGAGAAAGAAACTGGCTTTTTAAAGGTGTGAAATGGTTTGCCAAGAAACATTGTTACAAAGAAAACATTGACTAAACACACATTCCCCTACATTTTGCTAAGTTGACTTTGCACTGTGCAAAAAGTCTGAAGTCATCCTTTATGTCTTTATACTCTACAAATGACCAATTACTGGACTGAACATGAGTGGAAAAGAAGCCAACATCCAAAGAAAGGCATGAAAAACCTTCAGAAAGGCTGGAGAACTGTAGATCAGACATCTTTAGAGATTACAAGACGGTCTGGGCAATTGAGAGGAATATATAAAGACATCAGGGGTGGGTTAAAACATTGGCATGCAATGACAGGTTACTAAAGTAAGTTTGAAAGCCTGCTGGGTGCAAACATTTTTTGTTTTTATCTCATAATCAGTATATGGACAACATTTTTGGACAATTCACATCTGGAATCCCTCTGAGAATATATTTTAGGGGTAAGTTTCAACCCTGTATTTGACGAAGGAGTGTGAGAAGTCATTTTAATAGTAAGAGACTCTCAGCTACTGTGGATTCAGACCTTTGAGCAACTCGAAGACAACAGCATAGAGCCTATACCTGCTTTTAGCAGCCTGATGAAATGAAATGGTATTCAGAGCAGCAACATTAACAAGACTGCTGCTCTGACTTACTATTGTCTAAGGGGTTTAAAGGCATCATGATCGTAGTTATTTCTTTACCAGCATAAAGATTCAGACCAGATTTAGTCCACATTATTTTTCACTTTGTTTAAATCCTGATATCATATTGGAATTTAGCTGGTCCAGATGTTACTACAGTAAATGATGGTAACACCCTTCCCGCAGTGTAATTACAAAGGCAACCCATATGGACACACACCGAATAGACCATTTAGGGCCTGATAATGACAGCGTGGCATGAAAAACAACTCCCTCTGTAATTACCGCTGCCCAGTAATGGTGACAAATTGAGTGGTCTATCAGTGGGTTGAATAAAAAGGTCTACTTTTAGGGTCTTTTATACGAAGCTGTGCTGTTGCTCGGTTTAGTACACTCTGAGGCATCCTGGAAATCTGTACGACCACCATACAGGCAAAACTTATATTTTTAAAATCACTTCAATTTGTGTATTCTTATATCCATCACACTGCCATACAGATGCAGAAGGTGTGCATAAGAAACATGATTGAAAAAAAACATGTAATAATTATTATAATATGTAATAATATTTATCATTGTTCATTACACACAGAGCATTTATATCTGTTCATTTTGATTACTGTGGCTAACAGCTATTGTAAACCAAAAAACCAGTCAGTCAGTCATTTTCTACAGCTTATTCCATAGTGGGTCGCGGGGGAGCTGGTGCCTATCTCCAGCAGTCTACAGTTGAGAGGCAGGGTACACCCTGGACCGGTCGCCAGTCCATCGCAGGGCAACACACAAACAACCATGCACACACTCATTCATACACCTAAGGGCAATTTAGAGTGACCAATTAACCTAACAGGCATGTCTTTGGACTGTGGGAGGAAGCCGGAGTACCCGGTGAGGACCCACGCATGCACGGGGAGAACATGCAAACTCCATGCAGAAAGACCCATGGCCGGGAATCGAACCCAGGACCTTCTTGCTGCAAGGCAACAGTGCTACCAACTCCACCACCGTGCAGCCCAACCAAAAAAATCAAAGTTTTACATAAACTACTAAAAATGGACTTTTATTACAGAATGTTATGGCCTACACATTCATGGTGAGTGTTGAATTGGCTGTGTCATATCCAAGCTCATCAATGGAAAATTAGGTGGAAGCAAAAAGAGGGGTAGAAAGAGGTGCATGAGCAACAGGGATACACACTCCCTAGGGGGAATTGCGAAGCAATAGCCAACTCATGAGTTTGGGGTATATTCACATGGTGTGGCTAGCAGCTGGGGTCATAGCTTCAAAGGCAACAACACAAAAGTAACCAAGGTACGGATTATTGCTGCCTATTTCCTTGTGTTTAACCTGAACTAAAGACAACATCAGAAGCATCTTACTTGGGCTAAGAAGAAAGAGGACCAGACTATCATCCAGTTGTCCAAAGTCCTCTTTCCAGATCAAATGAAACTTTGCATTTCATGTGAAAATCAAGGTCCCTGAGTCTAATTAGCACAGCTCTGCTGAAAGTCACTAATGATATTCTTATGGCCTCAGATAATGGACTTGTGTCTGTACTGGTCCTCTTAGATCTCAGTGCTGCATTTCATACAGTCGACCATAATATTCTCTTAAAAAGGCTGGGAAATGCTGTAGGGATCAGGGGAACAGCACTAGGCTGGTTTAAATCTTATCAGTCTGATGGTTTTCAGTTTGTTCATGTAAATGATAAATCATCTTTAAACTCCAGGGTTAATTGTGGAGTACCACAGGGTTCAGTACTTGGGCCAATTCTCTTTACTATATATATGCTTCCAATAGGTAAAATTATTAGGCAGCATAGGATAAATTTTCACTGTTACGCTGATGATACCCAGCTTTACTTATCCATAAATCCTGATGAATCCAACCAGTTAGATAGACGACAAGCATGTCTTGAAGATATAAAAACTTGGATGACTTTAAATTTTTTGATTCTAAATTCAGACAAGACAGAAGTTGTCGTCTTTGGACCGGAGTCTTTAAAAAAGAAGCTGCTTAGTCAATCACTTAACCTGGATGGCATTAAATTGACCTCTGGTAATTAAGTAAAAAACCTTGGTGTTATTTTTGACCAGGACATATCATTAAAATACCATATTAAACAGGTTTCTATGATTCCTTTCTTTCCACCCCCGGAACATTGCCAAATTAGAAATATCCTATCCAGGAGTGACGCTGGGAAAAAATAGTCCATGCATTTTTGTTAGTTTCAAGGCTGGACTATTGTAAATTCTTTACTATCAGGATTTCCACAAAAAATGCGTTTAAAAGCCTTCAGCTGATTCAAAATGCTGCAGCAAGAGTTCTGATGAAAATTAAAAAGAGAGATCATATTTCTCCTACTTTAGCTTCCCTTCATTGGCTCCCTGTTAAATCCAGAATAGAATTTAAAATTCTCCTCCTCACATATAAAGCCCTTAATGATTTAGCTCCATCATACATCAGAGAGCTGATTGTTCCATATGTTCCTAACAGAGCACTTCGTTCTCAGACTGTAGGTTTTCTGGTGGTTCCTAGAGTCTCTAGAAGTAGAATGGGAGGCAGATCCTTTAGTTATCAGGCTCCTCTCCTGTGGAACCAGCTCCCAGTTTTAGTCCGTGAGGCGGACACCCTGTCTACTTTTAAGGCTAGGCTTAAAACTTTCCTTTTTGATAAAGCTTATAGTTAGAGTGGCTTAGTTTATCAGGAAGGGAGCCTTTCTCCCTCCCTATTGGATGGAGTAAAGGGGAGTCAGGTTTAGCCTAAACCAGCTCAGTTATGGTTGAGGTGCGAACACACCCTCCATTTCTGCTACCTGTATGACCCCTTCTCTTTTCCAATGGTTATAATCAGTTTGACAGAGAGAGGTATCCCAATCCTTGTGGTTTTTAGTATAACAATGACCATCAGTGGGACCCTTTGTGGGGTGCCTTGTGACGACATTGTTGTAAATAAGCGCCGTTTAACTAAATAATCTGAACTGAAACTATCTGTCTAGTTATGCTGCTATAGGCTTAGGCTGCTGGAGGACATAATGACCACTTTCACCCTCTTCGCTACATTCTCACACTACTCTCCAATTTTGCATTATTTGCTGTTATTTCAGCTTTTAACTTTGTTCTCTTTTCTCTTCCTAGAAGCCTCACCTGGCCAGACTCTGTGTCTACCTGTGACACCTTTCTGGAGAGGGGAATCGTCCGAGCTTCTGCTGGCAACAACTTAAGGCTCACCCTCTACCGATGATCCACGTGGCCCTGTCTTTTAGTGTTTAACCCTTTCTCTCTCTTAGACATGGCAATTGACTGAGCGTTTACTGTGACTAACTCTATGTGCTCTCTTTCAGACTCTAACCTTGAAAACTGGCTCAGAGTTCATCTGTTCTTTCTTTCTAGATGAAACGACTAAAGGAGCTACATCCATTAACATTTACTTTTCCTTCCCATAGAAAGTACTCCTGGATCAGTGCTTCTTTGTTTTCTTTGTGTCTCTGCTCTGTTCTCTCTAACCCCCAGTCGGTCGGGGCAGATGGCCGCTCACACTGAGCCTGGTTCTGCTAGAGGTTTCTTCCTGTTAAAAGGGAGTTTTTCCTCTCCACTGTCGCTACATGCATGCTCAGTATGAGGGATTGCTGCAAAGTCAACGCCTGGTAATGCCTGGTAACAACCTCGTAAGGACCTATAAATCTGGGAGTGAGTTCCTGGAATCTGTATGAAGCTTGAGGTGAGATGTGGAGAGCCAGACCCGGTTCCTGGGCAGAAATGAGGGTCCAGGGCGGTGTCAAGGGTGATGTTGTTTAACATACTGGGAGTTAGACTGGAAAATGGCGGCCCGTGCCTTGATCCACGCCAACCGACATTGGTGGATAAGCTGTTGAGCCGCTGGCACCTCAACCTCAGTCTCCTGGTGGTTGAAGATAGGAGGGTGAAAACCATGGCAAACTTAAAAAGGGGAGAGTCCTGTGGATGGAGAGACATGGATGTTATGAAACAGCTCAGCCCAAAGCAGGTAGCGAGACCACTGGGATGGTTGAGCAGACGTGAAACAACTTAAGAAGCGACCCAGTTGTTGGTTGGTTCGTTGATTTGACCATTTGTCTGTGTATGATAACCAGAGGAAACCCTGGGAGACGCCCCAATTAGGCAACGGAAGGCCTTCCAGAATCTTGCGGTAAATTGGGGCCCTCTGTCTGAAACAATGTCTTTGGGGAAACCATGAAGTCGCATGACATGCTCCAGGAGGAGTTCAGCAGTCTGCTTGGCTGAAGGGAGGCCCCGTAAAGCTGCCAGGTGGACTGCATTAGAGAACCGGTTCACAATGGCAAGGACGGTGTCGAAACCATTCACGACGGAAGACCGGTGACAAAATCAAGCTCAACTTGGCACTAGGGCAGCCTAGGGACAGGAAGAAGTTGAAGGTCTCCTGCAGGGGGTTGGTGGAGGACTAAGCTCTAACACGTCACAAACCGAAATAAATTCACGCACATCATGACTCACAGATGGCCGCCAGAGAGCGTGGTTGAGCAGACAAAGGGTTCTACCCAGGCCCGGTTGACCCGAGAGAGGGGAAGAGTGGGCCCAAATCAATGCCTTCTATCGACACTGGGAGGGGACATAAAGACAACCAGCAGGGGTCTCTGGTAGTGCAGGTTCGGTTGGGAGGACAGCACGGATTGAGTCCTCCAGAGGCCAGCGAAGAGGAGCCACAAATCGGTGGGAGGGCAGGATGGGTTCTGGATCTGAAGTGGGAGCGGACTGGGAGAACTGTCTTGAAAGAATGTCCACCTTAAGGTTCTTAGAAACAGGGCAATAGAGGAGACAGAAATGATAGGATTCAAAAAAGAGGGCCCAATGAGCCTGTCTGGGATCGAGTTGTTTGGCAGTCTGGGATTAGAAATGGTTCCTTTGCCCCAAGCAGCCAGTGCCGCCATTCTTCCAGGGTCCACTTGATAGCCAGGGGTTCCCTGTCCCCGACACTGTATTTTTGCAGAGTGGAAGAGAACAGAAAGCAGCATGGGTGGAGAGGCGTTGACCTGCACCGCAAAAGACTTTGTGGGTTTGGTGTGGAGCAAAGTGGGAGCTGTAGTGAATAAATGCACCAGGTGTCGAAAGGCCTGAACGGCTTCAGCTGGAAGACAAAATGGTCTAGGTCGGTTAGCAGGTTTGGTGAGAGATGTCAAAGGAGCAACAACAGAGCTGAAATCCTGGATGAAACGCCAATAGAAGTTGGTGAATCCCAAAAAACACTGCAGTTGCTTAAGGCCGATGGGTTGAGGCCAATAAGTGACGGCTTGAACCTTCTCTGGATCCATGGCCAAGCCATCAGAAGAGATGGTGAAGCCAAGGAAGGTGGTGGGGCGCTGGTGGAAGGCACATTTCTCCAGTTTTCAAAACAACTGGAACTCAAACAGTTTCTTAATCACGGCTCTGACGTGGCGCACACGGTCAGTTTCTGATCGGGAGTAGATCAAAATATCATCTAAATAAACGAAGACCCACTGGCCAAGCATATCTCAGAGGAGGTTGTTGATAAGGTGCTGGAAGACAGTGGGACTGTTGCACAGGCCGAAAGGCATCACCAAATATTCCCAATGACCGTTAGGAGTGATAAAAGCTGTCTTCCACTCATCCCCCTCTCTGATGCGCACCAAATTATAGGCTGAACGCAGGTCCGGTTTAAAAACAATTTTAGCCTGGGAGAGAGAGTTGAGCTCGGTCGAAAGCAAAGGAAGAGGGTGATGGTTTTTAACCATAACCTTATTCAGACCCCTATAATCAATGCAGGGACGAAGCCC
Source organism: Crenichthys baileyi (assembly GCA_036173005.1). Lineage (NCBI taxonomy): Eukaryota > Metazoa > Chordata > Actinopteri > Cyprinodontiformes > Goodeidae > Crenichthys > Crenichthys baileyi. Next base: position 182,908 of record JAHHUM010001745.1, read on the forward strand.
CCCATACTTCTTCTTCACAAAGAAAAAGCCCGCAGCAGCAGGAAAAGTGGAGGGATGAATGAAACCCTGCTGAAGGGGCTCTGTGATGTATTCTTCCATTGTCCAGGAAGGAGTTCAATGGTCACGTCATAGGGACGGTTAGGAGGAAGGGTAGAAGCCCACTTCTTACTGAAAACCTCGGAAAGATTACGGTAGACGGGAGGGATCTTTTCCAAATCGACGGGTTCCAGGAGCTGGGTCTCCACAGAGCACGATCGGTTCTTAGGAAGGACACGATGAGATGGACAGTTAGGACCCCATTTGAGGATTTGACAGGAAGACCAGGAGGTGTGTCGGGTTGTGTTTTGAGAACCAAGGACAGCCCAAGATGAGAGGGGAGGAACCGGCAGAAACAATGAGAAATTGCATCTCCTCCTCATGGTCCCCTATGGACATTTGTGTTGACTGAGTGTGGTGTTGGATGGGATAGGGCTGGAGAGGGTGCCTGTGGACAGAAGTAACAGGAATGAAACAATCTACCAAGGTAAATGGAAAACCCAGTTGAGAGATTAGTGTCTGAAAATTGTTTGTGTTCCAACTGAAGAAACCACCTGAAGCAAAATATGGGAGGGATCGATGGGAGGAGTAGTGCCAGGTTCGCTGATTCCGGGTCGCAGGGGACACTGTGGGCGATGATGTTTAGCTGACCCACAGTAGGCACACAGGCCTTCAAGCCAGCGCCATTCTATCTTCTCTTTGGACAATCTCCCTAGTTGCATTGGCTCCTCTGCTGGCTTTGTGCTAAAGTTAGCAGATGCTCCACCAGAGAAGGGAGAAGAGAGAGGAGCATTAGACTGTTGGTCTTGGAATGACTTAAAGGTGCGAGGAACAGGACGAGGTCGTGATATGATACGTTGATCTATCTTGAGAGCCAGGTCATTTACCTTATCCAGAGTCTTGGGTACTTCACAGCCCATCAGTTCGTTGCCGATTTAATCCGCAGGACCTTCTATGAAGATGGAGCGGAGAGCTGCGTCGCCCCAGCTTAGCTTGGCTGCTAGAGTCTGAAAATCGGAAGCTAAATGGCATACTGGTCGATCTCCCTGACGTAAACGAAGCAACTGAGTCTCAACCTCTACTTCACTACTAGGAGTAACAAAGGTCTTTTTCAGTTTCTCCACAAAATTAGTCATTGCAGGCTTGTGATTTGGAATTATAGAGGGCTGCTGCCCACTCCTGGGCACAGTCTGTTAAGAGGGAGGTCAGAACTGCCACTTTAGCTCGGGAGATGGAGTATTTAGAAGGCTGCCATCCAAACATCATTTCCACAGTGGCAAGCAACCATCTGGCCGACCGTCGACTCTATTCCACTTATCTGGGAGTCCGATCCGGGGTTCTTTGCTCACTTCTGTGGATTGACGCTGCAGCGCAGTGACACATGCGGAAATCTGAACGAACACCTCAGTGAGGGCTTCCAGCTTGGTGTTCTGGTGATCAACAATACCAGAGATACAAAACTTCCACCTTTAAGCATTCGAACTGCGCAGGATCTATTTTGGGCTCAGACATCTTGTCACGAATAAGACTGACGCATGGATACTGAGATTCGTGTTGGTGTGTAGCGTGCTTGGGAACCCCAACAGCAGCAGAAGTTAGCGGTAGGTAGGTGGAAGCACGCAATTTGATATAATAACCCCCACTTGTAAACACAGTCGTGGGTAGGAGAACAGTGTTACAAGTCATCCTGGATGTTAACAGGGAAGACTGGGAAATGATAAGGACTTACGGTTCTGGAGAGGAGACTGGGCTGACGCAGAGGAAGAATCTGAGCTCGTGACATGCAAGAACGATGTCTGAGCGAAGAACTGGTAAGAGGCACTTACTTTTAAAGCCGATCTCCGTGGTCACCTGACCGCTTATCTGACACCTTCCTGGATTAATGTGGATTTAATTTCTTATAATAATGTTAATGAAACTTTTTTTCTAGAAGGACAAATACCTATCGACCTACCTCTTAGATGCTAGCTAACTAGATAAACACAAACAGCTGACTAACTAGCTAGCATAGCCTTTAAACTAGCTTGATTGTTAGGATTTTTCTGTTTGTGAAAAGTAGTTCGAAGTTACATTCTTAATGTGTTTACTTAAAGATTGTAAAGTAGCTTTTTCAGACATATCTAGCTAGTTGGCCTCTTTCTTAGCTAGTGAACTAGCTACAAGCTTACTAGCCGGTTAATTTGTCCCCTAGGTTGTGCTAGCCAGCTGGTGGTTAAATTTCTGAATTAACTATTAAATAGCAGCTTTTTTTTCCACTAAGCACACAATCTACAGTACAGTGAAAAACTATTTGCTGCCTTACAGATGGACCAGAAAACTTGTTGGCCATCTAGCTTGCTGTTAGATTTTTATTTACGATTTGATACCATGTGATTATCAAACAGTATTCAAATTTTTTCTGAGGTACATTTTTAATCTGACAACTAATAAACGATAAAACAGTTGATTTATCAATGTATCCTCTGTCTATACTTGTTTCACTTTATTCTTATTTAGTTATTGCCTATCAAAGCATTAGAATTCACTCATTTAAAACACTGAAAGACAGAAGAAATAAAACTAATGCTGATTAAACAACTAAGTGACCACATTAAGCTAAAAAGGATTTCCCCAAAATTCTCATCAATACCTCACATAAATTTTTAATCACAATTTAAATTCACCGATGGAAAACCATCACACAATCAAAACAATTTTTTTTTCTCAGATATTAAACACACAGCAACATGAGGTAAAATTACAATCCAAACTGTGTCCTGGCTTCAAAAGCAAAGTGAAACAAAAACACAGAAGTAGAACTGGAATTAGGTGAAACAGAAGATAATAATTAATTGATCTATGAGATTTTAAGTCACATTATTGCATATAATGTTATATTAGAAAAACTTTTATCTTTTTAAAAAAAATATTCAACATTATTTATTTCCTAAGCTTCCATATGGATAAATAAATGCAATTTATTGGAAAAGATAAACTTTCACAGACTTTGAATGAAAATCCTTCCTTAAAACTTTTGACATTTCTTTAAACTAATTCTACTTTCTGGGCTTTTAATCTTTCTAAAGAGCCCATTTACATTTTCAAGTGCAAAAGTATTATCCCACAGTTTTACTTAAAGTAACCCTAAAAATACCATGTAGACTAAGGGATTGAAAGAAATCTGACTATAGTTATATAAAAAAAACTTCATTTAGTATTGATACACCTGCTTCCTTATTAGCCACCATCTTGCAGTCAGTGTGTTCTACGTATAGAGGTCACAATTGTTAGTTTGACTTTTAGTGCACAGTCAGTTTTTATGGTGAGGAAAACATTAAGAAAATTGTTCTTAACCAAAAAAAACAACACAAAAACATCCACTTAGCCAGTGTTCAAGACAGGTTCCATAAACGATACATGCATATTCTGACTTCACTGATGTCCTCCGTCACAAACTACTGCAACTCTCTGTACAGAACGGCTCAGTCTGTAGAACTTTTAATTCTTCTGGGATCAGAGATCCAACACATCAAGGGTCGTACATCGGGTTGGTGAAGTTTGCAAAACTGCCATGGTCATTGCTGTCGTCTAGGGGGCCGTATGATGTCCGTCTGTAAAGAGTAATAGAAAATAGTGCATATCTTTATATGAAGGTGGCTCTGGATGCGGATGTATTGTGATTTATAGAACTCACCTAAACTTGTAATAGTACAATCCTCCCAGCACCAGGAGGACCAACAGGACGAACATACATATGATAAATGCAACTCTTCCTGAAGTGGACATAAAAAGAGACAAGAAATCAGGCTTTCTTCCTCTTAAGTTTAGTGGAGTAATTTAGTGTATCATAGGAACAGGAGAGGCTGACCACCAAGGCCATGCAAAATGACTCATTAAGGATTTTTGCTTGGATTAGATTGAAGATCCATTTGGTTCTCTTTTCACATTGGAGTAAGTGTTTAATGGCTCAACTTGTAAGGGTGAAAAAAGTTTACATTTTAGCGGAAGCCCGCAATCAAAAAGAGGATCCAGGTTTAGAGCTATTGAGATTAGTATCAGTGATTCTGGTATCTGGATTCTGGTTCATTTATTAAAAGATGTTCATGATAAGGCTTAATTTTTTAGGTATTTTTTTACTGATATTCCAGCACAGTTTCATTTCTCAAATGCATTTTTATCTAATGTGGTCAATGGTTCTGTTTAAACAGGAGTGATATTTTGGCAATAGATAAGACAAAAAGACACAGAGTTTAGAAAATCCTGCCATTATAGCAGTTGACCGATTTAATAAAAACGTGCTCTCAGCTGATTGTACAATCTGTCATGAATTGTCTGTTTGGAGTAGGACCAAAGTGCAAACAAGAACATGATGATGATGATTTACTTAAAAATGGAAAACCTTTCAAAGACGACATGAAACACGTGCAGAAACACAGAGGATTGTAGCACCAGGCCGACAAACAGGGAATAGTGGGAAGTGAAACGGGTGTGATAACGGGAGGATCTAGAGAACAATGAGACCTAGAGGGCTCATATGGTCTATAGACAACAGGGAGATGAAGAGAACACAAACACACATGAAGACCGAAACAACTAAGGGTCATGACTCGATCTCTCTGAATAACGGAGCTGTAAGGTCAGTGTACCATGAACTTCAGAACTCTTCCAACAGATCAAACAACATGACCTTTGAACTTTTAAATTAATAGAAAATGTCCATGTAAGAACATTAAAACAAACACTGTCAGTGAAGCAACACTAATATGAAATATGTAGTGTTCTGAGTCCTTTTTTAACTCAAGACTTGAAACCACAAGTTATGGATAAAAAACAAGTTTATCTCAGAGACTAAATCAGCAAAGATAACCAGATTAAGAGCAAAATGCTATATGGCTGCAGATGCAAACAATGCATGTAAAAGGGTCTCCGGTGTTATAACTGACTTTCTGTGGTTACATTATAATATAAATGTAGTTTTAGCTTTAGTTCTGTTTCTTCTATTACATAAATGTAACTTCTGCAATATATTGTTTTACATTTACTGTCAGTGGTGTAAAGAAAAGGATGTTGTACTCTTTTCAACACCGTTACCAAGCTGCCAGTCTATTGGATAACATGCGTTTGGGGTTATAAACAATCAGGTAGCAGTTCCCATATTTAGTTTATTTAGGCCATTAACGTATGCGGACTGTGCAATAACTTCTGCTGAGAGACATCAGGGAACATGGATCCGTATGCTGGTCTGAGAGAAGCTGGATCGAGTCACCTGTAGCTGAGCAGAGTGAGATGCACAAATAACAAAGCAGCTGAAAAACAAGTAGCTAGAAAGGACTCACAGGGGGAGTAGACCTGGGCCGCAAAGACTGTTTATATTTTTTTAATAAATGAATTTTTTGCAAATATTGTTCTTTATGTTAAATTCCTTGGCCCATTTCAGGTGAAGTTTTTAATAATGTTGAATATTTATGAATATAGGCAGTAGCCAGGTAACCCCAGGCCAGTCAAATGTGACAACAGCAAGATTTAAGTGGTGCTCCACTCTACACCTGCTTGGTGTTTCATTTCATCAACACAAACAGGCCTGGGTTAGTTACAAAAACATTTTGGGTTATTCTTGTTTTTGCAATGAAGAAATCTCATGAAAGGGTGGTTTGCCCTTTGCCATTTTGGGGTACATCTTGGAGCTGTCTGCCAGCGGACGTTGTAAACCAACTATGCCTCAAAGCCTGCTGGTATGTAGGACTGCCAGACAATTAAATTGGAGTGGGTGTTCCTCATTGGTCAGTAAGTTCTGCATGACTGCTTTTACTTTGGCTACAGACTCTCGGTGCTGACCCACCGTAGTTAGACCATACAGCCAGTGGTCGCAACACAATATTCAGACATCTAAAAAAGGACTTCCTCAGTCATGCACTGTTGACACACTGTTCAGAATGACTCAGTCTACAGAACTTTAAGTTCTTCTGATATTCATTAGATTCCTCCTTATGACTCTTTCTTATAACTTTTACAACATCTGTTTATCACACTCCTGTCATTTCTTCAGACCTTCTCATCCCCCTGGTTCCCCTGATCAAGCATTATGACCCCATTTCATCCAACTCTTTTTCTCACCAATATTTATTTATTTTTATTTTTTCATCTTTCTAATCTTCTCCCCGTTTTACACTGTGTTCAGTCCACTCATCCCAATCCATCTTTGCAAACTGTTTACATCCCACTAATCCTCTTCATCCCTCTTTATAACTCATTTTAATCCCATTCATTCTCAGCCCTTTTTAATATAAAAGTAGTTTTAGCTTTAGTTCTGTTTCTTCTATTACATAAATGTAACTTCTGCAATATATTGTTTTACATTTACTGTCAGTGGTGTAAAGAAAAGGATGTTGTACTCTTTTCAACACCGTTACCAAGCTGCCAGTCTATTGGATAACATGCGTTTGGGGTTATAAACAATCAGGTAGCAGTTCCCATATTTAGTTTATTTAGGCCATTAACGTATGCGTACTGTGCGATAACTTCTGCTGAGAGACATCAGGGAACATGGATCTGTATGCTGGTCTGAGAGAAGCTGGATCGAGTCACCTGTAGCTGAGCAGAGTGAGATGCACAAATAACAAAGCAGCTGAAAAACAAGTAGCTAGAAAGGACTCACAGGGGCAGTAGACCTGGGCCGCAAAGAGTGTTTATATTTTTTTTAATAAATGCATTTTTTGCAAATATTGTTCTTTATGTTAAATTCCTTGGCCCATTTCAGGTGAAGTTTTTAATAATGTTGGATGTTCTGTGTCTACCTGTGACACCTTCTGGAGGGGGGCATCGTCCAAGCTTCTGCTAGCAACAACTTAATGCTCACCCTCTACCAATGATCCACATGGCCCTGTCTTTCAGGGTTTCACCCTTTCTCTCTCCTAGACATAGCAATTGACTGAGTTTTTGCTGTAACTAACTCTATGTGCTCTCTTTCAGACTCTAACCTTGAAAACTGGCTCAGAGTTTATCTGTTCTTTCTTTCTAGGTGAAACGACTAAAGGAGCTACATCTATAAACATTTACATCCATTAACATGCCCTTTGCCATTTTGGGGTACATCTTGATTACATAAAAAAATCCAAATAATTTATTTACTCTTATCCTGTCAGTGGAGGGAAACTCTTAAATCCTAGTACCAAATTTAATAATCCCAGCTCATGGGGTAAATGGTCATGGAACTTCATGAACCAGCGTCGATTGATTTTTTAAAAATATTTTTAACTCTGTCCCAAACTTTTGGTCACTCTCCTGAATATAACGATGATGCAAAGCCCTCCAACCTAAACTCACTCAGCTTCTCATAAAATCAGCAGCCCTACAAGAAACCATAAAGGTTTTGACTCATATTTATTACAGGACTGCAACAGTCAGTGATGATGGGAAGGGAGTTTAGTTCCCGCGCAAAGGAAATAAATGCTCACCGGATGAGGCCAACACCTGGATTTCTTATCTGTTAAAGGCCTCAACAACAAGCAGGATGAAATTATATATAACAGCAGAAGCAAATACCTTGCAGTAAACTTCAGAAGGATTTCTGTAACAGGTTTACCGATCAGGGAGAAAGTGCAGTTAATAAAAAGACGTGTTTCTACTTCACTTGTTCATTTATAAATCTCATGAAGAACTCACTCTAAAGTAAAACAAGGAAGTGTTAGAAGAGAACTGCTCACATATTAACCACAGCATGAACTTTTCTCCTTTAATGAGGTCAGAGAAGTGGGACAGGTGGAGGACGTGCTACATCAGGCCGCTGTGAACAAAAACACGTTATAGGACTCTTATCTTTTTTAGAATGTTATTATTAAGGTGTGGTTAGGACGTTAGGAGTGACACCATAGCTTGAAAATGTCAGAAGGTCTATTATTTTGTAGCCTACATGTTGCCCATTGTTCTAGAAAGCAATGAATTCCAGTGGTTGACATTGAGATCATTGTAATAAAGAGCAGTTTACCCATACTTTAAACAGTATAATTACTTTTTATTTTGGCAAATATTTTTCTCTTTGCTATGTTTGCTATGAGATTTTTGAAGTTTTTACATAAAATTCAGTTAAACCGGTTGGATTTCTGACGTGGACCTGGCCTTTAGACACAGTCTGCACATTTCAAGCAGGACTTAGGTCCAGCTCATTGAAAGACCATTTTAGAAGCTTATTGTTAGTCTGCTGGCCTCTTCAAACCCAGTTTCCATATCTACTTGAGACCACTGTCCTGCTGGGACACCCAACAGTCTCCAAGTTTGAACCACCTATCTCAAACTGTTTACCACAGAGAAACGGACACTGGTTAGGATTCAAGGACAGCCCACAGCGGCTTGGAATGGGCTTCCCAGGGCTCTTACCTCAACTCTTGTAAAAGTCTGTGAACTGTGCTTAAAAATGGATTTGTGTCAGGAAACCAAGCAATTTAGTTCTGATAATAAAGAGTGGTCAAATATCCAGTCAGAATTAGCCTGTAAACCTCTGACCGAAACTGTAGATCATAAATGCTACTTTCCTTCAGAATAAAAAGAAAGTAAATTAGTTGAGCTGCCTACCTGAGCTAAATGCCTTTGAAATCTGTTCTTTCTCTTCTGGTGTGGTACCGCTGGTAGGGGCTTTGGTTGATGTTGGACTGGCGGTGGAAGTAGCATAGGACATGGTGGTTGGGGCACCTGTTGAGCTTGATGGTTGTGAAGCTTTGGTACTGGATGTGGAACCAGTTGTGGTGACCTTGCTGGTGATGTTGTTCTCGGTAATTGTTGGTAGATCAGTGGTGTTGGTGATGGGAATGGCATTAGTGGTGAAGTCAGTGGATGTATTGGATGTTTGGGTGGTGTCATTCGGCTGAACCGTCATGTCTGTGAAGGTTGTATTCCACGTTGTCTGAATTCCTGTTGTAGCTGTGATAGACGTGGACGGTGGCGATGGTGAAGAAGATGCAGAAACGGCCGTGGTGCTCGTCTCAGCAGCAGCTGATGTGGTGGTTTCTGTAACCCCAGTGGTGACAGTTGGTTGACTGCTGCTGGTCTGACTGGAGGCATTTTCAGTGAATAATGGAGATGTCAGAGATTCAGTTGTCGAACTGAAAATATATGTTGTTGTCAGTTCTGTTGTTGACGGAACTTGCGATTTTGTTGCTAACAAAGTGGATGCTGAAAGTAACAGCAGACCTGTAATTCCACACGAACATGTTAGTCAATTCACACTGAACATCAGCAGATATTACTGTCACTGAGTACGAGTTACTCAGAAATAAACTATATTTTGTGATGTAAAACTTCCTAAAAACTAAACCAAGTCAAGAAGAATGCAATGCCCATTGGTGCACAACACATAAGTACTCAAATTAATTAGAGATTATGATTACCCTCCACTTTAGGGCTTCCCAAAGTGTGGGTCGAGTTGGGGTGGGAAAAACTGTTCTACTTAATTAAGTGTAGGAGGTTTTTACAACTTGTGAGGTGCACCTTGTAAGGAAAGCATGGACCGATTACAGCAGGAAGTGTGCAATAGAGGCTGACATTTTTTCTGGAATCCCACGGGTCACGGGATTCCCATGGGAATCCCACGGGATGGGAGACAGCGTTAGTAAAGATCACGTGATTGGGACGGTACAGGATAAAAAAATGAACGGGAGCAGACGGGAGCGGGACCTAACCAATAGGAGGGGAAATAAACTAGGATCAATTGTCTTTGGAAATGTAAAACTGAGACTTTGTTATAAACTTTAAGAAAAAAAAACTTGGCTCGATGCCGCCATTGTGTAGTTTTTTTCCAAGAAGCCTATACTATAATGCGAGTCAAAACGAACTACATGACCCACAAGCCAACAGTGCTTCTGATCGACGTTTTCCACCTGCGTTCAGAATGGAGGGAGCAAACGCAGGTGGAGAACTGGACGTGGTAAAATTGGATTTATCAACGTAAAGTCAGAAGTAAGGACTTATCTATTAAACTAATAGAGCTGACAGGAAAGTCGCAAATATTACCGAACTTCAGGAGAGTTAAATGTAGCGTTGTTAACACGCAGTATGCTGCTTGTAAAACGTGTTTAGTCTTAATCAAGTACAGCAGTGACTAAGGCAAATTCTGGATTGAATCAGCTGCATCTCTTTATTCGTCAAACGAAAAGTACCATCACGCGTCAAGTCTCATCTGACCAACAAAATTGCTCGCATGTGCACTAAAGATTTAAGAGCCTTTGCCACAGTAGAGGGGAAAGGTACGGAGGCCGCGAGGGGACATGGGGAATTAATTTTTCTTTCGCATCCCCACGCAATACTTTTGCGTTTGCTCGCAAAAGTTGTTAATCGCCTTGAGAAAGCCGTGCATTTTGAAACAGCAGGACATTTGACAAACGGCTTACAAAACAAACAACACTGATATGGGATTGATATGGTTTATTTGTCATATGCAGGTTAAGACGTAGTCAACAATGCGATGAAATGCTTAGGATAAGAAGAACCGTTCAAATCCAGATAAAAACAAAAGCACTAACGGCGTGCAAAAAAATGTACACATCATGCAGCAGCAATAAGCAAATTAAGTGTCACAGATGTGGTTTCGTGCAGCATTATTGTCCAGAGTTCAGTAGTTTGACAGCTTGTGGATAATAACTGTCTTTAAGTCTGTTTGAAGATCATTTTATTTAAGGCCGATTTCAAAGTGAAACTCAATAAATCTCAAAAACGGGTGTAGTGTTTGATCAATTTTTGCAGTTATCTGGTTTGGAAACTATCCCACAAAGTATTGCGTGAAAACTCAAAAAGTATTGCGAGCGAACGCAAAACTATTGCGTGGGGACGCAAAAGAAAAAAAATTCCCCCATGTCCCCTCGCGGGCTCCGTAGAAAGGCTTCATCAGGGGAAGATATTGAATAAATATGTTGTGAAATTGAAAAAAAATGAATGTACCATTAAATGTACAATTTATTTTAATACATCATTAAATATTAGGTGTACCACTAATTACGTCATGTCGTCTTTAAAATTATACTTAATTATTCAGTGGCACATTTAATTTGCATAATAGTCCATTTCATGATATAATGGTACATTTATTGTTTCTAATGATGTATTAAATAAATAAATGGTACCTTTAATTTAATGGCACATTTAATGTTACATTTTTTTCATGTTACATTTACTTCACTTATGGGACATTCACAACAAATGCACAACTAAGTGCATTTTTCTTTCGTTTCAGCAATTTGAAACATAAAAGTAACGTCACTGTTCAAAGGAAACAATCACTTAATAAATGAGTAAAATCCAACTATGTACATTTCGTTTATTCAGCTAAGATAGGCATGGTCTGTTTCCTTGTTTGATATTTTATTATTTCTTCATTGTTATTCTTTATCCTTTAACTGGCCTTTACTACAGCTAAAAACAGGGACCTAACCTTCAAACAAAGAAATTGCCAAAAGACTAAATAAAGAAAACAAAAATGGGAGTGGCAAAGGAGTGGGAGTCGTTCTAAATGGGTGCAGGATGGGAGTGGGAGTCAATTTACCAGGAGTGGGATGGGACAGGAATGGGACAAGACATTTTTCTGTGGGAGCGGGATGGGACAGGAGAGAAAATCCACTCCCGTGTCACCCTCTAGTGTGCAGTCCTTTTAGCCTGGGAACATTTAGGGTTCCTAAAGAGGAGTTAGAGTGTCCCTGGAGAGAGAGAGCATCTGGGTTTTCCTCCTGAACCTTTCCTGCCTGCATCCCTGCTTTGAATAGGTGGACGACATTAGATGGATGGATCAGTGATAAATACCATCAGTGATCTGCAAATGTACAGAGGATGAAGTATAGAGAGAATAACCCATTGCTGTTTTTAGCCTTTTCAAAGCATGTTTCGTGGAATCTACACTGTGTTTTGCTTCAGTTCCCAAGAGGCTCTCCATTAGCCGTCTGTCGAGCAAAAACCACGTAGATCTTGTGTTCAGCGAATGGCGTGTTGGTGTGCAGGAAATGGAAACGATGCGGTGTGTCGCGTTTCAGTGTCCCTTTCAGACAGTTTGATCTTAATGTTTTCAGTTTAGTTATTCAAGGACAACACTGCATGAAACTGATTAAACATTTTCAGCACCAATAAATCCATTAGAACAGGTTTCTAAGCTGTGCTGCATGAAGAGAAGAGAAAACACTACCAAACATTAAAATCTACAAACATTCCTCCCAACCTCTACTGGTTTAGCTGAAATATTTATTGCCTTCACACTGTATCAATCATTGTAAAACCTTTGCACTGTGTAACTTCCCTACCGGAAATCTGGGTTATAATTTAACATTTCTTTAAATGCAAATTACCTTCAGTCTAATTCAAACCTGATCAGGTTGTATGATAGTTTTCAGCATCATTTTACATAATTTCACCTTTTTTCAGGATCAGCTTTACTCAGAACTGAAGTTGTGCTCCCAAACTTCAGTGTGACTTTAAAAACATTTACAAACACCCAACTGCAAATCAAACAAGCTCAATAAGAAGCAGGTATTTGTGTGCGCTGATTATAGGACTGACTTACATGTTATCAGAGTTTGCAGAGTGACCCTCTTCATTGTTTCCCTGTCACTGTTTATCTTCCCGAATGCTGGAGTGGCTGATCTTTGCTCCCTCTGGACGTGTGAGCGGTTCCCTGTGACTGGAGGTGCTCCTGATTATATATGAGCAGATCATGGAGGCGGGCTACACACTGACTGAGTCATGTTTAGACCTAAGAGGGCGGCTCAGTCAGCTTTGAGGAAGTGGTGTTGGAGGTGACAACACGTATTTGGAGTTTATCTTTAGGCTCTATGTTCAGCGGTACAGAATTAGCTGAGGCTCATGAAGCATTTGGAGTTGACTGTCAATAAACTGATCCTAAATCCGCTTTTATTGTTTCAGTTAAACCTTTCCCATTATGAAAAAGAACATTAGTTCTTTTTATTCCTGTAATTCTTATAGAAAGACTAGCTTTAAAAGTCACAATTAAATTATTCCTATATAAGTATTTACTTTAGTTTTTATTTTTTTGTCATTTTAAGATTGGTGCTTATTAAGTTTGATTATTAATTGATTAAATGTGAAGCCAGCAACATCTGAGTTGTAATTACAACGTTAGAGCAGCAGGGGGCAGCACAACACTTGATAAATTCTGGAGCCGCAACAGGTGACACTTGTTCTGTATAAACTCTATTATTCTCCCTCTACCAAACTTTTCTCTTCAAACAAAACACAGTCAGACAGGTACCATTCAACCATTCTGGGTGGCCAGACAGAAAATAATTTATTACTCCAGAGAACATGTCTCCTCTGCTCTAGAGTCTGTGTCAGCTTTGCATCTGATGCTTAGACCAATGACTACAAGGCTCTCAGCTGGTGCAGAATAGAGGCTGACATTTTTTCGGGAATCCCACGGGTCACGGGATTCCCATGGGAATCCCGCGGGATGGGAGACAACATCAGTAAAGATCACGTGATTGGGACGGTACAGGATAAAAAATTAACGGGAGCAGACGGGAGCGGGACCTAACCAATAGGAGGGAAAATAAAGTAGGATCAATTGTCTTTGGAAATGTAAAACTGAGACTTTGTTATAAACTTAAAAAAAAAAAACTTGGATCGACGCCGCCATTGTGTAGTTTTTTTCCAAGAAGCATATATAATGCACTATAATGCGAGTCAAACGAACTACATGACCCACAAGCCAACACTAGTTCTGATCGATGTTTTCCACCTGCGTTCAGAATGGAGGGAGCAAACGCAGGTGGAGAACTGGACGTGGTAAAATTGGATTTATCAACGTAAAGTCAGAAGTAAGGACTTATCTATTAAACTCATAGAGCTGACAGGAAAGTCGCAAATATTACCGAACTTCAGGAGAGTTAAATGTAGCGTTGTTAACACGCAGTATGCTGCTTGTTAAACGTGTTTAGTCGTAATCAAGTACAGCAGTGATTAAGGCAGACTTGTAAGTCAAATTCTGGATTGAATCAGCTGCATCTCTTCATTCGTCAAACGAAAAGTACCATCACGCGTCAAGTCTCATCTGACCAACAAAAAAACAGGGACCTAACTGGTCCTTCAAACAAAGAAATTGGCAAAAGACTAAATGAAGAAAAAAAAAATGGGAGTGGCCCAGGAGTGGGAGTCAATTTACCAGGAGTGGGGGACAGGATTTTTTGGTTATGCTGGCCTGGGATTGGGATGGGACAAGACATTTTTCTGTGGGAGCGGGATGGGACAGGAGAGAAAATCCACTCCCGTGTCACCCTCTAGTGCAGAATAAACTCACATCATGACTCCTCCACCTTTGTGCTTGATAATTGGTATGAAGACATGGTGTTGATCTGCTGTGTTTTGTCTTCTCCAAACATGGTGCTGTGCATTATGGTCAAACATCTCAACTTTGGTCTCATATGTCCAAAGGATATTATTCCTGACGTTTCCTGTTGATAAATCAGATCTGAGGTTATTAAACAGACCTTGGAGACTGAGACTAAATGGCAATGATGAGCGTCGTCTCTTGTCTACTGGGTCTTCACAAGGATGTGTTCTGTCACCCTTGTTGTATATCCTGTACATTAAAAACTGTAGGAGTTACCATGGGAACAGACACATCCTTAAATTTGCAGACAATACAGTTATTATTAGTCTGCTGAATGGTGACGATGACAAGCATGGGCCTGTGGTGAAGGATGAAGCCCACCTATACTTAAACACTAATAAAAACTAAGGATAAATAAATACATTTTCTCACCCTCCATCCTGAAATCAGGATGGAGGGTGAGAAAACGTATTTATTAGGATTTCCAGGCAAGGCAAAAAAAATCCAACAGAGCTTAATCATGGTCATGAACGAGGAGTGACGAGCAACAAGGAACCAGCAACGAACAGAGACACCAAGCCAACTAATATACTGGGGAAAGACAGAGGCAGGTAATCAAGGGAACTGAGAACAGGTGCGACAAGGAGGCAGGGAAGCAGAAGGAACAGGTAAAAACAAATACAAAGGCTGAGGAAGAGAGAAAAGATTAATAAACAATAAACAGAAAACACAGACCAAGCAAGATAATAAATCAGAAGAAATAAAGAACTAGAATAACTATGAATTAAAGTAAACAGAAAAACTAGAGAGAAACATGGAAACAATAACCGCAACCTAAGAATAAACAAAGAACCCATAAGAAGAACCTAATTACAAAATAGACAAACCAAACGTAAACCATAACTAAAGCTGGACTAAGAATAAATACTCAACCATAACTAAACACAGAGCTACTAAATAAGAATCCAAGGAAGAATAATAACAATCATATTAAGAATAATAATACTACGAAAATAAATAATATCATAACATAACAAGAAATAGGAAAGTAACCACAAAAGGAACTGGAAGCGAGGGGAGAGAAAACAAACACTAGGAGGCAGTAAAAGGAGCAAGAGAACTAAACAACATCAAATCAACTGGAGGAATAAACAACAAAACTGCTAAGGCCAAATAATAAGATAACTGAAAAGCAAAACACAAAGCCAAACAGAGTCCAACATGTCAACCCTGACAGGGACAATAAATGGTGAATAGTTAGGTGATCTTTACAAACCATAGGTCTTGCTGCCATTCTTCTTAGAGAGTACCGCCCTTTCAAATCCTCTAAACAAGCCATAATTGTTCAGTATTTTTCTAACTGTAATGTCCTGTATTAAACGTAACATTGAACCTTCTAACTGAGGCCTGTCGAGGCTGAGATGGATCTTTTGGGTTTTTGGTCATTTCTCTGAGCTTCACACTCTGACCTTGAGGTAAATCTGCTGGGACACCCACTCCTGGGAAGATTGGCAGCTGTCTGAGATGTTTTCTGCTTGGAAAAAAATCTTTCTCTGCCTTATAACCTGTTAACAGTTGCTTCACTGAGGTCTTTGCTGATACTTTTCCATCCTGGCTTTGTGTTAACACACACACACCTGTATGCTACAGAACAGCAAACTGCATTTATAAAGGTGCTCACACTAACAGTTATTAGTTTATCATTTATCAGTTGATCTCCAGCCATTGACTTCTACTTTATTTGTTAATTAAGGTGACCAAAGGTGGTTTTTCCAATGTGGTTTAATGTAATGAACAGAAAAGTTTAAAATGCTGGTTTCATCTAAATTTTATCGGAATAATTTTAAGGCTTGGCATAAGCCAAATTATTTATTATTGTTTCCTGATTTAAATATATAGAACATTTAATCAAATGTCTACATAAAGTTAAACACTATTCTGCATTTCTTTACATTTTAGTGGTGTTTTTTGAGAAATGCAATAGTAGAGCAACTATGTATCTCAATAAAGCCATTAGGTTTTTAATGAAAAAATATATCTATAACATGTTTGATTATTAACAAAAGCAGCAAATGGCTCTTTTGAAAGCACCTTCATTCCTTATATAAAAACAGTCCAGAAGAGGGCAGCATTTTTCCCTGGAAATGCGCTCCAATTCATTTTAATAAAATAAAATGTTCAATTTGAAAGTCAACACGCTCAAAAATCACAGACTGATAATCAGTTTTAGTTCTCTTTTTTAGCATAATGACGCCATGGCACAATTTTAAAGATTCCACTTGA
This sequence comes from Crenichthys baileyi, assembly GCA_036173005.1. NCBI lineage: Eukaryota > Metazoa > Chordata > Actinopteri > Cyprinodontiformes > Goodeidae > Crenichthys > Crenichthys baileyi. The sequence continues at coordinate 199,520 of JAHHUM010001745.1, forward strand.
AATGCTGAGGAACCAACAGAGAGCTGGTTCTGGTTTCACCAGATTTTGTCCCTCCCCATATGGGTCGGCTCCAATGCATTGCAACTAAAGGGATTCATCCATTGCCAGTTACTTTGAATGTGTAGGATTGTTGTTGGTGCTGAGGAAAACTTAGTAAGTTTTAAGGTCTCTTTTTGAATAGTTTTCTTTCATCGTTTCATTGAGTTTTGTGGCCCAACTGAGTAGTTGACCGCACCTTTAGGTCAGAGGTCATGGTTTTCATTGCTGCTACCCCCCATCATGGCTAAAGGAAAAAGATCCTGGATACAAGCAACTCAATGACTGCAAGACGCCCTGGACTTGTGGCTGTAAGACAAGCCCAAATCATCACCACCCCAACACCATGCTTGAGAACCAATTTAAGGTTTCTGTCCTTCATAGTATTTGCAGATAATCTTACTCTGGGTTGAGTAATGAACTTCAAACTGTGTGGAAATTGCCTTTGGATCCTTTATAGATTGATGGCCAGCAACAGTTGATGTCATTGCTGATATCTTTCCATAGTGTTGACTAGAAATTGTCAACTTCTGCTTCCAGATGTTTTTCCTCTTGCTGATGATCATAGTTTGGTACACAGTGCAGTTTGTGGTTAATTCAGTGACTCGAGGTTTCCAAAACAAGCCAGAATCATCAAGCCTCTACACCTCCATTTGGCAATAATGTCCAGCACCATGTTTGAAATAAAAAAAACCCACATTTAAGCAAAACAAGTCCAACAGTTCTTCCTTGACCTTATCTGTGCAAAGGACATTGTTCCTGAGGTCTTGTGGCAGCCCATCAGATCAATGCTACCACAACTTAAGCAGTCAGGGACCTGAAGTTGGGATTGACTGATGTAGCAGAAAAATTGCTGTTTAGAGAAAAGCAATGACTCCTGGTGAACTCAACCAATCAGTAGTAGGATATGTCCATGTTGCTCAGGGGATTAATGTGAGAGTTGTTGTGTGAGGAAACAGCATCAATGTAAATATCTCATGTGAGAGGTTGTAAAATATACGTTATAGTCCACATTCCATCTGCTAACAAACCCATGAGTTTAAACAGTTTTAGATAGGAGGAACTGGTCCCCGAATGGGCCCTGCACTGATGATCTGCTACCTGGATTCTTCCATGAGAACCTCGCCCAGATCCGTCAAACTGAGAACACCCTGACTGTTGTCTGCTTCAGAAACAACACTGACTGCTCAATATGACAAAATCACTTATAAACTAACTGTCGCTTAAAAATGGGTCAGAGCTGCATCACCCGGTTGTGACACAGATTGCAGAAAACAAATGCTTATAATTTCACCTCAACTTTGAGTGGTTGCTCCTCTAAATGAGTAGGCAGAAATCAACAGGTAAGACAACAAAAACAATCACATTGTTGGGTTTCTGCCTGCAGAGGTTTGCATTTAAAACCAAGTCAATACCAAAAAGTCTGAAAACATTGTTAAAATGTCCTTTAATGGACAGTAGTGTGCTGGCTGTGTGCGCTGGTTTTACTGATAGGTCACAGGAAGACGTTTCTGTTCATCCCTGGGGGAGATGGGAATAATTGACCCCTCATGAAGTGACCTCACTTTCACTGTATGATTGCCTAATTAATGAATTAGTTTGCAAATCCAATGAGCCACATTGAAATCTCTGTAAGGTTTGAGACTTTTCTAATACTTAGATTCAGATTTTGATCCATAATCATTCGTTGAAGGTACAGCAAGTGATGAAGACTTTATTTTGGGGGAACAGTGGTGCAGTGAGATTAGCTGGATGCAGGTGGGTATCCGATTTCTCCAGAGGCCGAACCTACGGCCCACACGGTCCTCAGAGCCCCCTTTTTTAAAAATAAGTCCTCGCTTTTTTGACACAAGAGCTTCGATGCTCCTGCTGAACACAAAGAGAGTAAAACATTAAAGGGATTTTCAGGTGCCACTTGATCAATAGAATAATGAGGGTAATTATCTCTCAAGTAGAGAAAGGTCTGCAATTTAAACAGACTGTTTGATTGAAGCTGAGGCTGAGCTTCCACTGGGTTTTGTCTAAATCAGACGGGTCCGTTTGTATGTGAATTTAAAGACTTGGAAGTCAATTTTGCACCGCAAACAATACGTTCTATATGCATGTAGCTTTAAAGGGTAACACTTGATCTTACTTATACATCTGTATACTGGAACTAAATGATAAAGTCTTTTCCTCAGCCCTTCTATCCACTCATCATGGGTATGAAAATTAATTTAAGGCTTTAAAAAGTTTTTTTTTTAGCTAGTCTGTTTTAGTTTGTTTGGAACAGATAAAAAACTTTTAAATACTTTTAAAAACCACAATCTGGTGTCCAAGTTGAAATTTATTGCCAGATTATATGGTTAAATCGCTTTTAGGAAGATGTTCTGGATATTTGGCCACGGTTCTAAGCAGAACTTCTAGAGTTAATTTAAATTGGTTGGTTTCCTGGCACAGACCCAGTTTTTAGGCATAATTTACAAATATTTTACTTAGGGTTGAGGTCAGGGACATTCAAGAAGCTTCATGTTGGAGATGCTTTTAGAACCATTGACCTGTTGGAACACCCAGGTGACTCCAAGTTTCAACCATGTACTTGCTGTTTTGTGGTGACGTTGAAGAATTTGGAGGTAGTCCTTCTCAGTACCCATCCACTTAATGCAAAGCAGCAACAACAAACCCCACTGCATGATGTAGATACACCCCCACTATGTTCTTATTGCTAAAAATCACTGATGTTGTTTCTTATAAAAATTAACCCAGCCTTGAAAATGAATAGTTTAAATAAATCATTAAAATCCTGACATTTGTGTTTAAGATGAGTAAAAACCTCACATCAGAAATGAGTTCACAATATGTTTGTGCTTTCATGTAAGATGGCGAAAGCAGCAAATCCCCTCTTGCTCTACGTTCAACACGTGGCAATCACCCAAACTTAATGAACCAGTGACCTTTCACCATGTTTTCACAGACAGGCAACTGTCTGCTAGCCGTAATCCGCACAGCTTCACCAGATTGCATGATTTGCATTTATATTGATGGTGTAAAAGTGAAGATTGATGCAGTGACTGCAACCTGGACACAGTCAGATAAGGTGACATATCGGATCAATCAGGCACGTTTCGGGTCTTCCCAACTCAGCCATATTCATTCAGTGCTTTAGATATTTGTTTTAGATATTTCTCAGATGACGTTCCAGAGGTCTCCGAGTGGATTGGGGTCGAGGATGATGATCAGTGAACAGCTGCTGAGCAGAGATACAACGACAAAAAGAGCAGGGATGGTCTGTTGAAGATATTTGCTCAAATGTTTCCGTTTGGGTGGGATGACAGCCCTGAAGAGCGTAACCCAAGCATAATTAACCTCTCTGCAACATGGCAGCTTTTCCCAGTTAATTTCTGCAAAAAAGAAATGAAATTCTGTCACAGAGACAGCTTTGAACTCTATGAAAGTAAAAACTGTGACTTATATAAGTAGCTCAATTTGCTTTAACAAAGTTATCCTGAGTTTCAACATTGAACTCAATTGTTTTATCATTTTGGCTCATTCTCAATAAACCTACATGTATACAACATAGAAAAGCAAGGCAGATTTGCATAGGTGTAACACAGGTGTTATAAATCACAACAGCCAACTTCAGTTAAATGAAATGAAAAGGTTAGGCAGTCTAGTTGTGAGAAGCTGGTGAGACAGAGCACACTGTGGAAGTACGAGCAGAAGCAGAGCTGACTAGATCCTACTGTAAGCAGCAGACCCTGTTTCCTTCTTTGTGCTCCACAAGTGCATGTTTGGCTCTTCAGCTGGAGAGTTTGCTGCCGTAACGGGAAGAGTAATACGAAAAGCAGCCGTGAGGGCAATGGTAACTCTGGAGGAGCTACAGAGATCCATTAACCTTGGTTAACCTGTGGTTAACCAAGTCCAGTCCTGGGGAGCAACCATCCTACAGCTTTTAGGTGCATCCCTTCTCCAGCACCTGAATCTAATGAATGGCTTCATAGCAGGCCACTGCAGAGCGGGATGACTGGATGCTGAGGAGGGAATTCAGCAATTTAATTCAGGTGTTGGCGAAGGGATGCATCTAAAAGTAACAGGATAGTAGTTAGTAGGAGTTGAGCAGCCCTAGATTAACAAAAGCCTAGTCGAATCTGTCGCTTGATGTCAAGACACTTTTCATCCGAAATGAGCGAGCTTCAGCTTAAGTTAGAGTGATGGGCAAATGTTCTAGTCTCTAGATCTGCAAAAATGACTGTTTTCTCTGCATGGATGCAAAATTATCAGGCACCAAGATTTATTTGTAAAATAGTGTGAAACCTTCTAACATTTTCCCTAAAAGTCTCAATTTTGGGCCACTTTGTGTTGGTTTGATACCAAAACATCTCAATAAAATAGATGGAAGTTTGTGGTTTCAACAGGACAGAATGCGTACAGGTTCTAGCGGTATCATTAACTATGCAATGCACCCTCCCATCCAGGCAGGTTCAAACATTGATTTTAAAATCCAAGTAGCAGGCGTTTAGTAAAAAGTCTGATTTTGTTATTAAATTGTAAAACAGGAACAGTTAGGTTTGGATGCTGATGTTCACATAATTTCAACAGATCACACTGATGTTAAAATCACAGACAATTTTCTGACCACAATATGAAGGTAAGTCATGTTGTGTGAAATATTAGGACGCGTGCACCATTTTACGAGCACGCATTATTAGCGGCGCCTGCTCCAGAGGTTGTATGATTGCTTTTTGATGAGAAGAGAGACGGACCAAAGAAAACATGTTACCTTGCTGAGACAAACTGAATAGAAATGCAAAGCAACTGAAACTTGGACCAACCAATAATGATGAACTACACAGATCAATATGACTCGGCCACACAGCCGTTATTTTACCAATACATACTTCTTAGCTCTCAGAACTGTAAATTATCAGCATCAGTTCACATACTAATTCAGACGCTCACAGGTTTGTTTCTTCGGAAGGTGCCTCTGCTTATTTTGAGCTACATCGCAGCAGCATTTAGTAAATGTAACTGCTGTTACGTTTGCTAGGCAATAAAACATGGAAGTGTCGTCAAACCTGGCCCTGCTTGCAACCAGAAGACCTGCTGAAAGTTTTATTTTGAATCTGTTGATTGGAATGAGCTCACTATTCATCTCTGATGGATCTGTTTGTCTAGTTTTGTCACGAGTCACTATCATGTTGCAGGTTCCAGTTCTGTTTCAGCTCTTATGTTTTATTTATCATATTTTCCTCAGGCTCCCTCAGATACCTGGTAGACTTTATGGTGGATTCTATGATGATGAGCTGCTCAGGTCCTGCTGCAGCAAAGTGTCCCCAAACAATGACACTTCCACCTCCATGGTTCAGTCAGTATGAGGTACTTTTCCTGGAGTGCTGCAAGTGGTTTGAGCCAAACATATCCTCTGTTCTGCTAAGCAAATAGTTATAGTTCATACATATCTGTCCAAAGAACCTTATTTCAGAAGGTTTCTTCCTTGCACACCTCCCATAAAAGCTTAAATTTTGTAGTCTCTTTCTGATTGTTGTGATTCCTGTGATGAAAACTTAGGGTTCTAGGAGACTTCTTTTAACATCTTGCAGTCTGTTCTCTCAGCATAAACCATGTAAGCAGTTGTTTTTAATGTCCTCCACTTGTAGACCATTTTCCTGGCTGCTAAGCCGTTACAAACTTCATCCTGATGTCATGGTTGGTGTTTTGTTGGACTCAAGAGTAAAAGTGAAGAGTTTTAGTGGAGAAATAAAGAACTTACAAGTTACAGCACAAAGCGAATTGTTGGGTCCAGCCATGGATTACAAAATTTAAAGGCCAGTTTGATCTTTTCTGGAATTTTCAGTTTTTTTCAATTCAATTCAGTATTTATATAGCGCCAATTCACAACACATGTCTCAAGGCACTTCACAAAAGTCAGGTACATACATTCCAATTAGTCCTAACCATTGAACAGTGCAGTCAGATTCAGTTATTCAAATTGGATAAAAAGTTTGTCTATCTAAGGAAACCCAGCAGATTGCATCCAGTCAGTGACTTGCAGCATTCACTCCTCCTGGATGAGCATGTAGAGACAGTGGACAGTCACTGGCGTTGACTTTGCAGCAATCCCTCATACTGAGCATGCATATAGCGACAGTGGAGAGGAAAAACTCCCTTTTAACAGGAAGAAACCTCCAGCAGAACCAGGCTCAGTGTGAGCGGCCATCTGCCACGACCGACTGGGGGTTAGAGAGAACAGAGCAGAGACACAAAGAGAAGCACTGATCCAGGAGTCCTTTCTATGGGAAGGAAAAGTAAATGTTAATGGATGTAGCTCCTTTAGTCGTTTCACCTAGAAAGAAAGAACAGATAAACTCTGAGCCAGTTTTCAAGGTTAGATTCTGAAAGAGAACACAGAGTTAGTCACAGTAGAAGCTCAGTCAGTAGCCATGTCTAGGAGAGGATAGTAGTTAGTAGGAGTCAAAGTTAGTAGTCAAACTAAATCACAGTAGCCAACTCCTAACTCAGCCCTGGACCAGAAGGACAGTGGACTTCCCGTGGCGTAACTGTTTGAATAAAAACCCCGCGTTCCAACAAACAGACCTCTTCCACACAGGTCCCCAGCGGAGCTGGAAGGAGGGATAGCGTGTTTGTCTCTTGCTGGCAAGCAGACATAACTCTTCAAACTACATCACGCGATCATATGCAACAAAGTTAAGTAATGATTTCCTGTTCGAGTATCCAGCATTCATTCATATAAACGGTGTAATAAGACAAGCTTGACTTGGTTTTTCTTCTGAGGCCTCCAGAAACAGTCCTACTCGAAGCAGATTTTCCCTTAAAACACAATAACAGCCGTGAATACGCTCTCTCAACACAGGTGGAAGATTTCAAATAAAATGCTACAAAAACGCCAGTGGCACCTCTAAAGGAGGACAGAACAAAACATCAGTTTAAAAATCATTACCTTAACATTTAACATCATTCCTGACATGTATTACCGAGATCATGGATCTTTGATCATGTGGCCGACGTGTTCTCCAACCAGTCTCAGCTCAAAAATGTCAGTCTTTCTTGTCTTTTTCGAAACCAAAATGCGCCAGAGCGCAAACACGTTTTTTTTATTTTCCACTTTCTGACACTTTGGACCCCTTATACATGGGAACAGCGCCACACTCTGGTAAAACAATGTACTACAACAAGTAGGTGAAATAAAAGAAAAAAAGGCTTTTGATTTTTCTTTTCTCAGGTACCCATTTTTCACCTGGTTACATTAAAGTTAAGACAAACTTTATTTAAAGAGTGGTTTTTCCAACACAGAAGATCAGCCATAATGCACCGTACACGCTTATGCATTTCAACCCTTTTATTAGTGGTGTTTTAAAGGTATGTGTTTGGTTCTTATGACAAGCTATAAGCTTCTTTTGTTAGCTCCAACCGCCAACAGCTAAGAACACTTTATGGGTCAGCTGAAGATCATTTATCCAGAAAGGTTGTTAGTTTCCAGTCTAGGAAATATTAATAACGTTAATTGTGTGAATTCTGGACAAGGGCAAACAAGGAGCTTAAAAACCGAAGCAAGGGTGGATACTGACATTAAAACCAGGTGAGTTTATTCAGAGGGAATGTAGAACAGCTGTGGCAGAGTGAGAACAGGGAGACTAATGAACACGGAGAGTAAATTTAAATAAATTAAAATGCACAAACAGAACGCAAGAATAAGTAAGAAGCTAAACACAAAGGAATGAAGTAAAAGGACATTACCTAGCACAATACAGAACACAGTAGAATAACCTGATATGCAAACCCCTAAATGACAATAATAAAGAACTCAGAAATGATCAAAAAACATTTTTCCAGGATTGAACTGGACAAACCTTCAAAATGCTAAGTAACAATGTCCTCATCATGTCCACCTGATGTGATAAATCTGTGTGGGAGTTTAGCCATTTTAAGTGGGAATCCATGTAGGGTTGTCCTAATTTTGTCCTATACCTGAATATACATTTAGTAAAATTACATTTTACAACAAAAAATAAGGTATTTTTCTTCAGTTTGTGTTACTTGAGTTTATTTAACATAAACTCAAGGATTGATACTAAATATCTATATGTCCAAATATGTTAGAAACACGCAGGCTTTCATTGTTATGATTTGGGCTTGTTTGGTTTTTGGTTTTTTCTTTATGTTTTTCACAGTTAAGGTTTTGAATAGTTCTTCTGATTATTATTATTATTATTATTATTATTGTAAAATTTTTGAATCATGTTTCTGTCTGTTTTTCTGGTCATGCTTTAGTTTTGTCATCTTGTTCATGTTTTGTCAAGTTTGGTTTTAGGATCTGGTTATGCTTTTGTTTCATATTTTTCTAGTTTCTGTTAGTTTGTGTTCAAGAGTCTCTGTTTTGCTCCAGCCACGTTTTGTTCTCCTGTCAATTAGTGTTTATTCGGTTCACCTGCACCTAGTTAATCTGTCTTGCTTCACCTGGTTCACCCTCCATAAATACACACCTGTTCAGTCACACATCGCGGAATCATTGTAGCCCTACTCATGTCTTGTTTTGTGGACCATGCCATGCCTGTCAAGCCAGCCTGCCTGCCTGCTTCTGTTTTGTTCCTGCCTCTGCTAAGAGTGATTTTTTGTTTGATTAAATTTTCACTTACCATCACGCTGCCTCCTCATCTGCATCCTGGGGTCCAATATCTCACAAAGTCCTAACATTCATGGGGTGTCCATATTTTTTCATATGACTGTAAGTAGTTTCAATAAGCACATAGTGAACATTTCCTGCTGAGAAGCAAATATATGGAAACAATACAGGAAAATGAGATTTTATGGGTAAACATTTTTTTGAAAGATTACAGCTGAGAAAGAAAATCATCAATCCTATTTATCACCTGAACCGAGGACCTCCTTCCATCAATCATCCTTTATCTGCCTGGAGATCAGGGAGCTTTTAAGTGTGAAATAGGCATTGGTAGCAATCTGATCGAATGGAGAAGACTGTGATAAAATGGTTTTAGTGCACCTTTTCTTCTGGGAAAAACAGATACAAATGCCTCAACTTAAACAGATATCAGCCACACACTAACCCCTGTAACAACATCTTAATGTGTTTAATTTACCAGGAAACGCCAAGCAGATCTGCCCATACATCAATGCTCATTTCACTTTTGATTGGTGCTGTCTGGTGCCAATATAATGAACGCTATATGAGGAAAGTAGTTAAGACAGTAGATCTACTAAACAGCCTCATCAAGAGAATAAATGATGGAAGTAAAAAACAGAGAGAGGTTTAGACAGGTCAAAAGGTTCCTAACGTTCTCCATAAATCCATCCTCTGCCTCACTGTTCAGCCCATGGTGCAACATTTTCTCCTCTTTGTGTCCAGACAAACTGTTGAATACTCTTTTAATTCAGAATGCAAAAACTCTTGTTTTCTTTGTACAATGTTCTCTCTGATTATGTAAATGCAAATCTGCTTTTAGCTCACACTGTGAATTTATTGGCATTTAAGATGTCCCGTACTGTTATATGAAAGCAAATCAGTTACCTTAATTTAACTGGTTGTTTTCCTCTCTCTACAATCTGAATGCTTCTTTAAGGGTGGAGACCTGTACCTCGCTGTCTCATCTGCAGGTTGGCTTGGTTTTTCTCTCTCTTTCCTGCAGGGTGTGACTCATCAGGAAGAGCTTCAAGTGGGGCTTTTTCCCTAAGAGAGAGGCCAGATTGTTTTACTCATATCAGTGGTAAACAGGCTTCTCTCACTTATCTGTGTGTTGTCCATCTGTCTTGACAGATAGCTGCTGATGTTCTGATTCTGGACAATTGCTAGATTCCTCGTTCCCTCGGGGCGTTGGATTCCTCCCTCCAAAATCTCTCCTCGGAATCTCCTCACCACTCCTCCAGCTGCTCTCCTGGACCTCGCAGCTTCAAGGTCTCTCCAGTTTCCCTCTGACCACTCACCTTTCCACCGTCCAACGCCACCACCGCACCTCCAGCAGAAATAACTGGACAAAGAATCAGAGAAACTATCATCTAATGGTCTAGCCAAATTCCATTTCCTTAGGGGCAATTAACAGAGTTTTTATTTTTCCATTGTTTAAAAATGTAGGTTTCTTTATTGAATTATTAGGTTTTTCCCCAGATTGGGGCCCCATCCCCCCCATAATTTCTGCCTATGGGTCCAACTACCTCATCAGCATGTCATAAAGTTCTGTAGAGGCATGCAAATGAACCATCATTTGATTCAAGCATGTTGAAACAGGGAGAGAAGTAAAACATGCAGGATACCGGCCGACTTTGGACACCACTGTTTCAATAAACTTACCGTTGCGTCCGTTGAGTCTCACTATCAGACAAGCATGACTCTTTACTCATGTCCTTTTCTTTGTTTGCATCAAGTAGTTTTGGTCATAACATTTTTACTCACTTTAAGTGACTTTCAAGACTTTCCTCTCCTCTATGATACAAGCAGGTCTGCATTTAACCGGTCAGAATCAAATTTGTTTCGTTCTATGTGGAAAATAAAAAGTGCCCCGTGATCCGCTGGATGTGGTGAAAGCCTGCTAACCGATGGCAGCCCATTTCAGACAGGCAGATGGTAGCTGTGGGTGTTGCAGTCTGTTTCCCACTGCAGAAATCCTCCGATGTCACAAATGAGCAGGGATCTGCGAATGACAGGAACGCTGGCATCCTAGAATTTTTTCTAGGTCAGGCGTTATTTACACTCAGCATCTCCTGGCAGTTTTATGTTTTTAAAAGACATTTTCCACCTTTAATAAGTTAAAAATGTCATCAAAATGCAACCATACTGTTTCAATCTCAGATTTTGGTTCACTTCTCCTTCTACATCATTACATCCCTAGAAAAATACATGAAACTCTCCAGTGTCAGGAGGGAGGTTTTGGAGGCGGGGGCAGAGTGGTAAGTGAAAGAGTGTTTACTGAATAACCAAAAGGAAAACCAACAGCAGGCAGGTGGAAGCAGATGCAGGCATGAATATGGGCAACAGTATACATGGCATGGAATAAGCAGTAAAAACCAGCGAGGAGTCAACAGAACAAAGGTGTATAAAATGAGCGTGGTACAGGTGAACAGGGAGGCTGATTGGCCTGGTGCAGGTGGACTGAATGAAACTGATTACAAGCTGACTGTGGCAGGAAGTAGTAACAAAAACAGGAACGAGCTGAACAGAGGTACAGGAAAACAATCTAACCAATAGACGCTCTTAATGAACATAAACTACTATGCATCCTGAACAAAATAAAATAATTATTAAGGAAGTGAACCTGAGGAATGAACTAAAGCACCCAACCCCCCCAAAACAAAAACAAAGCTAAACTGAAACACCTTCAAATAATAACAAACATACTAAGATTTAATTTAGTTGAAGCCCTTTAGAAACTGAGCTCTCATTGGAGCTGCATAGCTCAGCCATGCATTAACAAGGTTACACCATTTGAAGTTTATCATCCATGAATGTTGCTCTTTAGCTGACCTAAATGCCATTTTAATACCTTCTTCTTTTGTTTGTTACATGTTTGTCAAAGCAAAATACTTTAATTTCATTCCAATAATTATTACAAGGTCAATATATAAAGCTTAATCTTGCTAGACCATCCCTCTCTTAATCCACTTCCTAGATTGTACCACCCCAGAACTAATAAATTGTATGCAAACCCCAGGGGAATGTTTTGTCTGCGCACACCTGTTGGAAGATAGAATATGCCAGAGGTCAGTGTTTACCAAAACAATATAAGCTTTCAATATTTTAGTTACTTAAGACAATTAGTATATTATTGCAGCTAAAAATCAAATATCTGCTGAAATGCTAAAAGATAAACTTAACACTGTTTGTCTCCTTGAGTTTTACGGAGGAAATACCAAGATGAGGCTCTCCAACTCAGTGAATGACACACACACGCACACGCGCACACACACACAAGCTTCATTGTTCTTAAGTAATCTTCTCTCAGCAGAGCCAGGCGAACACACTGTAAATAGTATATATATTTATCACTGGAAGTACTTTGCAGTGTTCAAACATGTATATTTTACCTACTATATGTATTGGCTTCAGACTATATGAAAATATTCTGTGGACTGACAAGACAGCAGCGGACCTTTTTGGTCCTTTTTTTTGTCCTGTTACATCTAGTGCCAAACTAACATCGCCATGATTCGTAGTATTTTGGTTTTATGTTCTTTTTCTTATATTTTGTGCGTTTTTCATGCTTTTCTTTGTATGCAGCTTTCTGGTTTATCTATGTGTTCATAATACTGTATTATTTAAAAGGATATTCTTAGTATTTTTGTTTAGTTTCAGTCATGTTTTTGCTTTCAGTCTCTGTCACGCCTCTGTAATCAGCATTATTTATTCCAGCTGCTTCACACCAATCAGTCTCACTGTTTTTATCAAGGCCATGGAGGGTACACATACCCTTCTGTTCTGTTTACTCCTAACGACCATGTCCTATCTGTCCATGTCCTTGGCTGCCTTATGCCGTATTGTACGTTTTTGCTTTATTTATTGAACTTTTGTTTTACAACTCCCCGTGCTGCTCCTGCATTCCTGTCTGCATTTTGGGCCCATCTCCATGAAACCCTTGACAAACAGAATTTAATGCTTCATGACCTGGAGAACTTCCTGTAACTGATTCTGCTCTCTGGCAGAAAGCTCTGAAGAATGTCTGGCCATTCGTTTGTGACCTTCAGGTCAAGCTTACTTGGTTTATGCAGCAGGATATTCAAAGAACAGCAGAAGGTCCACCTCTGAGGGGTCAAATAAACCCAAACTGAACATTTGTAGGCGGCCTAGTCAAAGTTTGGTTTTAAATTAAACTAATTCAACTACGTGTCTTCCCTCTCACTAGACCTCTTTCCTGTCAGCTCACTGTCAAAAAATTAGAAAATAAAGGCCACTAGTGTCGCAAAAAGACAACTAACAAGCGGAGTCCTGACCTTAAATGTGGGATTCATGCTGAGAAACGTGGCTGAAATAAAACAATTCTGCAAAGCAGAATGGGCCAAAATTCCTTCATTGCCAGTTATAAAAATAGGTTCCAAATAGGGCCAATGATTAAATCATGATTTGAAAACAGCTTTTTGTCTTTCATCAGGTTATATTTGTCTGATATAAACAAAAAAGCAAGAGCCGAAGAAATCTGTCAGGTAGCAACTATGTTTTTACAGGACTAGCAAGTTGTTGTGCATTCAGCATGTAGATTTATGAAATGGCCAAAGGGGGCGTTTGCTCTCCTTCACGGCCAGTTAATAGAGTGAAACAAAATGTGTGCAACAACATTGAAAGGGTCATGCCAACATACCATTTTAGAATTTAAATCCTAATGTTTTAAACTTATAGGTGCATTTAAGTTATTTGTTTGAATAAAGGTTCGTCATCCTGACAGAATTTTATATTTCTGTGGTTTTTGTGGGTTTGCTGCCTATTTCCAAACCCTCCAATCTTTCCCTCCGTATGGTATCAGAAGAGGAGGCAGCTTTCAGTGACAAGTCGAGGCTTTCCATGCTGCCCCCACAGCTTTACAATTTGAGACCAAAATGAGCTACAGGCTTCTTCTTTTCCTTTTTTCCTCCCACCCACAAGCAGAGCCCCGCAATAGGCAGATGGGTTCTGACTTAAAACTGTGAGAAAATAGCTTAAACATATATAAACAAGGTCGGACTTCGACCCATCCCAACTCAGTCACGGGCCTTTCCTTCTCCTGGTCTAACCAGCTTTAACTCTGACTGATTGGTCAGAGTTAAGTGGCTTAAGAAACAAAAATATTTGAAAATAATCATCATGATTAGACTGCAAATTAACGTAAATCAGCCAAGCTCCAGAGTTAAACTCCTTCAGACAGTCTGAAGAGCTATCGATCAAGACCACTTCAAACGATTACGGGACAGTCTGCAGCACTGAAGTAAAATACAGGTGCATCTCAGCAAATTAGAAAATCATTAAATCAATTCAAGTGAGAATCATGTTATTACACACTTTCATTACACATAGAGGGATATATATTTAAATATATTCAAGTGTGTATTTATGTTAAGGTGGATGATTATGGCTTACAGCTAATGAAAACTCAAAATTCAGATTTGCAGAAAATTACAGAAAATGACTTAAAAAGGATTTTTAAGAAAGATATGTAGGTCTACATAAAAGTATACCCATGTACCCTACTGTTCATGCAGTCAGTATTAGTTTGGACTCCTTATGCATGAATCACAGCATGAAGGCAGTGTGTCATCGGCCAAAGGCTCTCCTGACGAGTCAAAAAAGCACAGGTTGCTTTAATAGGAGCCTAACAAGACTATGGTCCCACCACATGTTTTCCTTCCACTAAGCTTTTTTTTAAATAACCTTGGCCACAGCAGTGACATTTTCTTGGCCTCCCATGAAGAATACCAATAACTGTCTGCTTGACAACTGTTCAGTCAGCAGTCTTTAAACCATAACATACCATCGCTGTGATAAGAACCCAGGCCAGTCAGTTAAGGTGGATGTAGATGTCTTGGTAGTTCTCTACGACGTTATCACTGACCTGTATGGTGCTCTCTTCACAATGCTGTTTGATAATTAACGTTGACATCTGAGGCTGACCCCTCTTTGAACCGTCACCTTAGCGTGGTGGAGAGGTTTGAGTGCTCGCATGATCGTAGAGGTTATGTTGTCCGGGGATTAAATGCCCCTGGTCGGGTCCCCCATGGCAACAGGCTCTGGGTGACGGGTCAGACAAAGAGCGGTTCAGACACCTTCATGAGGACTATTACAACGAGACCTGTGACGTCGGCCGGTACGGCGGACACGGGGTCCCACCCTGGATCCAGGCCTGGGGCTGATGGCAAGCGCCTGGTGGCTGGGTTACTCCTCGTGAGACCCGGGCAGGCCGAGACCAAACGAGAGACAAGAGGCCATCCCCCGATAGGCCCACCACCTGCAGGGGGAACCATGAGGGACCGGTGCAAAGAGGATTGGGCAGCAGAAGCAGTTCAAGACTCATTTTTCAGACGTGCTTTTAATTAGTTTTATGCTGTATGATGTTATATGTTTGCTGCTTTTATATTTTATCTTCTGTGTCTTTAAACCCTCTTTTTATTGTAAAGCTTTTTGTGTTTTGATCCTTGGTGTTTGGATTTTGGTGTTCCTCTATAATTATATTCATTTAAATACTAATACTTATTATTATTATTATATTAAGGGGTATTATAATTATTATTTTATTACTACTACTACTAATAATAATAATAATACCATGACTGTGGTATGAAGCTACGTAGCATGTTAGCTTCAGTTTTTAAGCTGAATCACTGAAATAAATACAGTTTTTAATAAAAGTCTAATTTATTTAGATGTGCCTGTATAAAGACTTTTGCACAGCACTGATTATGAGTTCCAAATGCAGGAATGTCAGATTTGTCCTGCATGAAGTTCTGCATAAAACACCATCGCTGCTTCATTCTGTGTGTACAGCTCAGTGGAACAATAGATTAGTGGTGTAAACAGGAGCTTTTCAACAGATATGCC
This sequence comes from Crenichthys baileyi, assembly GCA_036173005.1. Taxonomy (NCBI): domain Eukaryota; kingdom Metazoa; phylum Chordata; class Actinopteri; order Cyprinodontiformes; family Goodeidae; genus Crenichthys; species Crenichthys baileyi. The sequence continues at coordinate 215,061 of JAHHUM010001745.1, forward strand.
CTCATTTCAAATGCAATCATAATTTATCTGGTTTCGTACTGCCTCCCTATTCTATCTGATGGGACACTGGATTTCTTGATGAGCCTCATTGAATCGACATTTTCAGGCCCTTGACTTGCACAAACACACTCCGATCACTTGGCCGTGCTCTCATGGACCCACACATGAATACAGAGCGGCAGCCATCGTCACACAACCACTAACTGAGATGACCACAATTACAGAGCATCTTCTGAGTATTCCAACTCAATCAGACATGATACAAAAGGCCTTATCAGAGCTGACGAGCTACCCTCTCCAGTCCCCTTCTTCCTCCTTCTGCTGATTGCGGCCATCAGTTTCTGTGTGGGTGAGATGGCTGCCTGATAATTCTCCTCCCGTAAATGACGCCATCTCACATGTTTATGTTTAAAATGTTTTGTCCTCTCTACGTGTCAGAGCAAAGCACCAACTAATCTCTTAAAATGCACTCATGTCAAGGCTGAAAGGATGTAGGATTCATGAGGATTCTTGGAATTTTGCAAATATTCTGGTCTAATCTAAGATTCAGTTACGACACACATATGATGGATAAAGATAAATCATGAGATTCAGCTTGATTCGCATAAATATCGTCAAGAATTCAGTACGATTCACAAGAATCTATTAAGAATTCTGCACAAACATTAGGAATCAGATAACAATTTACCGAATCATCTAAGAATCAGGTATGAATTCATTTGAATTTGTTCTATTCTTAAAAATTTGTGGGATTTTCCATCAAGAAGTGATGAGAGATGAGCAAGAGTAAAAATTATTTGAATGATGACCGTTAATATTTATAAGTTAAAATGTTGTGGAGTAATTGTTCTTGGCAGTAAAAAGTAGAAACTAAAGTGCTTGTTTTTTAACATAAAATATAATAAGAAACTATATTAAAAACTGTAATTTTATTTGTTTATTATTTCTTATTTATTTTTTAAAAAGATTTTTTTTTTTTTCATTTATTTTGCCTTTTTCTTATTTTATTTATTTTTTCCAAGGGCAGAAGACAGATTTGGGCAGTTAGGGGTCTAATGCTTCATGAATACCTGATTGAGTGAAGATCACATGGGAATGCTTACAAGTCAATCAGGAATCAGTTACCATACCTAAGAATGACCTACGAATTTGTTAAGAATTAAATGAGATTCTTTGGATTTGGGAGTTCAGCACCAAAATCTTGAACAGCTCAAAACTTTTGCCAGAAATTTCTGATGGCTCCAGAACTGCAAGAACTGACTAAGAACAAATTATGAATCACTTACGAATTTGGGAACTTTCTACAACTCAAAATTTTGACATTCTTGGCGATTCTTGTTATTCGTGGTCTGTGTGGAATCGGGACTTAACAGGATTTCACCCAAAATGTTTATTTTGGGTTTTAGATTTAAGGGAGGTGAGTACAAATGTGTGCCACACATTTCAGATTTTTTTGTTCAAATATTTGAAAATAATTTTTCACTTTTTTTTCACTTCACAATTGGTCCTAAAATATGGAGACGTATTCTGAAAGTTACTGGATGAACAGGAGCAGGTAAATCTCAGAACATGTGAATGTCTGCTTACATTTGTCAGGACCTGTCACCTTTTGGACTCTGTGGTGGCTTTGTGTTATTTTGTGTGTTTGGTTGTGTTTCTCCCCCCCTCGTTCATAGCTCCTTTAGTTACTGTAGTTTTTCTTACGACTTAGTATGGTTTTCTCTTTGTTGTCATTGTTGCCATTGTTATTATGATTGTGATCTGTTTTCCTTGGGTCCTTTAAATTAGTTCTCCGTCTGGTTTCTCTGTGTTTTTATTTGTGGTTAGGTATTTGTTCTTCCCCCTTGAACTCTTCTGCTTATTAGTTTCTTTTACTCTTCAGTTATACTGTATTTGGTCCTCCCAGTCTGGTTCTCTTTATCTTTATTCTCCAGTACCTCTTTATAGGTTAGCTTTTGTTATCGTTTAATTTTATTTTTGTCCTCGCTTCCTCTGCCTCATTCACAGTTTGTTCTTTCAGTATCGGTTTATAGTTTCTTTTAGGGTCTGCTCACTAATCTTGTCATTAGTCCTTTTCCTCATTTAGTTCTATTAGGTTCACCTGCTCCCTCTGCCTTCCTGCCTCCTTGTCTCACCTGTTCTTAGTTCCTTTGATTACCTGCCTTTGTTCTCCCTCAGTGTATTAGTGGTTTTGTTTCTTTGTCCTTTGCTGGTTCCTCCGATCACATTACCTGATTTTGCTCAGTGTTTGCTACGTTCCTGCAGTACAACGCAGAAGTTTCGGTTGTACTCATGCCTTGCACCTGCGAGTTCTGCTATGTTTTGGTTGTTCGTGACTTGTGAATAAAGCTTAAGGTCATGATGAAAATGCTGCTGTCAAGCTCTTGCCTGCACTTCAGTCCACCCCAAAACCAAACCGTGACAACATTATGTAAGTGGTTACATTAAGAATGAACTAAATTGGTTTTAATCTCATTGAACTGAAGTTAGAAGCTGTTCTTGTTCACAAATGAGGGCTAAATTGGGTTTTCACCTTAAATGGAGTAACAAGGTTTTGGTGTTATGGATGAAAGGTCACAATCATGACTGTTTACAGGTCAATTTCTTTCTGAAGTTTGACTAAAATCATAAAACAGGACATTTTTGGCTTTATTGTTTGGAAATATAAGGCACTAACAAATGCTTCTGTTATTTATAGACCAGCATTTATTGCAAGTTTTGTCTCTTTTGTCCACATTCTTCTTCTGTACAGGATTTTTCCAGTCTTCAGTTTTAGCTCTCTGGAGGCTAAACGCTAAAGTGGATGCACCTAACATGTAAGGTGCATTTTGGCACATTACCCTTTCTGCTCAGACATGTTATGTTCTCACCGTTAGAAACTTACCACATGACCAATTTCCACTAAATGCCTCTTTCCACGGTTTCCGTCGACTGATTCACACATACCGCTGTAACCATGACCACTAAAAGCTTGTTACCTTTTTTTGGTCATTGTTAAAACACTCAAATCTGTCCATTTACTATTTTTCACAAGGTAAAGTGCATATTTTCAAGATCTTTTTTTAAAGGGTACTTGTAAAATAAATCTGAAATGAAAGAGCAAGCTGCATGAAGAGCTGAGTCAGGCTGCAAAACCCTTATTTTATAGACTGGTAGTCAATTATGTTGCATTTTTACATTTTCCTTTTTTTGTAATTATTACTGTCAAGCTGCTCAGGAGCCATTTTCAGGCTTTTTTTCCAACTCATTTACCTGAGTGTGTGAAAACCAGTGCAATTTGCTTTAAGAAGTTACCAGAAAAACCCAGCAGCTGAGACCCATCGCGGCTGAAGTGTTTGCTGCAGCTTTGGGCTTCTGAAGAAGGAGGTTCTCGCCCAGGGCAGCAGTTCTGCAAGAACCCCCACTGATCAAGATGCTTCACTGGCGGCACCACCCCGGACTCATGGTGGCATCTTCTCTTCTCCAGATACCCCTAGGAATCAAAAGGAGGATTCACATAAAAAAATAATGTTACACCGTTCCTTTACTGTCCATCCTTGTACTTTCTGCAGAATTTCAGTCTGCTCAATATGTTTTTCTTGGACAGAACTGGTTACTGCTCACACCTATCTGCTGCCAGTGCTGAGCTTGCTCTTGTGATAAAACACAGTTGTGTTGTGAGATGCAGCCATGAATGTTGCCCTAACCGCAGGAAAAGCTCTCAAGTTGTGGTGGTGGATCCAAATTACTTTTCTTTCAGCTTCTTGAAAAGTGACGAGTGCCCACTGAAGACACAAATGCAACAATCAATTTTTTCATCTCCTGTGTTTGTAGTTTTGAGCACGCGTACACTGATGCCCCAATGAGGCTTTAAGGGTCCGACGCCAGAAGGGAATGAAATTAAGAAAGTGAGAAGACACCTTATTAAAAGGATCACTGAAATCAGACAGTTGGTTAGAAGCTCACGCTTTCTTTCAAAAAATCATTTTGCTTTATTTCTAAATTTGCTTGCACACTAGAATTTTGGTAGTCTCTGAAGTGTCCAGTGCTAACAAGAGTTTGTAAAAACACCATTAAAATTAGTAAAAATGACAAGTAAACACTAATTAAAAATAAGTATACATAGAATGTTTAGAGCTGTGTTGTAGGCTGAGCAAGAAAAAGCAGCTCAAATTGCAAAGTACCGGTTAGTTCAGCTAACTTGTCAACCGTGTCTCAAAAATTATTGTCTTCTGGGCCAACAGAAGCTTCTAAGATTGCTTCAGAGTTTTATTTTGGAAGGTGGGCTGTTTATCAGTCAGGGTGAGTTCAATGAGCGAAGGTCTTAACTTGGGTTACAGGAAGTCATATTTGTGTTTATGACATTTTTGGTTTGTCCAGTGTCCCTTCAGTGTGATTTATCTACTGTTAATAACTCTATTTAACATGTCTGTATCTCCACAGGGTTGACTGCTGCAGAAATAATCTGGCTTCCTGAAATCTGCTCCAGGAAATAAGGATTTAAAGGACCTTGATTTCAGACAGCAGTGTCCCTGTGTATTCCCACATAAGGACAAAAGCCGATATGTCTCTGCAGATAGCAGAGATGCTGTCAGAAGGATTAGGGTGGCTGTTCTGGGCAGCAGTATGTGGTAAAGCGATATGTTTGTGTGTTGTAGCTGGTGTCTTTGTGGCAATTAAAGCATCGTTCAGATTAGTCTACAGAAAAGCCTCTGCTTTTTTTTTTGCAGCTGCACCGACTTAAACTCAGAGGAAGATTTGCATTACAGGAATAATTTTGTCACTTGAGCTTAAGCTTATTGCATGCAGTGACACATTCAGAGCTCCTCTAGTATTGAATGGGACCAGCTTCAGGAAATCTGCTCCGCTCAGATCTGAGCAAACAGAGAAGGATAATTACGTTTGTATGATCTAGATACATTTATTTGGTAATGCAGGACTTCCTGTTTCCCTTAGGTGCAATTAAAATGTGACACAGAGGCCCATTTCTATTTACCATTCTTCAAAAGGGGAAAGACAAGACATGCCATTCAAGTAAGGCAGATGTGTGTTGATCTTAATAAATCAGATACAGGCTTCAAGCCAATACCTACTAGTCCAAACTTACCCATATCTACACTTACAATAATTAAGGAGTTGAAAACAAATCCAACAAACAAGACTGGACAAGGATCCAAATGTATCTTCCCACCACCTACAGTGAGGAGGATGGAAGGTAAAAACATCTCCAAAGCTCACATGTAGAGAACTGCAGCACAGAGAGGCCGCCTTGGCATCATCTAGGCGTCATAACTACCATTAGATGCTTTCTAAACAGCTGTTTGGGAGGCATACCAGGAGAAACATGTTTGTCCTACCATCTCAAACATAATGCTGGATGGGTGTCCAAAGTGTGGCCCCTGGGCCCATTTGAGATCCCTAGAATAATTTTGTTTCGGCCTCTGACTGCAGTTCAAGAATGCTACCAATCTGCAAATATTGGTGAGGCAGATGAAGAGTTCTTGTATTTTTTTACGATTTTCAATGAAAAATGTTCTTCTTAAATTAAGAAAGTTTCAGTACAACATAAAGTATTATTTTATTTGCCATGATTTGCTGCTTTCATTTTATTATCATAGTAATTAGGGCCACAAACATCAAGCAAGTTTTTACTCAAAAAAAGACGTTCATTAAGTGTTTTCTAAGAAAGTTCTAGTTTTTGTTGCTGGGAATAGATTAAAAGCACACATTTCTTTCATATAGGCAGACGTCTGAAACCCTTGATTTGGACCTACAATTATTTGTTCTTATTTACTTTGTTTCATTAAATTATTGCATGTTTAATTTATTTAAAAACAAAATAATTCACAGTAAGATTGTTTTGCCTTTTTAAATGAAAAGAAATGACCCTTGAGGACTTTCAACTTGACCTAGTAGACCAGGCCCAACCTGGTCTACTGGGTCAGTAACTGACTGAGGTTGTTTTTACTGACTCGATACAATCGGGGTCTCAGTTTGATTGGCGTTGCCACATCTCGCTGGTCCGATATTGCTTTCATAATACAGTTGATCGAACGTACCGGACTTTTTGAATGACGTATGCCCTCATAAACGATGAATATGTGGAAAAGAACCTTGGTAGATTGCAGAACATCATGAACACTTTAAAATACCAGCACGTTTTCTCCAGCAGGAGATAATTTCATCTAGAGCAATGTTTACATTGGTGAGCTCTCCCTTTCTGAGGAATGTAGTGGAAAATAAAACATAGATGGAGGGTTGGCTGCAGGCTACTTTAAGGTGACTGAAGAAACGAAATGGGTAGAAACACACAGAACCAGGTAGAAACTCATCAAACCAGAAAATAAGCTCAGCCCAATCATTCCCAGGCTCAGCCTGATCAACTTGCCAGACTTCTGTTGCGCCGTTTCTTTTAATACCTTAGTCTAAAGCTGGAGGTAAATTCCTGCTAAGTTTGCTTTAGTTGCCCTCCAAGCATTGCTCTGCATCACTCTCTGTTCGGGTCATTTTTTCTCTCTTTCAAGCTCATTCCCAGATTTATCCAAGGTGTAAAACCACTCAAACATCCACCAATCATCCATCTGAGGCAGATAACACAGTTGCTACGTTCCTGCTAGAGAACGGCCTTCAGGCAGTAACAACTTATGTGGAGATTCCCACTGCACCCAGTGCAGTGAGACCTGCAGGTCCAGAGGCCCTTGTCCGATTTCCTGGGAGGTGACACAAAAAGATCCAGACAACAGTAAGGCGTTCTGATTCTTCTGACAAGGCAGTTTTCTGGTGCTAAGAACCTGGTATTTCTAAAAACTTTTGACCCCTTTTTGGTTTTCTTCCCTTTTCAAGAACATCCCCCTTCCAAATTAATGTTTTTAATGATTTTATCATTTAAAATCAGCCCTTTCTTTAAACTTCAGAAAGAGACCATGTAGTCTCTGCATCTGCTTCAACACACCTAAATAAAACTCATCAACAGTCATTTAGGTCTGCAGAGGGCTGGCAATGAGCCGTTTATTTGATTCAGGGATGTTGGAGCAGGGATGCACCTAAGGCTGCAGGACTGTAGCTCTCGATGAGTTGGAGATCCATGGATTCATTGAATTTTCATTCAGAAAGCTTTCCCCTGCAGCAGTGGACTACAATTATTGTTCATTTTGTTCGTGCTTCTTTTTACTTCAATAAATCTTTACCAAATAGATTTCAATGTGATTAATTATGAATATAATCCTTGATTGTGTCTAAAAAATTCGACTGATGATAAATAATTCTTATTTGTGATAAAAACCTCTTAGCTTCTTTTAATTTGTACTATAGATATCATTGTTCACTGGGGGAGGAAAGGATTCATCCTTTACGTCTGACTTTTGAACAGATTTTGTCAGATTATGAGACTAATTGAGACTGATTGTTTATGTACATTAAGTAGCCATGAAATCTGCTACAGATCAATCAGAAATGTTGAGCATTAATGAGTCTTTTAAAACAAATGTCCAAACAATATAGTTGAAATTGGACCAAGAATGTATAAGACTGTCTTGCTTGTCCTTTTTGTATTCAAGAAGTAAAAGGACCAAAGTTTTGTAGTTCATATAATGTCAGAGTCAGACCCTAGTGTGAATTATGTGTTCCTGTTGTGCTTTGTTTCCCTCTCCTTCTGCTTTCCATGCTGAGCTGCACACCTTTCTCTTTTGTCGATGGACCCCTGCTTGGAGTACACCTGCAGAGGATCTTCATCAGTGACTTAATTAAGTTTAGACCCTGAAGCATGCTGCTGCTATTGACCTGTTTACACGCAGGTCATGCTGTGTCACTGTTTTAGTTTTTCTACAAGGGATGTGTAATACAATTAGATGCTATCCATGGCAGATAAGGTCAAATTGAGGTTGTTTAACGACAATCAGGGAAATATCGTCTATTGCAAATCCACATTTGTTAATTTTGCCTCATATTGATTTAACGGATTTGTTAAACTATGTTGTCAAGACAGACACTAACTCTAAATAACTTGTTGCTATGGTGATTTAAAAGGCATACAGAGAGAAAAAGAACAATGCATGTTCATTGTTTTCCTTGGATTTTGCAAGAAAAGAAGGCATGCAAACTAAACCTAGAAATGCTGCTGCAGACGACCAGTTTTAAATCCAAAACATTCACTTTGCGAAACATTCAAAAAACAGAAAGAGGAGCAAGAGGAGTGAAGAAGATCAGGTGTTTGACTTAGAGCAGGTAAATTTCTTATCCTTCTGAGGAAAGAAACAGGAGAAACAAAGATTAGAATGAGAAAACATTGTTTTCCTAATAACACTGAAGTTTCATTCATAAAACTACTCTGCAAACTTTAATACAAATTACACACAAAAGCAAGACTGGATGTGGGTGCTATGCTAGATTTAGTATTCTGGCTCTTAGGTGTCTGTTCTCATCACAGGGCTTCATCAGCTGTTTCATAGGAGGCTAAACTGAATCCTCAACAACATGCATCTGGGACTGAAGCTTCAGGGTGTTCTTGAAGCACCATCTAAGACCTCCACGAGGAAAAGCCTTTAAGAAATATCACGATGAGCAACACTGACAAGCAGAAGTGTCAGAATGTCAGAATAGAAATGCTGTCTGTGCTGCCGGATTGTTGTTACTTAGTCTTGTTATGGAAATTATTTTATTTAGTGCTCCAAAGTATTCCAAAGTGCTGTGAACTTTCATTTACGTCTCTCCTCGGACCTCTGTGTTTAGTACTTATAGAGGAGTTGGTCTGTAAAACCATTACCAGAAGTTTAATGGTTAAAACACATCCTGGAGGGTTGTGTCTGAGGAAGAGCCGATGGGTGTCCTCATAAATAGCTTTGTTACCTCTGACCCGAGGTGGGGTCTAGAGGACCATGTCTCCAAACTCTTTTAAGTTGAGGTAACACCCACATACTGTTTAAATACTGTCTGTAAACTGTACTCTGGGCTCTGCTTCACTGACTTGTCAGTGACAGGGTCTTCAAACGCTGTATGCCTTTGAATAAACTTATAAAGACAAAGTCCGGATTTTCTCTTGTTGTGAATAAATTTCTCTCCCACTTTGATAAGAAAACTTCCATTATAGTCTTACACCAGGAATATGGTTTCCATCAACTCCACAGAGTGTCTGAGGTCTTAGCTGCTGCAGGAGCAGTTCTAATTCCTTCTCCAAGGAATAAAATGCTTTATTTAAATTTAAAGGAGAATAGTTTTAATGTCCATATATGTAAAATCTTCCCTGTGTGCAGCAAACTTTAGTGATGCAAATGCATCTCAAAGCTTAGAACTTGCCCAAAGCACAAATGTACATTTAGTCCATATTTATTCACCATGGAAGACAAAGATAGTGGCTAAAAGGTTTATTAGAATTTAAAGGTAAGAAAGTCAAATAAAATCCACAAAAAGTTGTAAAAAGCTAAAAAGGAAACTAAAATCCAATTGAAAAAAAATGAAACAACTAAAAACTGGAATAAAAGTCCTTAAACTCCAACGAGTCCAGGTCTGCTTGGTCCAAGAGAGCAGGGGAAATTTCTAGACCGTTTTAGTGTCTCGTAGCAGTGGGATGGTGGACATCTCCTGGAAAGCAGGGCACCAGTCATTCTCATTAATTAAATCCGTGGGAAAAGAGTCATAGACTCACCATCCTGTCTCAGTGGAAAGAATCCTGGACTTTGGCCCCACTACCTGAGATCCTGTGCTTCCAAACCCTGCCAACACCGCAGTTACTGCTACTGCTCCCGCCCTTTCTTCTTCTGCTGCTGCTTCCTTCTCCAGCAGGCTCTCCTCCTGTGCACGGTCTCCTGTAGATGATGGCAGCAGCAGCGGCCTCGTCGTCCTCCTCCTTCCCTCTTGATAGACACTGTGTACCATTCCCGGTTGTCCAGTCTAAACAGATGCGGCTCATTAGGGTGAAGCGACCACAACTACAGAACAAAACATGCAATGAAACTTCACCTTCTGACAATATCAGGGAGGTTTTTAGTCGGGTCGTGTTGTTAAATAAAACCCAGTCCAAACCTTTCTATCGTTCTGTGTTTAGACCAATCACCTTCCCAGCTTCTGACCAGCTTTGTTGTTCCTGGTGGAGAAAGGCATCCCCACAGCATGATGCTGCCACCACCATGCTACACAGTGGTGTCAGGGTGATGTGAACTCTTAGCTTTTCATCCCACACACTCAAATCAACATGGAAAACCAAAACCTTCCTTCTAATTTTCAGAAAAGATTTAGCAGTCCAGTTATGTTTATCCTGAGCGAGCAGGTTTGATGGTGTCTTTATCCTTAAAGAGATCAGAAACCTGGAGGGAAAAAACACTCCATTTCACTCCAAACAGACTCCAGTTATTAATAGTTAATAACACAGAAAATGTTTTTATGAAAATATCGATACAACATCAGTTTTTTATAATATTGGGAGGAAATAAAACATTTAAACCTTGTCCAGGCTGTCTCTGCAGTTCACTCCATCAAACAGAACATTTTTACATTAAACAAGTTAACAATAAATCAATTAACATTTAATCTGTGGGTGTGAGTGTGCAGGTAGGTCTTAAAGTGGACAAAGGTGCTGTCAGGTGTTCGGTTACCCATCTGACTGAAAGTGCATTTAATGTCTGATTTGACGACAGGATATCTGGACCCAGCCGCTTTCTGAAGGTCCTGATTCCCTCCGACTGAGCGACGTTTGGCTCAAAGCCTTTTAGTTGCTTTAATGCGACATGTTGAAGAAGGACGTGTTAATTGGCGTGTAAAATTATACAGTGGAGGTTATTTAACTGCTGAAAGGAGAAGGTATGGAGTGCTTAATGGCACATTCAAATGACACATGGAAACAGCAGAAAAGGTTTCCAGGCTGATGCCTCTGATACGGCCTGATCTAACACTGCTCCTGATCTATAGTTTGTTACAAACACGCGTACCATTTAGTTATGTGTTTCAACAGGTTTTAGTTGTTATTTTCAGATAATTTAAGATGTTTACAGTGTTGAGAAAAGTATTTGCCTCCTTGCAGATTCCTTTTTGTCACACTTGAAAGTTTCAGACCCTCAATCAAACGTTAATAACAGACAAAGAAAGCAACATTTTAAGGATGACTTCATTTATAAACAAGCAACCTGAAAACGTAGGCATGGAGGTTCTGGTGGTCTTTGGGGTGTTGTTCCTGCTGTGTAACTCATGTGTGATTGAGATTAAACTTACAAACTGATAGTTGAATGGAGCAGATATCATGATCCATCAATTACAGCGAGTCATCCTGGTCCTGAATCAGAATCAGAATCAGCTTTATTGCCAAGTTTGTACATACAAACAAGGAATTTGACTCCAGTACACTTTGATCTTTGGTTTTTGTTTTTGCACTACAGAATATACATATTTACAATGTACAAATATACACATATATAAATAAAAAGGTGCATTTGCAACATCTGTATGCTGTTGTTTTGTTCTCTATTGAATGTTCAACAGAGAAACAGCCTGGGGGAAGAAACTGTCTCTGTGGCGGCTGGTTTTAGCGAACAGCTCTCTGTAGCGGCGGCCTGAAGGCAGAACTCTAAACAGTTTATGTGCAGGGTGTGTGGGGTCTGCAGAGATTTTAGCAACTCTTTTCCTGACCCTTGACCTGTATAAGTCCTGGATGGAGGGAAGGTCAGCCCTGATGATTCTCTCTGCAGTCCTGATTATTCGTTGCAGTCTGGACCTGTCCTGTTTTGTGGATGATCCAAACCACACTGAGATGGACGAAGACAGGACAGACTGAATGATGGCAGTGGAGAAGATGACCAGCAGCTCCTGTGGAAGGTTGTACTTCTTGAGTTGCCTCAGGAAGTACAGTCTCTGCTGGGCCTTCTTCCGAACAGTGTCTATGTGTGAAGACCATCTCAGGTCCTCAGAGATGGTGGTTCCTAAGAACCTGAAGTGATCCACAGCCGACACGGTGTTGATGAGGATGGTGAGGGGGGTGCATGGAGGTGGTGTTTTCCGAAAGTCCACTACCATCTCCACAGTCTTGAGTGGGTTTAGTTCCAAGTGGGTTTAGTTCCAGTCTGGGGAAGCAGCAAAGCTTCCCCAGACCATCACACTACCACCACCATGTTTGACTGTAGGTATGATGTTCTGTTTTAGTTTCACACCAGATGAAAGGAGACACACACCTGTGAACACTTTAACTGAGGCAGTGAGGGCTGCAGAGCTTTAGATGTTGTTCTGGTTCTTTTGTGACTTCCGGATGATCCATTGATGCTCTCTTGGAGTAATTTTGGTAGGTCAGCCACTCCTGGTAAGGTTCTCCACTGTTCTACGTTTTCTCCATCTGTGAATAATGTTTCTCACCATATAAATTACTTTGTGACTCTTTCCAGACTGACAGACGTCAGTGATTTGCTGCTTTTAGTCTACTTCATGCTGTCAGACAAGTTCTATTTCTAGTAATCTGAGCTGGGTGAAACTGAACTCAACTAAAAATGAAAGGATGTGGTTAATTACAGGTAATTCATGATTTAACAGTGGTGGCAATTTATTTTTACATAGGGCCAGGTTGGTTTGAAAAGCTTTTCTCCTTAATTTATGATGACGTTTTTATCTTTGTCTGAGGAGAAATTTTGTTCAATGAACTAAAACTTTTAACTGTGACAAAAATCAGAAACAGAAGAAATCTGTCGGGGACAAATACTTTTCGACAGCACTGTACTTTAGATTGGTTCTGATCCAACAGAATGATTGCCCAGTATGCCCAGTCAGTCATATACAGTTCAACTGTTTTCAGGTCAGAAATTAACCTTTAATCTCTAACCTTTCCATCACTGGCATAAATATGGAAAGAAGCTCTGGAAATTATGCAGTCCGATGGAGCATTGCTTTATGAGTGTGAAGCATTTATTAAGCATGTGGTTAGAGATTAATGAGAGCCTTTTAACCCGCGCCTCATCCTAGCATCCAAGACAAATCAAGTTGGACATTAATATCCTCTTTGAAGGATCACACTGTCTTTTTCTAGGGTCTGAGGTGTCTGAAAGCTGAAGAAAACGTCAGAAGGAGTCTGGTTTGGGGAACGATAAAAGCCTCTAAAGTAATGAGACCTCTCATGAAGAAAACAAGGGGTATTTTCCTTTACAGACGGTCTTTTTAAAATGAAACGACGTGATTGGCGTTGCATGTATGGATTTCTAGCTGCTGATATGTATTTTCTTTCTTTCACTGAGTGCTGTAACTGTTAAATGGCTGTTTGGTTGATTGACCAAAAAAATCCAATAAACCTTTTTTCCAGCTTTTAAAAAAATATTGTTTCTTTTTTCAAAGATTTCCACAAGAGAAGCAACATTACTTTTCTCTGTTCAGTCACCAGGAACAAATGCATCCCCATGAAATTTTCAGCTCACAAACAAAGCAGAGTGAGCAACCACTGCAAAGCTCACACAGCTATATGTTATTAAGGTATATTTTAGGTTCTTATTTAAGAAACTAAACTATTATTCTGTGCATTTGTTCAGCAGTCTGTTTAATTATTTAATATCAAGTCAAATGAAATAAAGTTTAATTTTTGCGATTTGTTGTTTTTTGTTTAAAAAGAATCTAAAAAGTGTAAAATCCAAAAAAGAAACATTATTATGCTTTAGCAAAACTAATTATTTACTGTCTTTCAAATGGACCACAAATATGAATAATTTGTTAAATATCTAAGTTTTATGAATGCAAAATGCTGCAAAAAAGTAATAAATTCTCCTCCTTCTCCCAATATTTGGACATTTAGCAGAAAGAAATACTTTTGGTCCGAAATGATTTTATATCAGATGGTGTAAAAATAGTTGTCTCTTTTTATACAGAGCATATCTATGTCTATCCATTGAACAAGATAAATATAGAAAAAAAGGGTACTAAGTGGACCTGGGCTCACAATTAACTTCCTGCATTGGACCCATTCGGGGTCACTAAATGCGATCTTTGTCAGCAAACCAGTTGGGCCCCTATTATAGGGTTTAGAAGGAAGGGTCTATTAAGATAATACTCATGGGTCTGAGAGGTCTTTGACCCAGACTGGACCTGAATCAAACCAGCATAAGCAGTAACATCACCTTTATGTAACATTTAGGGCCCAATGTTAGCTGGGACAATCCTCAGAAAACATGCATACAACTGTGATAGCAGCACAGAATTTCTACCATCTTATATACTTTTTATATTTTGTTTTTACTCAACTCAGAATGTCTGATTGTCCTACATTGTTACCTTAAGATTTCACTTTATTGTAATTCCAGCTCCATTTAAAATCTCTCTTAACTGGAGTAAGTTAAAGGAGCAGACAAAACAAACAAAAATACAGATGAAACAGAAAAAAAGCAATCAGTGCTTGAACATAAAAACATATTTTTACAAACATTCATCATAGTTCTAAAGTCCAAAGACAATTCCTTACTCTGCCCCTGAAACACTGCACTGCCTCGACACTGAAGCATCAACATAAAGATGTCAATATTTTAAAATCAGTGAGACAGCCAGATGTAAAATTTCCCCAGAAAGTCACAGGGCCATGCTTTAAGAGCAGAGATATCGACCTGAGAGTTCATCTGTATGTTTCTGAGTGCAGAGCCCTGCTCGGCTGCGGGGAGGTGCCACCCTGACGTCTGACGAGCGCAGGACAGCGGCTGACTGGAAATGAATGTGGACAGCTGAACGACCGCGGGGCAGCCCTGGCTGAGGGTCGTCATCTGATGACCTTGTGCTGTCTCGCGCGGAAAGCTGATCTGACAGCGTGAGGCCCGGGGCCACGGACACACACGTCTGAGCACAGATAGCCACCAGGACTCCCACCAACCAACCGACTGACTGATGAGGAGTCAGGGGCAGACTGAGGACCAGGAGGTGTTGAAGCATTAACATCAACACTTTGCATGCAATTAACCAATTAGATCTTTTTGTACTTTTAAATTGGCACAAGCAGATGGTCTGTTTACTGCTAGAGCGTAACTTACAAAACAGATTGGATTAGATTTGACCACGTTCACGTTTCCATGGACACAAAGAGATCAAATTAAAGTGATAAAGAAAAGGGGCTTACAGCTAAAATGTACCTTATAATTCAGCATTCACTAAAACTGCTTGTTTGAAATGGTCAGAATTTGCTCTTTAATTGGCTGCTCCAATCAGCTGTTGCTTGATTATGACCTAAGTGACTTTAATTTTTAATTTAATTACACCCTCCATGAGCAACTTACAATTCAAATTGTTTTTATCAATAAAAATTGAAAGTTTGCATTTTCTGAATAAAAATTTTTGATCTGCATTACTTTGTATGAACGGTGCTAAACTTATGAATGCTATTTTCCCCCAGTTAGAACTCATTCTCCAACCTGAGTTTATACTGTCGCCATCAATTGGTGGTCAAGACACAGAATGAACGCATGAACTGGAATGGGTTTCAGAGTGTGGGGCCATAGAGTGGTGATGACTGTCTGAAGCCATGTAATATTGGGAAACCCTGCAATGTTGGAATAGTTCATGTTGGGCTAGACTAGTTAAAGTAACACTAGTCAAGGGTTTGGGGAAAGTTAACTAGGATATTCACAAATAACCTAAAATATGCTTAACTTTGATGGGAGAAGGGGTCTCTGAACCAGAATCAGGAGCTTGTTGAACATTTTTAGAGAGAAGCTAATGTTGGAGAAATTAGCTCTCAACTAAAGACACTAAGTTACAGTGGTAACAAAATATTAAATTACATTAAATCAAGGGTTGCACGGTGGCACAACTGGTAGCACTTTCCTGGGTCTTGGGTTCGACTCCCGGCCAAGGGTCTTTCTACATGGAGTTTGCATGATCTCCCCGTGTATGCGTGGGTTCTCACCGGGTACTCCGGCCTACTCCCACAGTCCAAAGACATGCCAATGGTCAATTGGTTTCTCTAAATTCCCCTTAGGTGTGTGAATGAGTGTGTGCATGGTTGTTTGTGTGTTGCCCTGCGATGGTATGCGACCTGTCCAGGGTGTACCCCGCCTCCTGCCCATCGACCCTGTGACCCACTATGGAAGAAGCGGTATAAAAAATGACTGACTGATGACTGACATTAAATCAAATGTTTGTGCAATAGCCTTTTTAAAATAATAATAATAATACATCTTAACAAGAGAAACTATACGTTTTAATAATTATTTTGTTACCAAATCATATATGGATACTACAAATACAACATTTTACATCTCCCTGATGTTTGCAGGCATTTGTTAGACATTTGTTAGAGATTAGCTGAAATTGTTCAGCTAATGGAGGTCTAGTCACTGAAACGTTGCCCTAAATTCCAACTGCCTGTTAAACCATGTGTGGAAGCGTCACTCTGCAAAAGTAATTGTTATAATAGAGTTGAAAATAGAGGAGAAATAATGAACTTCAAGATGATGCTCTGCACTTCCTCTCTTACTCAGCACTTTGTTGTTAAAACCCAGCCGCTAAGAGGTTATCATTATTAAGGTGCAGCATTGCCTGATTATTCAAGGTTGCAGTCCATTATTTTTCTACACCTAATTCAACTATTCACACTTGCTGCAAAATGAACACTGGATTTCTGAGTTTTATTTTAACCCCTCCCTAAATGTAAACAAATGTTTACGGCTGAATTAGTTTGAAGTCTTTGTTGCTGCCAGAACTGTATGTCTGTTAATAATATGCAGTCATATCCACAGGGCTGCGTGCAGATTGTGTGCGTCTGTGTTTAGTGGTGCTCCCCTGTTCCTTGCAGGGTGTTCCTACAGAGAAAAAGTAGATCAGTATAAACCGGCAGGTTTATGACCCACATCTCAGGTGTGTGTGTAGGTATCAGTATTTAAAAATAACCTGGGGTGTTAGAAGACGTTTTACAATCTTTATTATCTGCAGTCCTGAATTCAAGTTAGATTTAACTTATGTTTAATTGGTGGCTGTACGGTGGAACAATGATTAGCAGTGTTGTCCTGCAGCAAAAAGGTCCTGAGTTCAATTCCGGGCCTGGGCTTTCTGCATGGAGTTTGCATGTTCTCCCTGTGCATGCGTGGGTTCTCTCTGTGTACAACTGTATTCTCTGTGTAGGCTCCAGCTTCCCCGCGACTTTGGATGGAAAGCGGATATAGACTTCGGGGGGATGGATGGATTTAAATGCAAACCTTTCATTCTGTGGTTCTGTGAAAAGACAAACTCCCACTCGCTCCATCATGTAAAGACCCACGTCAAGGTGGGCTCCATTTGATTGGCATTCTTAGACTTAACAGTGTGGGTTAATAGTGGCCAACTAAAGAGCACTTAGCAGCTTTTTAGTAGTTCTTAGTCACACACAAAATGAGAGTGGAAAAAAGGTCCAATCACTAAGTCCTACTTTAGCTCCATCAACATTTCTCTCACTTTGATCAGGAACTGCTATATAAACCCGTCGCAGTAAGAACACGTGGATAGGTTTAAATCTCTAGATTTTAATTAACTGGAGAAATCTTTACCCTGTAGTTCAACCACATCATATCATCAGAATTTTTATCTAAATATTTCAACGTAATAATCACACATTCACATCCTTGTCATTATTTTAACGATTGTCTTCAGCAGACATCCTCACTATTCAGTATCATTATCGTCACCGCCACCATGAACCACCCAACTCTCATCATCTGTAGTGCATTATCATCGTTCAAACATGGCAATCTACATCCGCATGGCTTTAAGGTATAAGTGTTTCCAATAATCAGGCCAATTAGGATCTCTTTGCACAGTGCCAGTGGACAACTAAAGCCAATTTAAGGCACTTTATAGAGAAAGCAAGTTCAGTTTTCATCTAATTAAACAGTTGAGTTTGATCCAAATGTTATCAAATTCAATCCAGAAACGTGAGGTCCAATTTAAATAAGTACAGTTCAATCAAACATCATTAAAATTCAACATGATTTAGTTTAATACAAATCATACCAGTAATATCAGTTCAGTTTACATCAGCTTCAATTCAAGCCAGTCAAAACGGTGCCTCTGAGTGTCATGTATTGCGAGTAAGGACCTGGACCAAGGCGCAGACAGTTACATGGAAGCAGCACGGTAAGATGAAGGATTTAATGATATAAAAAAAACAAAAAATGTACAGCACGGCACAAGGAGAACAGGACATGGAGCATGATCAGAGAAAAAGGCGGATCAGGAGGATGTAGTGATGAACAATGAGAACCAGCGAGCTTACATACTAAGGGAAGAGTGGAGAAGGACATTGATCAGGGGATAATGGAGAACAGCTGAGGCAGAAAGACAGCAGGGAGACTAATTACCACAGATGGAGCTGAACTAAGACACCAAGGGGAAAAGACGAACACTGAAGTGAGAGAAATAAATCCAAATGCACAAGGTACAAAACACAAGAATAAACTAAGAAACAAAAAGGAAAACCAAAACCAAGGATCATAACACTGAGACTGTTCAGTGTTACATTTGATTGTAGATGAGGTGAGTTAAAAAAAGTGTTAATCTTTTATTGTTTTTGTTTTATCAGCTCATTGTGTTGTATAATTTTCCAAACAGCAGCTGCATATGAAAGAACATTGTGTGAACAAGGTTTCCTCCATTAGGGGGGATTGGTGCTGGTGATCCACAAAAGAGTCTGCTTCATCGAGGTGCAGGAAATGCTCCAGCTGCCTGTTGTTTTAATACTTAAGAGCGTCATCCAAACAGGATTCAGCTCAATTCTTTCTGTTTATCTTATTAACATTGGATTTATTACGCAATTAAAGATATTCAAATGAGAACACAAGATCTTCTTATTGTCCTTGTTTTTTAAAGAAGTGCAGCAGCCTGAATCCTTTACCAGTCCGATTGTCTGGGCACATCACCTCCTCAACTACAATTTGGCTACTGATAACAGATCTTTTAATATTTCTCCTCTCTGCAATATCACAGGGACTGTGGAGGTGCCAGGCAGGGATATTGAGTGAGAGTTAAGTTTCTCCTTTTTTTCCGGCTTGGCCTGGCATCAAAGCTTATTAGACAGATAAATGAGAGCTGGACTTGTGCTGGACTCGTGTGTGTCATTTATTCGTCCTCTGAATGCCAGCTCAATCAGATAGCGGCCAGCCTTTCACTCTGTCCGCCATCTCTCTGCATCTGTTAACTCGTGCCGCAGAGCCAGGGCCTTGAGCTGTGATAAACAGCTGCTTCTATTTCACCTCATACACGCTTCCTTACCCAGAGAAACATTTTATTTACAGGCTTGGTAGAGATAATTTCATTCTTCTGGCAAAACTCTAAACGGTTTAGTGAACATTTGTATTCAGTCCCCTTTACTCTGATACCCCTAACTAAATCTAACCATGAAAGCTATAAGACATTCCTTCTGCTGTTTCTAATAGGCCATGAAGGGGAAAAGCACACATGTGGTTGAAGGTCAGATGATATTAAAAATGTACTTCTTGGTCTACAAGCAAAAAACATGGGACAGGGACAGGGAAGCTGGTCAGAGCTGAAGTGAAGATAGATGGAGCTAAATACAGGACAAATCTGGAAGAAAATCTGTTAAAGGCTGCAGAAGACCTGGGGCTGGGGTGGAGGTTCACCTTCCAGCAGGACAACCACCCTGGACATACAGCCAGAGCTACAGTGGAATGACCAAAGTGGCCTAGTCAAAGCTCAGACCTAAATCAAATGGCAAATCTGCAGCAAGAGATAAACGGCATGGTAAAGGCGTATTCATCACTTCCTGTTTTCACTGTTGCACTCTGTGAATTGTTTGGCGTGTGAAGGCTCTCTCGTTTGATCTGATTTCTCTCTACTGTGATATCTCTTACTTGTACTAATACATAAGCACGTTAAAACACATACTTTCTGTTGCTGCATTTAACGTTTGGGGACTCTCCGTGTCTTACACGGTTTTTCTAGTAGTGGTAAGGGGTCGCTAGCTCAGCGTTAGCTTTAGCTCCACCATGGCTACCCGTTCTGCTGTTAATCTCTCTGAGTCTCCTCCTCTCTTCTGCTCTCTGTGTCAGATGTTCAGTTACTCCTGTGCCTCCTTTAGTGATAATGGTACGTGTCATAAATATAGCATTTTTGTAGCTTTGGAGGCGAGGGTGTCGGAATTGGAGGCCCGCTCCACGCTGTTGAAAAACCAGCAGATAGCCGAGTCCCCATAGCCAGCGCGGAGCCACCGAGGGTAGCTCCCCGTAGCAATCCTTCACCAGAGCCCGCGCAGCCGGGGCCTCATGCTGGCTTGGTGACAGTACTTAGAAAGCATAGTCCTAGATTCCAGCCCACAGGTCACCACCAACCCGTCTGCGTTTCTAACAGATTTTCCCCGCTCAGCGACACACTCGCTGAGAAGTCAACTCTGGTAATTGGCAGCTCACAAACGTGGCACTAGAGACACCAGCGACCATAGTCAAATGTCTGCCAGGGGCCAGAACGGGTGACATCAAATCCTACCTGAAACTGCTTGCTAAGGATAAGCGTAAATACAGTAAGATTGTTATTCACGCTGGCGGTAATGACACCCGGTTACGTCAATCGGAGGTCACCAAAGTTAGCGATGCTTCGGTGTGTAAGTTTGCCAAAACAATGTTTTGGCAAACTTACACACCGTCATTTTCTCTGGTCCCCTGCCTGATCTGACCAGTGAAGACATGTTTAGCCGCATGCTGTCATTCAACCGCTGGCTGTCTAGGTGGTGTCCAGAAAACAATGTGGGGTACATTGATAATTGGTGAACATTTTGGGGAAAACCTGGTCTGATCCGGAGAGACGGCATCCATCCCATTTGGGGGAGCAGCTCTTCTTTTCTAGGAATCTGGCCGAAATTTTTTAGTTCCCAAACTCTGATAACCAGGGTTCAGACCAGGCAGCAGGGTCGTAGTTTAAAAACTCCTCTCTGCAGCTTCTGTACTGCTACCCCCCCATTACCCTATTAAAACAGTGTCTCCCACGGCCAAAATTGAATAGATTAAAAAATAATTTAAAAGGAGGAAACAGGAAAATCTCATAAAAATAAACACAACTCAGACTAAAAAAAAAAATAAAAAAAATTTAAATGTGTCTTACTGAACATAAGATCTCTCTCTTCAAAGACTTTGCTAGTTAGTGACCTGATTTGTGACAATCAGATTGATTTTATTTTGCCTCACAGAAACCTGGCTGCAGCAAGAGGATTATGTTACTATAAATGAGTCAACTCCCCTAATTTTTAAATTTTCACATTCCTCGAAATACTGGGCGAGGAGGAGGAGTAGCAACCATCTTTCAGTCCGATTTATTGACTAGTCCCAGACCAATCAATAGCTACAACTCTTTTGAATATTTAATCCTTAGACCTTTTATCTGATTTGTGTTGACCTTGTGCTGACATATGGCATTGAGTGTAAAGACATAACAATATTTTCTAAACCCGTCCTGTCTGACCATTTTTTAATAACCTTTGAGTTTAATTTAACTGAGTACTCCACACCTGAAAGAAAATGTCATTATAGTAGATCATTTCAGACAATGCAGTAAAACCCTTTTAAAAAATCTGTTCCACTTTTAAATTTTCTCATTATTACAGAAAACACAGTGGAGGGCAATACTTTGTTTTCCCCTTCAAAAATTGATTCCCTTTTGTTCATAGTGTTACTTCATCATTGCGTGGTGCATTAGACAATGCAGCCCCCTTTGAAAAAGAAGGTAATCATTCATAGGAGGCTGGCTCCCTGTTTAATTCAGAGCTGCGTACTTTAAAGCACAATGTTAGAAAATTGGAGAGAAAAGTGGCGCTCTACACACCTAGAAGATTCCTACTTAATCTGGAAAAATAGCCTACTGTTGTATAAAAAGACACTTCGCCAAGGCAGAAACAGCTATTTCTCATCATTAATAGGGGAGGGGAACAAGAATAATCCTAGGGTTTTTCTTTTGTACAGTTGCTAAACTTACACAGAGTCAAGCTCTGTTGAGCCACCATTCCTTTAGCTCTCAGCAGTCATGACTTTATGGGGGTTTTTTTAAAAAAAATTGATTCTATTAAAAAGAAAATCTTTGACATACTCCCAAGATAATTACTTCATCCTCACAAGTGAGACAAAAGGGAAATAACTGTAAACCTGATCTGGGTTTTGGATGTTTTATCCTGTGGAGCTTCCTGAGTTATCAGAAATATTAGCTTCATCTAAACCTTCAACTTGTATGTTAGACCCAATCCCAAACAAATTATTTAAGGAAGTGTTCCCTCTGATTACCGGCCCCATTTTAGATATGATTAATCTATCTTTAGTAAATGGATCAGAACCATAGGCTTAATAGGTTGCTGTAATTAAACCTTTACTTAAGAAACCTTCGCTTGATCGAGATGACTTGAAAAATTACAGACCTATATCCAATCTTCCATTCTTATCTAACATTCTTGAGAAAATAGTTGCTAATCAAATGTGTGAGCATTTACACAGCAATGACCTGTTTGAAGAGTTTCAGTCAGGTTTCAGAGCTCATCATAGCACTAAAAACGTCTGCTGAAAGTCACTAATGATATTCTTATGGCCTCAGATAATGGACTTGTGTCTGTACTGGTTTGTTAGATCTCATTTTCTGCATTTGATACAGTCGACCATAATATTCTCTTAAAAAAGGCGGGAAATTTGCGGGGGCGGGGGAACAGCGCTAGGCTGGTTTAAATCTTATTTGTCTGACAGATTCCCCCAGTTTGTTCATGTAAATGATAAATCATTTTAAAACTCCAGGGTTAATTGTGGAGTACCACAGGGTTCAGTACTTGGGCCAATTCTCTTACTATATAATGCTTCCAATAGGTAAAATTTTATCAGGCAGCATAGGATACATTGTCACTGTTACGCTGATGATACTCAGATTTACTTTCCATAAATCCCGATGAGCCCAACCAGTTAGATAGACTACAAGCATGTCTTGAAGTTTTAAAAACCTGAAGACAGAAGTTGTCGTCTTTGGACCAGAGTCTTAAAAAAGAAACTGCTTAAGCAATCACTTACCTGGATGGCATTAAGTTGACCTCCGGTAATAAAGTAAAAAACCTTGGTGTTTTTTGTACAGGGCATGTAATTTAAATCCCATATTAAACAGGTTTTTGGGTTTCCCTCTTTCACCTCCCGAAAAATTGCCAAAATAAATATCCTGTCCAGGATTGATGCTGAAAACTAGTCCATGCTTTTTTACTTCAAGGCTGGACTATTGTAATTTGTTACTATCAGCATGTCCACAAAATTAGTTAAAAGCCTTCAGCTGATTCAAAAAGGCTGCAGCAAGAGTTCTGATGAAAATTTAAAAAAGAGATCATATATCTCCTATTTTAGCTTCCTTCATTGGGGCCCCTGTTTTAAATCAAAAAATAAATTTAAAATTCTCCTCCTCCCATATAAAGCCCTTAATGATTAGCTCCATCATACATCAGAGGTCTTATTGTTCCATATGTTCCTAACAGAGCACTTTTTTCTCAGACTGCAGGTTTACTGGTGGTTCCTAGAGTCTCTAGAAGTAGAATGGGAGGCAGATCCTTTAGTTATCAGGCTCCTCTCCTGTGGACCCAGCTCCCAGTTTTAGTCCGTGAGTCAGACACCCTGTCTACTTTTAAGGCTAGGCTTAAAACTTTCCTTTTTGATAAAGCTTATAGTTAGAGTGGCTTAGGTTATCCTGAGCTATCTCTGTAGTTATGCTGCTATAGGCTTAGGCTGCTGGAGGACATAATGACCACTTTCACCCTCTTCGCTACATTCTCACACTACTCTCCAGTTTTGCATTATTTGCTGCTATTTCAGCTTTTAACTTTGTTCTCTCTCTTTTCTCTTCCTAGAAGCTACACCTGGCCTGACTCTGTGTCTACCTGTGACACCTTTCTGGAGAGGGGCATCGTCCGAGCTTCTGCTGGCAACAACTTAATGCTCACCCTCTACCATTGATCCACATGGCCCTGTCTTTCAGTGTTTAACCCTTTCTCTCTCCTAGACATAGCTACTGACTGAGCTTTTACTGTAACTAATTATATGTGCTCTCTTCAGACTCTAAACTTGAAAACTGGCTCAGCGTTTATCTTTTCTTTCTTTCTAGATGAAACGATTAAAGGAGCTACATCCATTAACATTTACTTTTCCTTCCCATAGAAAGTACTCCTGGATCAGTGCTTCTTTGTTCTCTTTGTGTCTCTGCTCTGTTCTCTCAAACCCCCAGTCGGTCGTGGCAGATGGCTGCTCACACAGAGCCTGGTTCTGGTTCTGCTGGAGGTTTCTTCCTGTTAAAAGGGAGTTTTTCCTCTCCACTGTCGCTACATGCATGCTCAGTATGAGGGATTGCTGCAAAGTCAACGCCAGTGACTGTCCACTGTCTCTACATGCTCATCCAGGAGGAATGAATGCTGCAAGTTACTGACTGGATGCAATCTGCTGGGTTTCCTTAGATAGAAAAAAAAATTTCCAATTTGAATAACTAACTAACTCTGACTGCACTGTTCAATGATTAGGATTAATTGGAATGTATGTACCTGACTTTTGTGAAGTGCCTTGAGATGACATGTGTTGTGAATTGGCGCTATATAAATAAACTGAATTGAATTGCAAAACTGAATTCAAGACTTCACAGTTGATGTTCGCATACACTCTGGATTCAGTCTGACGGAGTTTGGGCTGTTCAGGAGGGCTGCATACAAATAAGCCACACTTTCAGATTTTGATTTGTAAAATTATAAGATCGAGAACCTTTTATCACTTTAATTCCACTTCATAACTATGCACTGCTATGTGTTGGTCTGTCAAATAAGATCCAAGGAAAATGTGAAAAATGGTGTGATTACATTTCCATGACACTGCATGTGATCACCAATTCAATTGAATTCTTCCTAACTCAATATATGTAGGATGGATTCCAGCTTGACCAAAATACCAGAAGAAAAAGCAGATTTACTTTCCTCTAAGGCTTCCTGCCTCGTTGTGCTGCTTGGTCTGAGTCTGCCTTTGCTGACAAATATGTGAGTGTTTTGTTCAGACACCAACTGACTCCATAAAAAAAGATATCCTTGACCCGTTTCCTGTAACCATGGCGATAGGAAGTGCTCTCCAATCACGTTTTGGTATTTGCGTTAGGGAAGTGCCCCTTTTCCTGCTGTTCTCAAGGCTTCCTCTCCGTTGGTGTGTACTCGGGACTCGGCTTCGGGTCCTGGAAAGCTGCATAGACATTTTTACCATAGGCTTTTACTGTACTGACTTGGTTTTCTTATGAATTCACCCAACACTGCTGCCGCATATGATTTACGTAAGTTTGACGTTTCTTGTAAGATTTAAGACACACATCAGGGAGTGGCACTTTAAGCTACAAGAAGGCAATTATTTTCTTACCTCCTGCAGCTTTTAGGTGATCTTGTTTTATATTTGTTAAAATGTCGATATTTCTTTGATGCCCGATGGGTATACCTGAACACACTTAAATCAGATAAAACAAACTGTCAGCCCTCAATTAAACCTTGACTGATTTGATGATTTTATGCCTTAAATGATTGTTTGTGCGGTTCCTTTTCAGGGTGAAATGATTAATGTATACCTGCACAGACTTTTCTAAAAAACATAAGAATTAGCCAAACAAGCTTGAGTTTATTGTGGATTTTTCTAATTTACACAGGATCACAGGTTTAAACAGCGAAGCCACAATTATTCATACCCCTGCCAGATTTAGATTTACAATTATATTTATTCAGCCAACAAGTTTGTTTCTTATAGAAAATGCAACAGGCATCTGTTTAACGTAAAACAATATAAAAGAAGTGTATATTTAAAAAACTTTTGTTTACATTTTAATCTAATTTTAATTTAATTTGGGGCATAAATATAGAAGACCAGTGTTAGAGTAACTAAACAGAACTTACAACACATTTCTTTGGTCTAACCTTTGTGATTTTAGGTTAGAGGCCCCTCAGCGAACCATGCAAAAGTATTTTTTGCACAGCTGGTTTTTTTAAATCAGAGCACATTCAGTTGACCATCTAACGGACCTGGGCTTTCCGCATCAATCTAATGCATTATTATGCTTGAGTCCAGGTACTTTCACAAGCAAGTTCTGGTGTCAGCATGAAACAAGTTACCTTTTATGCTGATGTGTTAAAGTATTAAACCATGCGTTAATGCTCCACCATGCAGCTGTTACCGGTTGGTATCACATACACGACAGGGTGAAACCACAGAACCCTGCCCAATGAGGACCATGCCATCGTTAATGTAGTGTGACGCTGTTCTTGAGGCCAAAACGAGCCAACATAAACTCTTCACCCTTTACAATAATGTTTGAGGTAAAACAGAGACTGTACTGGCTGCTGCAGCTTCCTCCATGTCTGTTTGGTGACCCGATCTTGGACACTTTTCCTGAGAGGGAGAGCTGCACAGAGAGCAGGTGAAACATTACAACATTACAAACATTACATTTTAAGATGCTCAAAGCAAAGTCCTGAGTTTATGAAGCAGTGGGACAACTTTTTCCTGTATATTTTATCTGCACCCGTTATCGATTAACTGGGACTGTTACAGTTTCACCAGTAAATGATCCTCTCTGCAGCCAGTGTTTGTCTTTAAATGGTTTAAAGAAGACAACCACATCTCTACAAGGATCTAAAAGGTATATTCTGAGAAATCAAACAAAAATAACAGTTTTTCAAATAAAGTTAAATATACTTTCATGGAAATGTAATAGCACTTTTTGTCACACATTTATGTGTTTTTTTTTCCTCGAAAATTTGCTGTGAACTGGATTCAAAGTATCTGAAGTATTTGCATAAACAAAACTTTTGTTTGAAGGTATTAAATTATGAGGTCACACGATAGACAATGATAAATTTAGAGGAAAAACTCCATAGTGACATAAAAGGCTGGATAAATGTTTGTTTTTTATCTGCTGGAACATTCAGCAGCAGAAACCGGGTTTGAACCCGAGACCAGCAGGACTAAACTCTTGGCCACAGAACTTTTTGTTTTGTTTTACAGGACCTCTGAACTCATCCTTTTGCACATTGTTGCTCAGATCTCTGAGAACTGATGGAGTTCAAGTCAAACAACATCGCTTCCTGTCTGTGATCAAACCTGGTAGCGATGCATCTTGGCCACCTGGTCACCAGCAGCTCCACTCTCCAGATTTCACCTCAAGCTGACATCGCTGGTCTCACTAGCATACACTGACTTCTTCTGGAGACAGTTCAGCCCGGCCAGGTCAGAGCCATCATAAGTCCTAACAGGGGCATGGAGAAGACTCCAGAACTGCAGACACCAAAGCCTTCAAGAAGCCGCAGCTCACCTGGAGCTGCTGGGAAGTCCTGCTGGAGCTTGGATCTGAGGGTGGCTGTGCTGCTGGTGACTCTGGCTGGAGCTCTCGTCCTGCTGCTGCTCTACAAACTCTTACAGCTGAGGCACAGGTGACTACATGCTCTGTACTAAACCCAGGGTTAAAATACATCTTGCCTTGAGTTTCAGGCTCATTTTTACAAATATCTCCACCAATTATCAGACGATTTTTGATAATTATCCGTGGCAGCCCTAAAACCTTCCATTCAGTGACAAAACAAATATGAAACCCTTGTTTTTAGGTATTACCTCAAGATCAATTGCTTTTCTCATTGAAATGCTGATACCTTAGATTTAATACAAAAACCAGTCACCACCTGGATTTAACGAAACAAATTGGTACGAACCTCCTATTGGATAATTACTGCATTGGCGATTCTCTTTAAGCTGGCAACAAGATATTTAACCACAGCTGATGCAATGAGTAACTTTTCACATCCTGTGAAAACATCTGAGGAGATTGCAGAAACTACTAGAACTGGATTGAGAACTGTCCAACGAATAATTAAAACTGTAAGGATAGTGGAGTACCATTGTCTTCGAGGAAGAAAGGTGGTCAGAAAACTGTCCTGAACAGCGATCTCTTCAACATTTGGCCAAATTACATTAAAGAAAAACAAGAGTAGAACTCGGCTATGTTTCACTGTGAAATTAAGAGCATTTCAACACCCACGATGCAAAGGGAACTCAAGGGATTGGGACTGAACAGCTGTGTAGCTGTGAGAAAACCACTGATCTGTAAGACTAATCGCAAAAAAAGCCTACAGTTTGCTAGGGAGCACAAAGATTGGACTCTAGAGGACTGGAAGAAGGTCCTGTGGTCTGATGAGTCCAGATTTACCCTGTTCCAGAGTGATAAGGGATATCAGGGTAAGAAGAGAGTGGGGGCACTGCTATGATCTGGGGTTGCTGCAGTAGATCAGGTCTTGGTTTAGTGACAGTATGTGTTCAAAGAATGAGGTTAGCTGTGCACCTGAATATACTGAATGACCAGGTTATTCCATCAATGGATTTTTTCGTCCCTGATGGGACGGTTATATTGCCAAGATTCATCGGGCTCAAATTGTGAAAGAGTGGTTCAGGGAGCATAAGACTTAATTTTCCAACATTGGGGGTTGGCCCCCCACAAAAATCCAGATCTTAACCCCCATCTTAACCCCACTTTTTAGTACCGGGAGTAGTTTGCGGTTGTACTGGAGTAATTTTTAAATTTAAATTCAATTTTTTTCAATTTACAGTTCAATTAAAAGTTCATTTCAATTAAACAATTCAATTCAATTCAATTCAAATTTAAATTCCATTCAATTCATTCAATTAAATTTTTTTATATAGTGCCAATTCACAACACATGTCGTCTCAAGGCACTTCACAAAAGTCAGGTAAATACATTCCCAAATTAATCCTTAACATTGAACAGTGCAGTCAGATTAGTTATTCAAATTTTGGAAAAAAAAGTTTTTCTGTCTAAAAAACCCAGCAGATTGCATCCAGTCAGTGACTTGCAGCATTCCTTCCCCGGATGAGCATGTAGAGACAGTGGAACAGTCACTGGCGTTGACCTTTTAAAAAGCAAACCCTCATACTGAGCATGCATTTAGCGACAGTGGAGGGGAAAAAACTCCCTTTTAACAGGAAAAAACCTCCATAAAACCAGGCTCCGTGTGAGCAGCCATCTGCCAACGACTGGCTGGGGGTTAGAGAGAACAGAGCAGAGACACAAAGAGAACAAAGAAGCAATGATCCAGGAGTACCTTTTAGGGGAAGGGAAAAAAGTAAATTTTAATGGATGTAGCCCCTTTAGTCGTTTCACCAAAGAAAGAAAGAACAGATAAACTCTGACCCAGTTTTCAAGGTTAGAGTCTGAAAGAGAGCACATAGAGTTAGTCACAGTAGAAGCCTCAGTCAGAAGCCATGTCTAGGAGAAAAAAAAAAGGGTTAAACACTAAAAAACAGGGCCATGGGGATCATCGGGCAGGGTGAGCATTAAGTTGTTGCCAGCAGAAGCTCGGATGAGGCCCCTCTCCAGAAAAGGTTTCACAGGTAGACACAGAGTCAGGCCCAGGTGTAGCTTCTAGGAAGAGAAAAGAGAGAGAACAAAGTTAAAAGCTGAAAATAACAGCAAATAATGAAAAAAAATTGAAGAGTAGTGTGAGAATGTAGCGAAGGGGTGAGAGTAGTCATTTTTGTCCTCCAGCAGCCTAAGCCTATATAGCATAAACTACAGAGATAGCTCGGGATAACCTAAGCCCCTCAAAAATATAAGCTTATAAAAAAGGAAATTTTTAAGCCTAGCCTTAAAAGTGGGACAGTTTGCCATCTAGAACCCCCAATGATGGCCATGGTTATACAAAAAAACCACAACGTTGGGGAAAACCTCTTTTCTGTCACTTTTAAACCAATAACCACTGGAAAAAGGAGGGGGTCATACAGGTAGCAGGAAAGGGGGGTGTGTTTGCACCTCAACAATAACTGAGCCATTTTTGGGGCTAAACCTGACTCCCCCTTACTCCATCCAATAGGGGGAAAGGGAAAGACGGAGGTAAAAATAAAAAAGATAGCTCAGGATAACCTAAGCCACTCTAACTAAAGGGTTTTATCAAAAAGGAAATTTTTTAAGCCTAGCCTTAAAAAGTAGACAGGGGTGTCCGCCTCACGGACTAAAATTTGGGAATCTGGTTCCACAGGAGGGGAAAAAGCCTGATAACTAAAGGATCTGCCCCCCCATTCTACTTCTAGAGACTCTAGGAACCACCAGTAAACCTGCAGTCTGAGAAAAAAATTTCCTGTTAGGAACGTATGGAAAACAATCAGATCTCTGATGTATGGTGGAGCTAAATCCTTAAGGGCTTTATATGTGAGGGGGAGAATTTTAAATTATATTTGGATTTAAAAGGGAGCCAATAAAAGGAAGCAAAAATGGGGAAAAATATGATCTCTCTTTTTTTTTTCATCAGAACTCTTGCTGCAGCATTTTGAATCAGCTGAAGGCTTTTAACTGCATTTTTGTGGAAAACCCTATAGTAAAGAATTACAATAGTCCAGCCTGAAGAAAAAAATGCATGGACTTTTTTTCAGCATCAATCCTGGACAGGATTTCTAATTTGGCAATGTTCCCCGTAGGTGAAAAAAGGAAATCCTAGAAACCTGTTTAATAGGGGATTTAAATGACATGTCCTGGTCAAAAATAACACCAAGGTTTTTTTGAGTTTTTTACCGGGGTCAATTTAATGCCCCCCGGGTTAAGTGATTGACTAAGCAGTTTTTTTTTAAAGACTCCGGTCCAAAGACGAAAAAACTTCTGTCTTGTCTGAACTTAGAAGCAGAAAATTTAAAGTAATCCAAGTTTTTATGTCTTCAAGACATGCTTGTAGTCGATCTAACTGGTTGGGCTCATTAGGATTTAACTCACGTTAAATTTTCCATGCTGTCCTAAAAGTTTTAATCCTGTCAGACCACAGCACATTCTCCTACATGTTTGCTGTGTCTAGGCGTGGGCCAGTTGTTTACCGAGGTTTTAAAAAGTTACAGTTTCAAAACGGACTAAAATCTTTTATCATACGGTTCCTACTGTTAGAAGAACTGGTAAAGCTGCTCTCTCCCAACCTGTCACATTTTCTAGATTTAAAAGGTAGGACAAAAGTGCAAGGAAGGATCTCAGGAAATCCAGGTAAGTATGAGATTTAATTACTATGTAATGTCAGGATCTGTCTGTTAGGGTTGTGTTCGTTTACTTGTGTTCTTGTTATCTCCATGCTCATTTGTGTTAGTCACTTTCCTTCAGTTCCCCTGCGCTCCCAGTTGTTTCTTATCCTTCCTGTTTAGTTCCTCTCCTAGCTCAGCAGTATTTAAGTTCTCTGTTTTTCCATTTGTTCACTCATTTTCCCCTGCCTGTA
Organism: Crenichthys baileyi; assembly: GCA_036173005.1. NCBI lineage: Eukaryota > Metazoa > Chordata > Actinopteri > Cyprinodontiformes > Goodeidae > Crenichthys > Crenichthys baileyi. The sequence goes on from JAHHUM010001745.1 coordinate 246,220, forward strand.
TTTTGGTCCTGCTCAACCACACATTATGACACTTGTAATGCTAACTGTAGCTAGCCTGGTCACTGAGCACAAATAAAAAACCTAACCTGATGTCCTTCCAAGATGTAAACTCCGACTTATAAGTTTTAATGGAAGACAGCATAGTTACTGGGTTGTTAGCAATGCTATGCTGAATTGTTATGCTATGAATGTGTGTTATTAGCCTAATGATGCAACAATTATCTTAGGCACTGTTTACAAGACAACATTTTCTGTTGAAATCAGAAACGTTTTCATTGCGTTTCTAATGTTTGTTTACACGACATGTTGGGCATGTTTTCTTTTAAAATGGCACAAGTTGAAATCGTGTTCCAGGGTTTAATGGTTTGAAAACATCCCGTTCTCCATTGTTGTGTAGACGGGAAAAATTTTATCTTGTTGTATAGGGAAGCCCTGGCTCATGCGCAGTATGGCTGAAATCAGTAAAAATTACAACATAACTGCTGTTGACCAGTTTTAAAACCACAGAAGAAGAAACAGAAGAAGAAAATATTAACAATAACAATGAGAGACTGCAGAGTATTTACTTGTGCTGCTGACTCTTTTGAAGCTAAAGACGGTTCTCCAACAAAGTGCTTATTTTCTCCAACGTTTTGTAAGCAATGTTTTTGTTTGCGCATGTTGTTGAGTTTTAGACAGCATACTGCCTGCTAGTGGTGTGGCGGACCAATTACACAATTTTCATGTCTTGTTGCCATGTGAAAGGAGTAATTAAAACGTTTTTGCGTTGACATGTTAAAAGAAACTTGAAAAAAAATACCGTTTTCAATGGAATTGTTGTCATGTAAACAGGGCCTTAGTCTCTGCCTTTCGTTTAGTTAGCCCTGGCTAATCATAGGTTTTGCCTTTATATTTAATTCTCAGACAACTTTTCCACTGTACGTCCTAACCCTGTTTGCTCAGAAATCGCACCATATTTTATCTGTTGAATCAATGAAAGCTAACCCATTCATGTGGTGCTGTTTTCCAGGCTCAGACTGGCGAGGGCGAGACATGCTTTGGAGTACAACAGCTTCTACCACAGCGCCACCTACAGACTGAAACAACCCACCGCTTGTCGGGAAATATCGACCAAAAATGGGATGATCCCTGAAGACACAGCTCCAATCCAAACCATAACTGCAGTGACTTCCAGTGTCATCAGCCCACTCGTAACCTCTCCACCCATACTTCCACTCCCACCAGCTCCTGTTCAACCACCTCCACCTGTGCATCGCCCACCTTCTCTCCCTCCGACTCCTCGAGTCCTGTCACTGCCTCTCCCCCTGCCTCTGATCCACACCACTCCACCCAGCCCTCACTTGTCGTGGGGAGCCTGTTCGGATGCAGATGTTTATTCTCGGATTGGAGCTTTCAGGCCCTCCAGGCTCTCCAGCCTCTCCAGCCAGTCCACTGTCATCCTATTTGAACACTCCGCACTATGAACTCGTACGCATAACATGACTGTTGATTTGAATGATTACCAGATTTACTTACTTAAATCCTCTCTTCAACACCATGTGTTCATTACTAGCGGGATCATCTACAGATGTTTGTACTTTGACTCAAATTTATAGATAAAATCTTAGATTATTTGTATATTTACTAAAGAAAGAAAGCTAAAATATCGTCCTGAGCTTCTTTTGAAAATCTAGAGTGTTATAAATACAGAGCTGTGAAAAAGTATTTACCCCCAATACAATTTCTTCAGTTTGCTTTTTTTGCCCCACTTACATGTTTCAGATGATCAAACTAATTTTGACGTCAGACAAATGCAAGCCTGAGTAACAGAAAGCAGTTTTTAAACTATCCAAGGGTAGCAACTGGCCTTCCACTGTTAAGCCATGAATTAACTGTGATTTACCTTCTTTTTAGGAAAGCTGAGTTCAGTTACACAGAGGCCTGATTACTGCCAGGCAGGTAGAATCAAGAAATTACTTGAATAGAACATGTCTGACAACATGAAGTAGGCCAAAATATCTCAAAAAACACGACATGCCTCGATGTAAAGAAATTCAAGAACCGATAAAAAAACAAAGTCACTGTCATCTATCAGTCTAGGAAGTTTACAAACCACTTTCTAAGGCTTTGGGACTTCAGAGAATCACATAGAGAACCATTATCAGAAGAGAACATGGAACAGTGGAGAACCTTCTCAGGAGTAGCTGGTTTACCAAAAATATTCCAAGAACTCATCGGCGACTCGTCCAGGAGGTCCCAGAAGAACCTAAAACGACATCCAAAGCGCTGCAGACCTCACTGCCTCTGTTAAGGTCAAAGTTCATGATTCAACAAAAAGAAAGAAACTGGACAAAAATGGACTCCATGGGAGAGCTTCAAGACTAGAACCACTGCTGTCCTAAGCAGAACACAAAAGATAATCTACACACACCAGAAAAACATCTTGATGAACCCAAAGACTGCAAGGAATATATTCTGTGGTCTGAAACTAGTGGAACTTTTGGAAGTTGGTGTCCTGTTAAATCTGGCATAAAATTAACAGTTTCAGGGAAAGATCATCAGAAAATCCTGAAGGAGATCCTCTGACCATCAGTTTGTGACCATAAACTCAGGATTAAATGGGTTATGCAGCACAGCAATAATCTAAAGTACACAAGCCATTCTCCTTTGAATGGCTTACAACAACAAAAAGTCAAAGTTTTGACTTTTGATCCAACTGAGATGCTGTGGCCTGACCTTTGTCCATGTGTGAAAACCGTCAGATGTAACTGAATTAAAAGAACTCCACAAAGAAGAAGAAAATTCCTCCACCATGATGGAAAAGACTCATTACTGCCAAGGTGGAACACCTAGTTATTAGGTTTAGGGGGCACTTACTTTTCCCTATAGGACCAGGTTGGTTTTGATTGCTTTTTTTCTACTAAATAAATAAAATCATAATTTAAAAACTGCATTTTGTATTTACTCAGGTTATCTTTGTTTATCTGAAACATTTAAGTGAGACAAAAACAGCAGAAATCTGGTATAGGGCAAAACATAGATCTGATGTAAATAAGAGTGATTCATGATTAAAGAAGTCTACAAATAATGAAAATCTCATTCATGCTCACTTTTTGAGATGTACCCATTTTATTTCACTGCCTCTGCAGCATATTGTAACATGTGTGTTTCGTTCTCCTCTTACAGGCGATTCCAAGGCCAGGCAGCAGAGCTTACACAGATCAAATTAACTGGAGACTGTGGCCATACTTGCAGACTTTAATGCAGAAAATAGTTATTATGCAGAGTTCTCAGTTTTTAGTCTGAAAAAAGAGAAAGCAAGAAGTCGAAATCATGAATTTTGAAACTGTAACACTTGTTACACATATCCAAGCACTCAGGTAGAGAGTTTTGTTCATACAATCCTGCTGAACCTGGACACGACCATCTGAAGCAGTAGTTTGTTACTACCGGGTGTCCAACAGGGGGCAGTGTACAGGGCCAGTCAGAGAAACAATGCAGAACACCTTGGAAATTTCTTGCCAGTGCTTGTATTATATGACACCATTATAGGCAAAACGAAATGTGGCAACATCTATTGAAGGATTAAAATGTTTAAATTCCCTGTTAAAATTTCAAAGCATTGATTTTTATGCTGTAAGGTAAATGCAATTAATTATCTTTCTTTTATAATAGGCATTATGTGTCGTGTCCTGCCAGTTAGTGGAGTTATGTGTTAGTGTTTTTGTTTCCTTTTCTCTGTCAGATGTTTTTCTGCTTATCCAGGCTATTGGATTCCTTCTGTTTAGTTTTCAGTCCCTGGATTTTTTTGTTTCATGTGTTTGTATATATTCTCATATAGATCTGTTTTTCCCTGGGTTTTGTTATTTAGTTCAGTTTCTTTGTTTTTCTGCTCAGTTCCTCATGTTCCTGCTCATTAGTTTAACGAGATACATTTCCCTCAGTCTCCCTGCAGCCTGTTTCCACACCTGTGCCATGTTTCACCTGATTACCTGTCTCCCTGCTCATTGGTTCATACTCCTTTTCCCTCAGTACTTAAACTTTCTGATTTTCATTGTTATCAACTGGTTCCTCCTGAATTCCTCTGCCAGCTACCCTGGTTGTAACCGGTTCTTTTTTGCTGGCTCCATGTTTGTCTTCTGTGTTTGTTCACTACTTATATTTACAATTAAACGAAGAACTTTTCTACTCACCATGCGACCCCCGAGTGTAAGTCTGCACTTTGGTCCGACCAAATCAAGACCTGTCATGACATCATGAATCACCAGCTAGATTTTCCTTTAATTATGACCGTTTCTATGACCATTTCTGGGAAATACTTTAACAAAAATACACATTTTTGTTTTTGTTCCATCAAAAGGCCAAGAGGCCAGTTTAGAGTAAACATCATATTTTATGACTAGGAAGCCAGAATACCTGGAGAGAACCCAGACATGCACAGGGAGATCATGCAACTCCATGCAGAAAGAGCCCAGGCTGGGATTTAACCCAAAAGGCTTTTCTGCTGCAAGGCAACAGTGCTAACCACTGCACCACCATGTAGCCCTACCATGTTTACAGTTTTCAGTATCCAGAGTTACGCTTTGTTTTTTAAATTTAAAGTCTAAATAACCCAACTGGACATGTGGAATAACTACCTTGCTTGAGCCAAGTTAGATGCTTGCCATCACCATAGCAACAAGAGAAAGTTGTTCAAAGGTTTTATTTGGAGATTTGGAGAGTCTATTTTTAGCCTCAAAATGATATGTTGGCCACATCTTATTCAGAAGATGTGGCCAACATATCGGCACTTCAACGTGCAAAACACAGAGACTAGGGAGGGCATTTACGGTATAAGGATCGCTGTTCAAATGTCAAATTAAAAAACAATTTTTCAGCAGAAAGTAAAGCCTTTAAGCCTTTAACAAACTGAACAACAAAAGTCTAATCCTTGAAAGAGTAATTTCTCTGAGCATTGCACGCTCTGACGTTAAGGCAGATCTGCAGGGCATCCACTTCAGGGAAGACTGACAGCTGTCTCAACGTTTTCCACTTCTAAGTAATCTTTCCCTCTGCACAACGATGGACTACATCTGGAAACAGCCTTATAACCCTCGCCAGATTGGGCAGGAACAGTTGCTTCTCTAAGGTCATTGCTGAAGTCTTTCCACTCTGGCATAGTGTTAACACCTTTCAGCTTAAAAGGAGCAAACTGACAAAACTTCAGCTTTTATAGAGGTGCTCACACTGATTAATATTAGTTAATTAAATCCTTTAACTGGGAGCAGCTGCTGCCTTCTCATATCCTATAGAAGCAGTGTTTCAACGCAGATTTTTGATTAATGTTTTCTTTTTATCATGACTGCATTCAGTTATTCTCTGTCAAAAAGCTTTTGTTGAATACTAATGTTTAATCTATTTTTTGTGTTTATGTTTTGCAACCCAGGGTCATACATTGAATACCTTTATGGAAGTTATGGTGTCAGTAGGGATGTGATTTTCTTCTTGTTATTCAGCCTTGGCTGAGATATTCAGCCTCAGATTGCTCCTCTTTTCTTTTATCTTTTCTATTATTTCTGGGGTAGACCTTTTATGTCCCTCGGTTGGATTGAAAAATCTGGTTTGACTATGCAGGAAAAATTTGTTCCCGTTTTGTTACTTTGTTTTGCGTATGTAGTTTTCTGCAGTTTAAATGAAAGAAGCAAAAATATGTTGCAAATCTTGATTCATTCTTCAGAAAACTCACTGATGATAAACAATAAGGAACGCTGAAAGGCAAAATCTAAATTAATGGTTAAATCATTCAGTCAAAATCCTCCATCAAATGTTTATGTGTCTGAAGACGTTCAGGCAGACGGATTCAAGAAGCAGATGGAAAATGTCATGGACTGATCTGCCCTAAATAACCCAATAGGAATGCATGGAAATTGCTCTCCCAAGTCACACGAGTCCTGCGTTTCTTAAATTTGATATATATTTTTTGCTTTCTTTCTGCATAAAAAGGTGACTGTAGTCACTTTTATGTTATTGCAGAATGAGCCATTGCATGGCCCTATTGGGCATTTACAAATTTATCTGTAAGTCTTTCTTTAATTCATTTGTACTTGTTAGTGGCAGTGCCTTAAAAAAATATTAATACACTTTTAATAAACTTTTCACGTTTTGTCACAATAACTTCATAGTATTTTACTGGGATGTTATGAGACAGACAAACACAAAGAGCATAATTATGTTGAGGAAATTGTTAACAAACAAAAATATAAAATGTGTGGTGTGTTTCAAGACCTTTTTACTCTTTCACCCATAAATAAAATATAGAGAAATTTGTTGCCTTCGTCAGTCACGTGTTTAAACCATACTGGAATACCTGGATCTGTCATTACAAGCCCCCGCCTTTACCAACCTGGAAACCTGAGGATGACTCAAAGTTTGGAAAACGTGTCTTTTGAATTTTGCCCTTAACAAAGTTTTGGTCTAAATAATTTATTTCTTTACTCAGCTTTTAGTTTTGTTTGCATCTTAGTTTGAAGACTGTTATTCCACCATCCTTTGCCGTGATCCTTTGGACTTTGGGTTTGTCCTTTTATCATTGTGGGGTTTGCTATATATGGTTTTCCATATTGAGTTCATTCATGTTCTGGTTGGTGATTATTTAGTCAGTCCTAGGTTTATGATAGCACTGTTTTGTCTCCATCTCTGTATTTATCTCTGTGTTTATCTGTGGACATTTGACCTCAGTTCATGCTTCTCCTCAGATGCTTTACATTCAGTTACTCTCACCTGGAGGTTTCTCCACTAATAACCTCCCCAGGAGTTAGAGGCTTGTCGGTTTTGGTTGCTCTTCATCAGAACCTTCTGTTGCTCACTCTGCTCTGGGATGCCCCTCTGTCTGGTCCATGCGAAAGCAACTGCCTTACTCCTGCTTGTGTTTGGGACCGCCATCAACTCCTCAATCCAGGACACCTTTATCTTTTATTCTTTTACCTTACTTTTTATACAACTTTACTTGCTGTTATTTTAGTTGAGGTAAAAGAGCAAAATAATTTCACTACCCTGCCATTTTTATTCATGCAAGTATTTATTTAGTTGATTCTTTATATTTATATATTAAAATATATATATATATTAATATATATATATATAATTAATAAATAATATATATATAATATATAAATATATATAAATATATATATATATATATGAGTTATGTGAGGAATTTTATCTTTAATGTTAACATTTAATTCATTAGATTTTTTGTTGTATTTTGTTTTGTTTCAACATAATGTATAAATATCTGTACAATGTTTCATGGTGTCCTCCTTGGCAGCTCTGCTCCAGATATTTCAATTGTTTCACTGTGTTTAAATGCTTGATGGTCTGTGTGTCTATTGGGTTCCTGTACAATATTAAAAAATAATTCTTCTTCTTCAGTACTTTGCGTGCGTAAATGAAGATTACCTTATTGATTTAAGCTCAGTATTTACACAACAGCTCTGTGTTAGGCATGGACGGGTGGGAGAGAAAAGCCTGAAGAAGTCTGTTTGTTGCAGGTCATGCAGGGGACAGAGCATACATGTGGAGGATGGTCCTCTGGTCTCGAGACCAAAAATCAGGTGCTGATTTTCCACAGGTGAGTGTGAGAGGCAAAAGATTCAGTTTGAGAGAATAAAATTATGCTTGTCCTTTAGGCTCTATGACGCCATATGAGTAACGTGTGAAATGAACCTTATGCACCCTGCTAAATAAATCAGTTTAGTTTGCCTTAGGTGCAGAAACAATCTCTTAAGAGAAATAAAGAAACTGCTTCTTGTAGAATTCATAACTACCCTGAGGCAAAACCATTGCTTTATAAGGAGGCTTAGCTAAGTTCTCCAGGCTTTTTGAAGGTCTTTCATCATGTTTCCAAAGGCTTTTGCTGTGGCTTCGCTTGGTTTTAGTTCAGTCCTTAAAAATGTGGTTTTCGTGTTTGTTTGTTAGGCCACTTTAATGCTTCTTAGGTTGAAGCATTTGATCGTTATGTGTTGAGACAACACTGGTTCATCTTTTGGGTTTAGGAGCCTTTTTTAAGCCTCCTAAACCAAAAAGATGAACCAGTGTTGTCTCAACACATAACGATCAACAAAAATCAATTTCTAACTGGATCCTTTAGGAACCTTGTTGTAAAATGGACAGGCTTTAATGGATTCTTCTGGCACCGGGATTTGGATATCTGGAGGCTCTCCTGATGGATCATTGAATGAACAGGCTTGCGTACATTGGGAACGGCGCATAGAGGAAAAGCTATAGAATCTTAACTTTACACCAAAATAGACAAACATTAAATAGCAAATGATGCTAATGAAAAGACATATATTGCAACCAGTTCTCAAAAGGTTGGCCCTCTTTCTGACTTAGTCAGGCAAAACGTTCTTGAGGGACCATGGCCAGCAGTTCACACTGACTACGTTCTGTGTCTGCTCCGTCATCCATTACAGATCCTACCTAGCGCCAATTCACACTGGAACCGTTTTTGTGTTTAGGATCTGTTCATGCATCTGACAACAGCTACGTCATCCGTGAATTTTACCCCCATTGAAATTCATGCCTTTGTGCGCCGTCATCTGTCAAAAATAGAGGGAGAGGGGAGAGGTCATGAGGGACTAATCAACCAATCAACCAATCAGAAGCATACTTTAAGTAATTTAAGAGATAGACAGGCAACAAAAAACTGATTTTTTTTTCAAAAAACTATTTTTATACTCAGACTTGTCTGAGTTCGAGAAAACACGACTGTTTTCCTAAATCATGCATTATATTTCACTGAAAAAAAGACAGGTTCACTTTTAAGGTTAGTCATCATCAACAATCAAAATTAAAAGTTGTGGAGTTAGAAAAGTTTTATTATTTATACATTTTTATTTCAAAGCTGTCACAAAGTGGTGGATGTATGAAGGACCTAAATACACCCAGGAGGGAGGCAGAGGTGGATGCAAACAATGAGATATTTAATAAGGCAAACAGAAACTTACAAAAACAAAGTCCAACGTCTAACATGAAACTGAATAAATCTAAAAGCAAACCAGGAACATGGAGATGAGTGAGCAGAACAAAGTAGTGCAGAGCTGATGAACAAGCATTGACTCAGGAACCAAAGGGGAGCATTTACTGAGGTGAATCTGTGGAAAGAGGAGCAGATGAGACTAATTACCAGAGTGGAAGCTGCTGAGACATCCCAGGACACCACTTGCAGGGATAATAATTTATTTTCACCAGATTTATGGTTCTATGAGGAATCCTTGAAGGGAACCGGAGAAAAGAAATTCTTGTAGGAGACATCTGAAATACGTCCAAGGCAGGCAACGCTACATGACTTACTAATTTGAACAAATATACTATGGCTGTCAGCTCAGTCTAAAATGCGTACTTCTATCTAACCAAAAGGCAGATAAAATATTATTTACATATTTAGGCAGCATTGAACAGCTTGCCAGCACTCAGAGGAACTTCAGTACCATCAACCAGGCTTGATAAACGTGTGTGTATAGCCAGTGGCTATGCTCTTAACAAGCCCTGAAAATATAATTCAGGCTTATTCAATAAAGATCTGCGATAAACCAGAACAGTTTTGGTTAGATGGGAAGATGCTGATGGATAATACACCAACTTCCTCTTTGGCTGGAAAGGTCCAGCAAGCTTTCTGTATTGGTCCCTCTTTGGCTGAAAGATTCTGTAGATCTTGAATGAATATCAAATTTCGTATGTGTGATATGTCCCCCCAATGTCAGTAGTTTCTGCGAGAAAATTCAAAATGCACAGAGGAACATGGACCAAGGGTGAACAGGGGTCAAAATCCAATGGCTTCAAGAGGTGGCCCTCACCCTGGCCCTCACACAACGCAACAGCCTCTCACTCATTATAGCTTAATAGAGGATCAATACGCCACCAGCAGCTAGTATCACCCTGAAATCCACCCCATCCAAAGTCCCCAACCAATACAGCATTAACTGCACCACCCAGACCACACACAACCAACGCTCCCGTAGGGCGCACCAATGCCGACACCAGCGCCTGCTCCTAGACCTCACCCAAGATGCCCCCTAGGACACAGCAGCCACACAAAGGTGACTATGCCACCAAACCAGGCCATATCAATTATTAACTTCATGCAGCTGTGTCCTTTATGTGAACTGTGTGCATGTGGACAGACACGGGGTGTTTTGGATGTGCCAGGTCCATGCAAATAAGTCATTTACATACCATTCAGATGTCTGCATGTTTACCAAAGAGCATCATTTGTTCAAGTTTCTTGTTCCTTCCTACTGAAGAAGGTTCAGAAGAACTTTTAAAAGTGGTCCTGCTGCCCAAAGATCTAAATTTGTCATTTTAAATCCATTTGGTGTTTGAAAGCTACATTCCACATAGTAGTTTTTATTTTTTTATGGGTTTTACCAGAGCTGTGGGAGGAGGAGTAATCGTGATAAAAACATAAGGAAAATTCAGTATTAACATATCAGCTCAATGCAAATTTGTCTGCATGTTTACCAAATAACATTCAAACCAGAAAGATCCTTTTCTTGGGTATTCCAGTTCATGCTATGAGTTTTTTTTCCCAGTAAAGGATAAAATAGAGAATATAGTGTTTTTGTGCACATAGCAGTCACACTTCATGGTTGTTAGCAAATGTAGTTTAGTGACAGTTTGCCAGCCATGCATGTATGTAGGTATGATGTTCTTCTTTTTGGTTCTATGCTGTGTCACCTTTACACCTGATGTAAAATGACCAACACCTTCCAAAAACTTCCACTTTTGAGTCTTCAGTCCACAGCATATTTCTCCAAAAGTTTAAGAAGATCATAAAAATGTTTTTTTTTTTGTTTTTTTTTGGTAAATGTGAGATGGGCCTTTGTGTTCTTTTGGGTCAGCAGTGGTTCTGGCCTTGGAACTCTTCCGTTTTTGCCTAGTCTTTCCTTCTTATTGTAATTTGCGAATTTTAAACTTAATTAAGGCAATGAGTCCTGTAGAGCATTAGATGTTGTTCTGGGCTCTTCTGTGACCTCCTGGATGAGTCCCCAATGTGCTCTTGGAGTAAATATGGGCTGACCACTCCTGGGAAGGTTCTCCACTGTTTCATTTTTTCACCATGTGGGGATAATTGTTCCCACTGCTGTTCTTTGGGGTCCCAAAGCCTTAGAAATGGCTTTGTTAACCCTTTCCAGACTGATAGATGTCAGTGACTTTGTTTCTCATATGGTCTTCAGTTTTTCTTTTGGTGCCTGGGCATGCTTTGCTGCTTTTTGAGTTATTTTAGCCTACTTCATGTTGTCATACGGGTTCTATTTAAGTAATTTCTCAATTCTACAGAAATCATAGCTTGGTTTGAGTAAACTTTGACACAAAAATATTTGTATTGACTTAAGCTGTGTTTGTCTGACAATCTGAAACATTTACGTTTGACAAAAAAGCAAAAACTGAAGAAATCTGTGAGGTAATATGTACACTGTCAGAGATGTGGATATGAGTTGAGCAAAAATCATCTAATATGGTCAACTTCAGTTACTTTATTCTCAGTTTACCAAACACTATCTGACTCATTTTAAACAATTAATCATCACTCTTATTTTATTGTGATCTTTTTGCATTAATTCAACTATATCAACACAGGAAACACAAACAATTTCCATTTTCTATCACTGAAAAGTTTACCTTGTTGGAGGATTCTAACAAATCTGTCTAAGCTTGCAAAAATAAAAACTTCTAATTAAAAAATAATAATAATAATTTGGCCAACTCAATGAAAATAATATAAACCCAGCCTTGTTAAATAAAGACAACAATCAATCAGCTCTTTAGGATTATTTTGTGATAAATTAAAAACTGCAGCATGAGTGCTTCAGTAAAATAAGAAAGCCTTTATTTTTCACTATATAAATAAAATAAAATAAAATAAAATAAAATAAAATCAAAAATAAAATAAAATAAAATAAAATAAAATAAAATAAAATAAAATAAAATTAAATTAAATTAAATTAAATTAAATTAAATTAAATTAAATTAAATTAAATTAAATTAAATTAAATTAAATTAGGCTGACACTCCCAGACATATATTAATTCAAGCAAATACATAAAATTAGGTTAAAAAATAAAAACCAGTGGCATTGTGTGGGTCATACAAGGCAATATTTACTTTAATAAGAGCAGATAAAGATGTACTCAAAAAGACATGAAACAGCAGATCTCCTGGAGAAGACAAGAAACACCTGCAGACTGTATCAAACAGCAAAACAACAAAAAAAAACAACTGTCCTCTGTTTGATGTCCCTCTCAAATTGACTGAGGGTGAAACCAAACAAAGACACCTGCAGCAGGTCAGGGGTCAGGACCAGGCCAGCCCAGGAAAATAGTCTCAGCAGCATTGAGTTACAGTTTGCAGAAAATACTTGAACAAACTCCTAAACAAATCATTTTCTCATTTCTAATGATTTAGACTAATCTTCCATCTATCAAAGTGTAGTCTTCATATATGAAGTGTGTTGCATATTTAAAAGGAATCTGAAGTCCAAATACAACTTCTAAGATTTCCTGAATTATTGTTGCACAAATTACAGCAGCTTTATAAAATATGCATTGATGAGTGAAGTTCAGTAATTTTTTTCTCAGCTCTGTTTTTGGCGCTATATAAATAAAACTGAATTAAAAAATTGAATTGTTTGGACACAACAACAACAACTGCAAATTAAAGTCTAGACAAACTTTAAGAAGAGTTTGAATTAATGACCTCATTAACGTCTGGAGGGGCCCTGCGCTGCACACCAAGACATCACGACCTGTCAGCTGAGGCTCCACTTGTTTGCTTTAAAGCTCCTGATGAGACACTCGTCCATGACCATGAATTCATGTTTCACATGTTCACCTCTTCAGCAAACGCTCTGATGATGCTCAGCTCATGCTCCTAAAACTGCATAACTGAGGAGCAGATATGGATCAGAAGAGGTGAGACAAATGAAAAAATATATTTACATATCTGTCTAAAGAGACATATAATCATGTGTTTCTCGCTGTCTGAAATTGACCTCTACAGGTCTGGTTCATCCTTAGGTACAACTTCCAGATGCCTGAAGGTTCCATGCTCATCTAGTCAAACAGTTATATGTAAGAATGTCCAGCCAGCGTTTAGGAAGGAGTTGGGTTCTGTGTCCCAGAGATGAACTTAATTTGGTGCTAAATGTGCAAATCCACCCCAGATCAAAAGCAGAAGGCTATGTAGAGATGTTTCATCATCCACCACCAGTGTTACATTTGGAGAAAAAGGGGGGAAGCTTGCAAGCCTGAGAAAGCCATCCTAACCATGAAGTTTGAGGGTGGCAGCTGATGTTTTATGTGTTTGTTGCTTTTTTTTGATGCAACAGGAACTGGTGCACATCACAAACTAGATGATACTCTGAGGGAAGAACATTCAGTGGAAGTATTGACGCAACATTTCTAAATATCAGCCAGAAAGCTTAGCTTGGGCACAAATCAGTCTTCCAAATGGACAGTGACCTCAAGCATTAGCTGTGACCATAACAAAGCCCTGAACTCAGTCCCAGAGAAAAATTGTGGTCTGAGCTGAAAAGGTGTGTGACAGCAAGGTGGCCTGCAAACCCAACCCAGTTAAACCAGTTCTGTCAAGAGGAATGGGCCAAAATTCCAGTGAACCATTGTGAGAAGCTTGTGGAAAAAAGCCCAACACTTTTGACCCAGGTCGTACAGTTTGAAAAAGAATTCTAGAAAATACAGAAGAAAAGGTATGTAAACTTATGAATTTGAAGTAAGTTAAGAAAAACATAAAAATGGTTATATCTTCTCTTATTATTTTATCATTTAGGATTCCTGACTGACATAAAACGGGAAATGTTCAGTCTGATTTAAAATGAGTGAGAATAAATGGTTATGTATTTTCTCAGGGTATGTCTTTAACTATATAAATATACGGCACATGACACAGATAGGAAGTCATATTGTTACATTTTAACAATTGTTTCCAATGAAATCTTTTTTTAAAGAACTGTTCAAATAAGCATAATCTAAAACTTTGGGTTTTAGAGGTTTTAAGCTTTAATAAAGCTTCTATAGCAAAGTTTTTGTAGTTTATTGTTGTAGTGGTAGTGTATCAACTTCCTGAGAGGAAATGGTGGTTGTGGTGGAGGTAGTTTGATGATGTTTTGCCAACACGCGCATCCAAGTCTGAGGCTGTGGTAAGAAAATGTTCTCAGGTAATGATCTACAGTTATCTGAGATTTGAGCAGCTTTATAACCATTTATCTCCGTAATTCATAGAAATATTTAACTATTGGAACAATGAACCCATACACCCTATATGACCTGGGGATACGAATCAGCGGAAGCACCACCTGAAGTTCTCCCCCACATCCAAATCAGATCGAGGTAGTTGAGGGATCTTACCAGGATCCTTCCCGGATGCCTCCCTTCGGATGGAGGTCCCAGTGGGAGGATACCAAGGACAGACCCATTATATATCCCCTCTGGCCTGGGAACTACTTAGGAACATCATGAGGACCTGGGGAGCGTCTCTGAGGAGATGATATGTGTTTCCCTCCTGAATTAAAAATCCAGGAGGAAGACACTGATTATGCATTGGATGCATGGATTATCCTGACTAGGATTCAGATGAGCGTTTTAGTGTCAGTTTCATGAAGTTCCAGCTCAGTGCAATTGTGATGAATGTCGAAAATACTTCTGGGACAGAGAACTTGTAAATATAAATAATGTGGATATTTTTTTTTCAGATAGTTCAGGTCCCAGGACAAAAATATTCTCATGGGAATATTTATTTCCTTGATATTTTGTACATATACATCTTTATAAATACTATTAAAAGCGAAGGATCTGCTTTTTTCCTCTGAACTGATAAACAACAACTCAAAAACACAACAAGGTTTTCCTCCATCCTTCGGTCCTTGGGAGGTTGCGAAAAGCCGGAGCGTAATTCCTCTGACAGCAGAATGCCACCAGCAGCCCTGCAGGGTAAACATGACTGAGCAGTTCAAGAGCATACGGGTGAAATTTAATCCAAGCTCTCCTCTGCCTTCTCTGCAGGCTGATTTACAGCCAAGTGCACTCCGCTGCAGTCTCAGAGGAACTTGGAAAATGAACCTGGAGTGTTCGGAACGGCACATCCAAACAAGTGTTGCGGTTGTATTGTTTTTCTGCTCATATTTCAAGCTGCTGCAGTGAAATGACCGTTGTTAAAAATATCAAAAACGTCAATTCTGACTAATCCTGCTTGTAAAACTGGAGAAAAATGCCAATTTGGGACTCTAGAAGTGTCCATGTGATTGTTATTTTTTTAATCATGTGTTTAAAACGTTTCACATAGATCCAAGGACAAACACAGCTTATACCTACAGGATCTCCACTGTTGGAATGATAATTGACAGTGCAAGAGTGCTGATTAATACACAAAGGACCAACATGTTGGGGACAGCTGGAGGCAACACAAACTAAACAAACTATGAAGAGATTAGATGAAATATAAGCAAGAAACCAAGACCAGATGCAGTCCTAACACAAAACAAAGGTAAAAAGGACAATCATCAAATGTCTAAACCCAGAGATAACATATAGCACACATGATGATTTAGGTACAACGATTCAGTGAGAGAAACAAACAAAAAAAACTAAATGCCAAGCAAAGCAAAGCAAAGCATACATGCTGACATGTTTCAGGCATTCACTCCTTTAGGTACACCAAAGCAGATAGCAAATCAGCCAATCACATGGCAGCAGCTGAAAGCATGTAGGCATTTAGACGTGGTTGAGACAACTTACTGAGGTACCAAACATCAGGCTGGTTGTTGGTAGTAGACGGGCTGATATGAACACTTTTGTAATTGCTGATCTACTTGGACCTTTGCCCACAACCATCTATTGGGTTTACAGAGAAAGGTTCAAAAAGAGAAAATATCCTGTAAGCAGCAGTTGGGTGGCTGAATGTGCCTAGTTGCTGTCAGAGGTCAAAGCAGAATGGGTTTAACTGCTCCAAGATGATAGAATAGGAACAGTATCATTGTCAGATTACCATCTCTGAACACACAGCATGGCAAACCTTCTTGAACTCCTTTGCGTGATGGAGAATCTCACCATTGATAATGGCAACAACTTTGGGCTGCAACAATCTCCCTTTTTCCAGTCATCACCTCAGATATAGAGGAGCCGACTCCCAAACCTGCCCCTTTGGCGCACTATGAAAGCCTCTGTATGGAGAATGCAGGAACTGCTCTATTTTTAGGACCCTGGACCCTGGAACCATTGGGGGACTCCGTCATAAGCCTTCTGCAATCATCCATTCACAAGTTCTGGTCCTGGAAACACTGAGAAAGGTTTTCTTATGATCTAATGGGCTCATACCAATATAGTGTTAGGCCCAATATTAATAGGCACCATTAGAGCATCAGCATGATGTGTGTGTTCATCAGCATACACGCACCTAAATCAAATGGCTTTATTACCACCTAAATTTCTACAACCTCAATCCCAATGAAGTTTGGATATTGTGTGAAATGTAAATAAAATCAGAATACAAAGATGTCCCAGCTTTTTGAACATGTTACAAGCATCAAATTCAAAATGAGTGAGTATCTTGATTCATCAGTCCAGACATGTCTTCACCCCTTTATAGAATGTTTTTATAGTGTATTCAGTCGCATATAGGTTGAACATAGGGTTGTGTTAAAAAAATTATTTTTCCAATTCTGAATCGATTCTCATTAATTCCTAAAGATCGATTCATATAACCAAAGATCGATTTTTTAAAAGTGCATTTTCCATTGTGAGCTTTAATGTGTGAGCCAGCACTTCTGGCTCCACTTTAGTAGGTGGCGGTAATGCACCAAAAAGCTGTTTGCCAACCACCACAATACAGGAAGAAGAAGGAAAATAAGGAGAAGAACAACCCCATACACAAGTGCGCATAAAGATGGAGTTCAAACGTGGCCTTGGGCCATTCGGGTAATGTTACCCAAGCCCTGCCGTTAAAAACGCCCGACACACCCAAAGCCCCTAACTGGCAATATTTCGGATTCAGAGACGTTGTGGACAAAGGTAAGCTTGACAAAAGCAAAGCGATTTGCAAGACATGCCAAGTAGAAGTGAAATATTGTGGAAATACGATCAACCTCAGGCATCACATGTTGCGGCATCACCAGGGACTCATGTCACAGCCATCGTCCGGGTCGCAACAAATGAAAGTCCAGTAAGATGAAAACAACCAGCCAATTCTGCACATTCCAAAAACAGAGGCGTTTGCGGCCTTTATTTGCAAAGATATGCGGCCGTATTTAGTTGTTGAAAATTAGTTTCAGGAAGCTAATGAAAGTAGCAGAACCGCATTATGCTATGGTGTCTCACAAACGTCTCTCTGAAGAAGTCATCCCAAACTTGTACAAGTCCGTAAACGAAATCTGAAAAGTAAGCTTCAGTCAGCAAAGAGGGTGGGCATTTAAAGCGATATGTGGACATCTATTGCTACAGCATCTTACACCAGTGTGACAACACACTACATAGACAAGGAGTGGAACCTCATCCAGTACGCACTACAAATTACAGAAGTTAAAACAGACCATCGTTCTTCCAGCCTTGCCGAAATGTTGACAGCCGCTATACAGGAGTGGGGGTTAATGAGCAAAGTTCCAGCCATGCTGACCGATTGTCAGGTGCGCTGTAATGGTGGATCCCGGGATGCAGATGAGTAGGCAGCATGATGGTAAGTAAAATGGTTTAATAAATTAAACTTAGTTCAGCAGGTGGTGGGAAAAACATGACAGGCAGGCAAGACAGGCTTGGCATAAACTTTACATTAGTCAATACAACAACAGAGTGAACCGAATAACAATTTGACTGGAAACAAAACAAAACAAAGTTCAGGCGGACGCCCGGGACGTCGCCCCGCGCAGGCACAAAGATCCTGCAACACAGAGTCCTGGGCGGTCGGCGGCGAAGGCGTGGAGGCCGACAGAGGCGTTGAGACCGTGGCGGCCCGCGACGCCAGTGAAGACGGAGACTTGGAGGCCAACAGAGACGTAGAGACCGTGGAGGCCGGCATCGGCGGGGAAGGCGAAGACAAAGAAGCCAGCAGGGACGTAGAGACCTTGGCCGCCGGCGACGAAGGAACTGACGGTCTGTAGGTCGGCCAGGCAGAGTAAAGGAACCTCCAGGAACTCGGTGGAACTCTGGAGACTTGGAGTCAGGCTTGGCCCTCGCGGTGCCTGGCGAACCCTCAGAGGCTAAAGCAGAGCCTTGCAAACCTTCAGAGGCTGAAGCAGAGCTTTGCAAACCCTCAGAGGCTGAAGCAGAGCCTGGCGAACCCTCAGAGGCTGAAGCAGAGCCTTGCAAACCTTCAGAGGCTGAAGCAGAGCTTTGCAAACCCTCAGAGGCTGAAGCAGAGCCTGGCGAACCCTCAGAGGCTGAAGCAGCACCGACGGGACCATCAGAGACAGATGCAGAGTCTGGAGGACCCTCGGAGGCCAGAACGAGGACAAACTGCTCCTTGAACCCCTCAGAGACAGGACCCGGCAGCGATTCCTCCTCGAACCCCTCGTCTCTGGGTTCAGAAGCCAAGATGAGGACGAGTTCCTTCTCGAACCACTCAGGAACAGGGTCCCGTCGGCGGTTCATTCTCGAACCCTTCATCGCAGGGTTCAGGAGTCAGGACGAGGACCAGTCTCTAGCTGATCCCCTGGAAGGCCTTCAGACCAAGAGCAGGAGCAGATGCGTCGTCGAGACCCTCTGTGGCATGGTCAGGAGCTGAGGCGTCAGCGAGACCCTCAGTGTCGTGGGCAGGAGCTGAGGCGTCAGCCAGACCCCCAATGACTTGAGCTGAGGCGTCGCCAGGACCCCCGATGACTTGAGCCGAGGCGTCACCGGGACCCCTGATGACTTGAGCCGGGGCGTCCATCTTTCAACGTCCTCTGCTGCGTGGGGAGGAGGTTGAGGCAGACTTGGGCTGTACAATTGCGGCGCTCTGGGGACCTGACGTGGGCCGAGCTGCAGCAGCGCTCTGGGGACTTGGAGAGGATGGAGCTGGGCGGCAGTAAAACTGCTTTATTGCTGTCCCGTAATCCTCCTCCATCTGCCTGATTCTCTCCCTAAGCTCAGGAGAGGAATACAGGAGACTGGTCCTCCTGAAGCTCTTGATTTGGCGAGCAAAAAACCTTAACCGCACCTCCAGCTCGTCTGGTGTTGCCTCAGAATACCGGGCTGGAGCAAGCGAAGACGATGGCATGGGCAGAGCTGCAGCGAGCCTGGGAGACAGTGCTGTGGCAGATGAAGACGCAGGATTACTCGCTGCAGCCCTCACGTCAGCTGGCCGGGAAACCACCGCTCCAGACGTCACAGCAGCGGACATGGGAGACTCCTCCTCGCCGGCTGAAAAGCAGGAAGGTGCTCCGCGCCGACGTTTCTTGGCGGGAGGAGGACATGAGCTTCTCTGCCAGATCAGGGTGCACACCCAGGGAAGCAGGTGGAGAACGGCGCTGAACCCCCTCACGCTCCATCTGCTCCAGCAGTAGTGGAGAGGCTGGCAGATGTCTCATTGACTCCTCCATCTGCTGCTGAACCCAGCGATCCCTGGCGCTTTCCTGCCTACCGTCCGTGAGGTCCATGTTTGGCGGAAACATTCTGTCAGGTGCGGTGTAACGGAGGACCCCGGAATGCAGACAAGCAGGCAGCATGATGGTAAGTGAAATGGTTTAATAAATGAAACTTACTTCAACAGGTGGTGGCAAAAACAGACATGGATAGGCAGGCAAGACAGGCTTGGCATAAACTTGACATGAGTCGAAACAATAACAGAGTGAACCGAATAACGTTAATTGATAGACAGGAGAGAACACAACGTGACTGGAGCAAAACTGAAATTCAAGGATACAAACTAATAGAAACATAACTAGAAAAACATGAAACTAAACGATAACCAGATCCAAAAACCTAACTTGACAAAACATGAACTAGAAGACAAAAACTAAAGCATGACCAGGAAAATAATAAACAGAAGCATGATTCAAAACCTTAACTGTGAGAAACCTAAGAGGAAAAAACTGCAACCAAAAACCAAACATGGGGCTAACACATGTTGGGTGCTTTGCACACATCATCAATCTCACCTTTCAAGCTAGTCTCAGACTCCCGAATATTGGACGGCTGCTTGTTCGAGTGAGGGACATCGCAAAAGTATTTCATCATAGTCACAACATTCAGTAAGATAGTTTAATTCTTACAGCCACCATTAACTACTATTACTTCATTAATTCACTGTTGAATGTTAATATAATACTAGTATCAATATGTTGCATAACTACATTGTCATGTATTTCAGGTAATAGCTTAAAAAAATGTAATACCAGCAATCCAATATTGAATTGGATTGAATCGAATCGATAAGAATCGATTCTAAATCTTGAGAATCAGAATCAAATCGATTCTTGAAATTTGAATCGATACCCAGCCCTAGTTGAACAGGATTTGCACATCATTCTATTCTGTTTTTATTTACATTTTACAGAATGTTCCAACTTCATTGGAATTGGGGTTGTACAGAGTACTGCTAAAAATGATTTGGTTCAGGTGAAACACATGAAAGCTGCAGGACACTCACCCTCAAGGGCTGGGATTTGAGAGCCCTGTCTGACACCTTTAATATTTTGCCATTAAACTGGAAAGTACTACATTTTTCAAGAAAAAAAATTGTGCTTAATTGCAGTTTATCTCTCAGTTCCACACATGAAACATTGAATAAAGAGTGTTTCCATTTGCAGGCTGTCCAAGGATTGTCAAAATTACAGATATCCAAGATAAAGAGGGGGATTTATTTTGTCTGAACTTGTTGCTGCAGCCAATGGCAGTTTTTTTTTTTTGTTAAAACCAGGATTATCTTCATCAGGCCCCAACAGCCCCCAATGTGCTGTCCAGCAGAAAGCCTCCTGGGGATCTGAAAATTTCTGAACAAATCACAAATGTCAGGCTGGATCTGGAGGAAAAAACAGCATAATTGTGTCACTTTCTCTACAGTATTCTCTATTTCTGTATTAGTAAGAAATAATTGTTGTGCACATTTACATAACTTTGGTTAAATATTAAATTAAAGTCAAGCTTTAGACTTTAAATACAGAAGTTATGATTTTATAACATTTGTATTTGTGCATTTGCATTTTAGTTTGGTATTGCAGTTATACCTATAAGAATATAGTTTATAGGAACCCTTTGTGGGACTCTTGATGAGAGACGGAGTGGTTTTCCTGTTCAGCAACAGTAAACAATGAAAAAATACACCTGCTTATTGTCCGCCAGCTGTGGACTGCTCATACTCACCTCTATGGTCCCCTATCTCAGCAGGCCTTTGATCAGGTAATTGCTCCTCGGCCCCCGGAGTTTGCATCGCTCATATGTCTCTATGGCGACCACCTCTCCATCCTTCATCTGTGAGCTGCCTTTTTAAGACGGACTTACACGTTATGAGGCTGGGCGTGATAGTTGGAAAGGGCAGCAAGTGGAACCTTGTCCACTTTCACCTTTTTATGGTGCCTCATACAAGGCGGCCGGTGTGTTGGTCCGTATGATTGTCAATTTAACACAGCTGAGACATTTCCTCTGTTTGTGGGTTGATCAAATTATTTTTCTTCCTCTAACATCCTACAGATGCTGTTTCATTGAGCTTTAGATACAGAAGATGAACATGAATGCATGTTGTAAGAGGATCCAGAGGTGTCTTTGGAGTAATGAAGAAACTGAGGTCATATGAAGAGACGGCGGAGGATTCGAGTATGGCAGGAAATTATGAAAGAAGCTAATTCTGTCTCTGACAGATTTTAACTCACCCCACCTTTAACATAAGATTTCCCATTTAAATAACAGAGAATAATGACTTTAATCAACTTTACTGCACAGACGTCCAAAATCAGCCCTTATATTTACCTTCCACAGCCAGACTTCTATCTTATCTTATCTTGTCTTAGTTATCTTAACTTTTCCTTAGCCTAGTTTACTTCCCCTTGTCTTTCCTATTCTAGCATATCACAGACAATTAATTATCGTCAGCTTATCATAGCTTTTCTTATCCTTACTTTGCCTTTATTAGCGAAGCTTCTCAGCTCTTAGCTTGCGTTAACTTACCTTATCTTTGTTTATTTTTAGTTTTGTGTGCCCCAGCTTATTTTACTTTGTTTTACCTTTCTTTGTCTTACCTTTTGTTATGGAACCATCCTTAGCTTATACTAGCTCTACTTATCCAAGCTATACTTGACTTAGCTTAGCTTGTCTCATCTTAGCTCGCCTTACCTTGTATTAATTTTTTTAGCTTTAATATTGTTTACCTTTACTTATCCTAGCCTTGCTTCTCTTAAGTAGCTTATTTTATGTTATTGTATCATAGTTCTGCCTGACTTATCTCATGTTATCTAATCGTATCTAAGTATATTTGATCTAGCTTTGGGATATTTTAGTTTTTATTAGGTTGCCTTTGTTTTCTGGTATTATCTTAGCTTTCCTTATTTTAGCTCAGCTAATTTTGGTTATTCTGGGGATATTTATTCTTTATCTATTTTAGCTCAGCTTCTATTATCCTAACAACCCTTAGATTGTTTCAGTGTATTTACCTTGCCTTGGGTTATCTGTGCATATGGGGTTCCCCCCATTCTCACTTCAACCAGTTCTGTCAACATTAAACTCTGAGGTAAGGTGTCAGGTCTCTGTATCCTTTTTTAATTTGTGAAAGACTCCCAATCAGTATTCACCTACTGGAGCTTTTTTTGTCCTTCATCTGTTTGGTTCCACTCTGCACAGTATGCCGTCACAGGAAGGTATATATATATTACGTCCTAGAAAATTAGAGAAAGTAAAACTATATATTATATGCATTCATCAAACATAGAGTGAAATATTTCAAGCCTTTATTTCATGTAACTTTGGTGATTATGGCTTACAGAGAATGAAAACCCAACATTGAGTAACTCAGAAAAGTAGAATGTTGTGAAAAAGTAAAATATTGGAAAGTCATGGTGTCACACCCTAATCAGCTAATTAACTATAAACACCTGCAACGTTTTCCTGCGCCTCTAAACGGTCTCTCAGTCTGGGTCAGTTGGCCATACAATCATGGGGAAGACTGCTGACTGGGCAGATGTTGAGAAGACAGTCATGGACACCCTCCACAAGGAGGGTAAGCCACAAAAAGGCATTGCAAAAGAAGCTGGTTGTTCACAGAGTGCTGTAGACATAAAAAAGTTGAGTGGAAGGAAAAAGTATAGAAATAAAATGTGCACCAGCAACAAGGATAACCACAGTTTGAGGATTGTTAAGCAAAAGTCATTCAATAATTTAAGGACTTAATTTTTTTTAATTTCTGTGTGTGTATGTGTGACTTTTTACTGTTTTTTATGTTTTTACTGCTGTTTTTTACGATTTCACTGCTGTCCACATTACAAATTGCCCCTGGGCGATAATAAAGTTTACTTGACTTGACTTGAACTTCACTGGGAGTGGACTGAGGCTGGATTCAGCTCATCATAGGACACTACGCACAGAGCAATCCCTCAAATGGGCTACAAATGTTGCCTTCCTCGTGTCATGCCACTCCTGAACCAGAAACTGGACTGTTTGTTGCTCAGTGGTCCAAAGTCTTCCTTTCAGATGAAAATAGACCCTGGAGGAAGAGTGGAGAGGCTCAGAATCCATGCTGCTTGAAGTGCAGGATGAAGTTTTCACAGTCAGTGATAATTTGGGGTGCCATGGCATCTGGTGGTTCTGGTCCACTGGGTTTTCTAAAGTCCACAGCCAATGCAGCCATCTACTAGAACATGTCATGCTTTCTTCTGACAACAAGCTTTATGGTTATGCTGATTTCATTTTCCTGCAGGACCCTGTACCGGCTCACACTGCCAAAGGTACGAAAAACTGGTCCAATGACTATGGTGTTACTGTCATTGATTGGCCAGCAAAATCATCTGTTTTTTACACTTTATAGAACCTTACAGAACCTTATAGAACTGAATTAAAAACAGCTCCACCAGAATAAAACCCTGAAGCTTAAAGCATTTAAACGACACCTTCAAGCAGGAGTTTGTAACGCGTGACCTGGCACAGGGGTCTCCACAGGGACGGAGATGTGATTTAATCGTGACGCGTGTTTCATAGACTTCAGGAGAAAAGCTTGGATGCTGGAGTCCCATCCTCTTCTGTCAGCTTCTTCAGTGCCTCATTACATTTGTGCCTCTGGGCTGCTGCAGCCACAGAGGCCACATATTTAATTGCATCATTTGCATTTAGTTTATAGATCCCCAGATGTGAATGTAGCTGTTTTAATGTCCATGTGCTTAATTGCCACTTATTAAACATTTTACTGTAAGTTAGGGAATGCAGCTGCTTAGATAATTGTCCATAAATGCCTTTTTGATGGGGGGTTCATAACATTTATTCAGAAAGTTAATATGAGAGATGCTCTTAGTTGCAGTGATTGTCCTACCACACTCATGCAAAACACTGCTAGTGTTTAATCAATAAAAGTGGTGTGACAAATCGAAAACATTTCCTTTGAGTCAATATTTTTGAAGAAACAGTTTAGATTAAAAGCTGTAATGTATTCACTAAGTGAGGTTAGCCAAACTGAAACCTATAAAATAATTTTCCTTATGGGGTTTTTCTCCATGTTAAAAAGGAGACGGAAAACGTTACGGAAATACTGAAACTTTAAATCTCTTCTAACAAGGTGGCCTTCCCCTGACAACCACAGCTAAGTTGTGCAACAACCGCCTCATGTTTCTGCCACATTTCACTTTAGCATTAGTGCTATCGCTAACCTAGCTGAGCCTGGGTGCAAACTTGAATTGTGCCTGCTGTTATCACCAAAACTTTCTCAGCAAATTTCTGTTCTTACTCCTGTTTTGGACACCATTCGTAATCAATGACAAAAACTAACAGTCACTTTTCTGTAATTGTTTTGGCTAAATTTAATAATATTCAAAACTTCTTTTTATATTGTGTAGCATGTTTTTTACTTAAGACCTGGTTTTGCCACCAAACTAGTTAAAGCTGTAACCAAAGTAAAATCTGGTAGCTGCACAGAAATTTCTCAAGCAGAAGTCTAAAAAGAGCTATTTCTATTCATTATGCAACACATTTAACATATCAATCATATAATATTGTTCTCTTTTGGACACGAAGCGCAACGAATTAAACTGACTAACAGCTGACTGAACCAAAATCTTCAGTTAAATTCCAATTTAATTTGATTTAAAAATTTTAGGATTTGGGATCGGTTATTAAAATATGGGTTTCTATTCTAATACAGCTAAGTAAAATTAGGTGCAACTAACTGCCTTCAGAAGTAACACAATTAGTAAATGGAGCCCATTTGTGTAATTCAACCTGTTGAATCCATCAGTTCTGTTTCTGGCCTGAGATTTGTTAGGGAACATTAGATAACAAACAGCATCATGAAGACCAAGGAACACAGCAGACGGGTCAGGGAGGAAGCTGTGGAGAAATTTAAAGTGGAGTTGGGCTCTACAATGATATCCCAAGTTTTGAACATCTCCCAGAGCTCTGTTCAATCATTCATCCGAACATGGAGAGAGAATGGACCAAATGCAGGTCTACCAAGACATGGACATCCACCTAAACTGCTTGGGCAAGTTGAGGAATAATCAGAGAAGCTGTCAGGAGGCCCATGGTACCTCTGGGGAGCAGCAGAGTTCCACAGCTCAGGTGGGAGAATCTGTTGACAGGACAACTAGTCGTGCATTTGCCAGTCATAGATCTGTTTTTATGAAAAAGAAGAAAGTCACTTTTGAAAAACAGGCATAAGAAGCAAACATATGAAAGAAGGCAAAGCATGCAAAATACTATGCATGGAGAAAAATATCATCCTGAACACGCCACCCCCACTGTGAAACATGGTGGTGGTAACATCAGGCTGTGGGAACGCTGCTCTTCGCCAGTGACACGGAAGCTGGTCAGAGCTGATGGGAAGATGGATGGAGCTAAATACAGAAGGATCCCGGGAGAACACCTGCTGCAGAAGACGTGAGACCTCCAGCAGGACAACAACCTTAAACATACAGCCAGACGTAAATCCAATTCAAAATGCGACACAATACTCAAAAAATAATGTTCACAGACGCTCTCCATCCAATCAGACTGGGCTAGACGTACAAAGCAGGTAGAGACAAACCTTAGAACACTTGCAGCTGTAGCTGCAGCAATTTTACAGAACATTTTTAGCTGTTTTCTTATAAAACCATTTAGAAAACTGAGTTTTATTTGTTTCCACTTTATAATGATGTTATTATATTATTTCCTTTATAATAATTTATAATTGAACTAATTTTCAGTCGACCTATCGCATAAAATCCCAAAAAAGTTTCTGAAGCTTGTGATAAATGTTCATAAGGGCATGAATACTTTTAAAAAGGACTCTTATGCGACGTAAAAAAACTAATGTGCTTGAAAAAGGTTTTATGGCTAACATTTAATCTCCTTCAGATTACCTTTTCGGATTGCACCCTGTCAAGCCCTCTTTATTTCCCTTTCAGCTGCACTAATTTAAGAAAAAGCATTTAATTTTCATATGTCTATACTGACAATGTTAACACAAACTTTTCTATTTTTTCTATCGTAAAAAACCAAATAAAAAGCTCAGAATTTGTGAAAAAAGTACTTTTTTATTAGACATTATAGAACAAGAACATGAGCCTCAATGAAACGATCACAGCTTTATCTATGCATAGGCTACAGACATGCCTGGAGATATTTAACGATGATTATCAACATGAATCAGCTAGAGCCCTCTCTGAGTCATTGTTCGGGATCATTTCTGCGGGTTTCTGGGGCGCCTCTCTGTGAACCTGGATGCCTTCAGATCCCATTTTAGACAAGAAAAGGGGAAAAGATGGGATAAACTGTGGATCCGTCAGGGTTTGCAGAAATGACACTTGATTATTTTCTTGAAAGCGCTCTGAAAGTCTTTGTTGAAGTATGCGTATATGATGGGGTTCAGCAGGGAGTTGGAGTAACCCAGCCAGTTTATGACGGCCTCCAGCCAGCCGGGCATGTAGCAGGAGTCCCGACAGAACGGCATCACCAGAGCCACGATGAAGAAGGGCAGCCAGCAGAGGATGAAGGTGCCCATGATGATGCCCAGGGTCTTCACCGTCTTGCGCTCCCGCCCCAGCGCGATCTTGCGCTTGGCTTCAGTCGCCTTTTCGTGGCGGCTCTCGAACAGGGGCGCGGGGCTCGGAGTGTTGGGCAGGGGTAGGTGGCCCCTGGAGCTGCTGTGCACCTCTATGATCTCCAAAGACTCGCCGTCCTCGGCGTGCTTTACCGCGCCGTTGACGCTGGGCAGCGGCCGCGGCTCCACGCTCCTCTTCCAGCTCTTACCCTGCGCGTCTCCGTGCGGCTTCTTGTGGAAGAGCGCCGGGGACAGCGCCAGACACGAGTCGGAGACCTTCTTTTTTTCGGTTTTACGCACAGTCCTCCTGATCCGAAACCGCGCCGCTTTGAATATCCGCCCGTACAAAACCAGCATCAACGTAAGCGGGATGTAAAAAGCCCCGAATGTGGAGTATATCGTGTACCAAGGGTCCTGTCTGATCTTGCACTCCAGCTGGTTGGCCCGGTCCTCCGCCTCGCTGCTAGGTTGGGAGCGCATCACCAGCATCGGTGGCACGGAGATGGAGAACCCGACTAGCCAGGTGACGCTGATGAGAACCGCGGCTCTCCTCGGCGTCCTCTTCTTCATGTATTCGATGGGCTCGGTGATTGCCCAGTATCTGTCCAACGCGATGGCGCACAGGTGCAGGATGGATGAGGTGCAGCACACCATGTCCAGGGAGATGAAGATGTCACACGGAACCGGCCCCAGCGTCCAGCGGTTCAGGACCTGGTAGAGAGCTGCCATGGGCAGCACCAGCACCGACACCATCAGATCGGTCACGGCCAGAGAGCCGATCAGGTAGTTAGCCACATTCTGCAGGGAGCGCTCCAGCGCGATGGCCGCCACCACGCAGGCGTTCCCGAAGATTGCGCACAGGATGAGCGCGCCGAGCAGGAAGGAGGTGACCACCTGGTAACTCAGCTTCACCTCGTCGTCCTCAACTTTGGGGGGCTCTGTTAAGTTGTCCAAGTCAGGCCAGGTTGTGGTGTTATTGGTGCCATCCATGGTGGGGAAACTCGTGCGTTTGGAGAAATTGCTTTAGGAGAGCCCGGCGCGCATCCTTTCAGCGCACATAGTTGAATGTTGGAGCGCTCACTGCTGCTGAGGAGCTCTGAAGTGCAGGTCGCGGCTGCTGACGAGGAATGATTCGTCTTATTTATACCTGTGATGGAAAATGCGTCATTTCTTGAGGATGTTGCAGTCAGGCTGGTTCTGGTAGTGCCTGTTCCAGCCTGCAGCTCAGGCACTGATCATATGACAGGCAGGGACAGCTACCTTGAGTTATAAAGAATAATGTTTTCTATTAAATGGATGTTTGCTCTGGGGTAACCCTACAAATTCCTACTTGCATCGATGGAATTGTTCATTAAAAGACTTTCCACCATTAAGAAAGGATTAAAAATATTTGCCTTTCTTTACTCCAAGGTCACATCACTAATTTAGTTTTTATCCCTCAGTTTCTGCTGCTTCCCCGTTTTCTGTACCATGGTCTGAGCACCTAGAGACCGCACAAATCCTAGGCATTTAGAGCGCCCCCTGCTGTTGGCACGCTGTGGTTCAAATAACACAACGATCTTTCGATTTTATGAGGAAAAGAGAATCCGAAACAATTTTAGATGATAAAGAAAACTAAAACGAACTTAATAAATGGCATAATTAAAATGCATATCAATATTTAGTTATAAGGTGTACATTTTATTTTAATTAATTCTTTTTTTGAGCTCTGATTTTATCAATAACAAATATTTTGTGTAGGTGTGGGAGTCTTGACATGGCTTGAAAAAATAACCAGATATTTTACAGTCTCTCTCTCTTCTCTCTTAGCCTTGATGGGCGGCCTTCTAATGTCCGATTGGCTTGGACAGGTCGCCAACCATCACAGGGTAACACAGAGACACAGAATAAACAACCATGCACACAAACACTCATACCAAGGACAATTTAGAGTAACCATTGACCTTACAGTCATGCTTCTGGACTGTTGAGGAAGCTGGAGTAACTAGTGAGAACCTGCAAACATGCAGAAAAAGACCAGGCCAGGATTTAAACCCAGGACCTTCTTGCTGCCAGGTAACAGTGCTTCACCACCATGTAGCCCGCCACAAATAATCATTTTATTTTACTGCTTTTTTACTTCGATCATATTTAAATAACAGGAACATAAATTGGCTCACATGGTGATTATGTTGACCTTAGATTATAAATAGATTCATAACAGCATCGTCAGTAAAACCCGATTTCCCAAATGTTGCAAGTCTTTGCAGAAAGATGCATGCATGAACCCTCAAAGCTTCCTATACACAGAAGAGGTTTTAATTTACGTTGTCTCTAGATTATGTTTTCCAAGATTTTTACTCCAGTTTGTACTTTGAATTTGATTCAGGGTGCTGCATCAGCCTGTTGAACAGGAAATGTTGTTTTAACCACAAACATGGCAGACACATTTAACTCAACGTAACCCAGCTATTTTGATTTGTTTTTATACAACCATTATAATTTCTCTAACACACTTGGAAAATACAGTTATGTGTTAAAAACCACAGCTTGGTGCAGTTACAGGTTGCTCTGGCCTTTAGATCATCATCTTGTTTGTTATTAATTTGCAAGGTTATTTTACACACAACCAATGACAAAAACAGTTCGGCATCAGGAAGGAACTGCACAAATTTGACCAACATGGGGTACACTAGTCAGTCAGTTGCTCTTGTGACTAATATTTTTATATCTTGTAAGAGTTTTATCCAGTTAACACTTTGTTTGAAGATTTTGTCTGATTACCTACCATTTCTGAAATTAATCTAAACAGAGCAAAAATTAAAGTCCCCTCTCCAAGATATATTTGACGTAACTTTGTTTATTGAAGTGTGCTAGTTTGAAGAAGATTACACAATTAAAAAACGATTTTCTTCTCTCATTTTACAGGATCATAAGAGCCTACTTTGCTGATTTATGGCCTTCAAGAAAATCCCTGGAATCCAGCCTCTCTGGGTGTAGTTGCAGAAAAGACCACCAGGGGCAGCACGGTCACTACTATTACTGTAAGGTCAAATGGTTTTGTCCAGTAACGCTGTATTTGGATATTTTGTTTGATTACCTAACATGTCTGAGATTAATCTAAACAGTAAAGACAGATTAAAGTCACCTTTCCAAAATATGATCATTCAATCCACTTTGTTAAGTTTATTCAGTTAAATCGTTTTTATTAGAATGACCTATTGTGAACAAGATTACAAAATTATTAAGATATTTTAACATACATTTTTTTGTGGGGGTTGCAGCCCCACTTTTAGTGCAAATGGATTTTTGCCTTCAAAACATTACCTAGTATACCGGTTTGTTAGGTATAGTTACAGAAACGACCATCAGGGGCAGCATTGGCCTCCGTAAGTTCATATGTTTTATTCAATAACACTGTGCTTGAAAACGTTTCCAATTACTTAATATTTCTGAGAAAAGAAAAAATGAAGTTCCTATTCCAACATGTTATTGTAATTTAAATGAACTCTGTAAAATGTGACCAAGATCACACAAGTTTGTCATAATGCATACTCGTTTTGGGAGAATAAGCGTTCTCGTAAAGTTTGGCCCCGCAGACAACCCGTAGAGTCTAATTTTTCCTGTTTTCCAGTTCCAGTTTTAAATCTGCACAACTTCGCTTGTTAAAACCTTTATGAGTCGTTATTTAAGGTAAGCTTATCTGTAAAAACTGACTGCAAACATAATATCAACACGTTTAATGTTTGCTGGTTGCGGATTTAAAGCCGTAACGAGGGAACTTGTTGCTCTTTATTGTGCTCCTTTTAGCTAAGTTAGCGGGAGGTTAGCTGTTTAAACTCTGTTTTTCAGCTTTTAGCGTGAAAAAACAACATTTATGAGGAAAAACAACAGATGTGTCGTAATATTGATATAAAGAAGAGTTAGTGAGACTTATAAATGTTTATGTTTGATTGTATTATTTTGATTATAAACGTATTTCTTTAGTCTCAGCAGGTGCATTTTAACAAACCTCGTTGTGCTAAAGTCTGAACATAGTCCTCATGTTTTTGGATTTCTGTCTTTAAACCTGGTAAAGTGGTCTAGGTCAACAGTCCCGAAGCTTCCTGAAGGCTTTCCTGTTTTCTAATTTTTGGGGCTTTTTCAGTTCTAAATCCAAGGGATCAAACAGGGAACAATTAATGAGAATTTGCGTTCTGATGTGGCTCGTTTGTTAGATTAAAATGACTTTCCATTAAGATTCCATTAAAATCATCATAATTAACAGAAATAAAGGCCTGAAAACATCAGTCTGTGTAGAATTCATCTATATAATTGTGCTTCACTTGGTGAGTTAAATCAATGAAATAAATCGACTTTTTAATAATCTAGTTTATTGATTTGGTCTGTATAAGAGACAACTAGACAAAGATCTTTACACACGTCACACAGACTCATGTACAGGAGCACATCAATAAATTAAAATATTCTCAAAATGTTCAAAAATGAATATATGGTTTATCGCGGACATCTCTATATATTTCAAGGATTTATTAAAGTTCTGTTTCTCAGAAAATCAGACCACTTATTACAGACATGTACTATGGTCATGTTGTGGACTACACAACCAGGTGGAGGAGCAAAGTTGTCCAGCAGTTGGTCACAGGGTTAATGGTGGGTCCAGGAGGGAAATCTAGACACCCATCTCCATGGCAACAGCCTCCAGGTCATTCTGGGGGCGTCCCCAGAGAGAGAGAGACCTTTTCCAGGGTCTCCTCCCAGTGGGACATGCCCGAAAAGCCTTCAAAGGAATTTAGTGGAACATTTAGTGGAGGGAAAAAGTGTAAGCCTTTAGAGAATTTTAGCAAAACCATTCAAAGTTTATAGACAGATTAAAGACGTGTGACCTGCACCTGGAGTCAGTGCCTTCATAGTCACCACACACAGATGTCTCCAGGACTTGGGCTACAGCTGTCACATTCCTTGTGTTAGGAATCTCCAGAACCAGAAGCTTTATACCTGGGCTGAGGAGAAGAAGGACTGGACTCTGTGGTCCAAAGTCCCCCTTTCAGATAAAAGTAAAGTTTGCATTTCATTTGGAAATCAAGAGTCTGGAAAGAGAACAGAGACACAGAATCAAAGCTGCTGAGGACCAGTGTAAAGTTTTTTTACAGTAAGTGATGATTTGGGGTTCCATGTCATCCGCTGGTGTTGGTCCACTGGGTTTTTATGAAGTCTACAGTCAGCACAGCTGTCTACCATCCATCCTCTTGCTAAAAAGCTTAATGGAGATGCAGATTTTATTTTCCAGCAGGGCTTGGTACTTGCCAGCACCTCTAAAAGTAATGACCATGCTGCAAGTCGTCACTGTGCTGCATGTGCCAGCCTACCGGCCTGTCCTGAAGCCCATAGAGAACCTACTGAGTATTGTCAAGAGGAGGATGAGGGACACCAGACCCAACAATGCAGGGGAGCTGGAGGCTGCTGCTAAAGCAAGCTGGGCTTTAATGGCGCGTAAGCATCAAAGCCACACCCTATTAATGCAGTAATTGATGCAAAAGGAGCCCTGACCAGGTACTGAGTGCATCCAAAACCTTTTTTAATTTAATCTTGATTAGTCTCCTGATCAGTTTAATAACTATTTGAAGATATTCTGATTTACTGAGCTGTACATTTCTTTATCTGATTTTATTAAAAACACGGAAGATAAAATGCGTCCACAGATGACAGAATTTGATCTCCAGTGTGTCCAAACCAGCCAGAATCCATCCGTTTTGTGTCCTGACTGCCGTTTCTACCAACAGATGGAATAAACTGTTCCTGCTGAAAAGTTTGAAGATGGACAGAGCGCTGCTCCGCTGCAGAAGGTGTCGGAGGGCCGTCATTGACTTCACATGTTTGTTAACGGTGGGTAACATTCGCTCAGTGGTGTGGAGGTTCCCTAGGAACTAGGTCAAAGTTTAGCTTGATCCGGTTTAAACTGAACCGTCTGATGCTCACGGTTCACCAGCTGAGCTTTCTGATCTAACGTTGAGGCTTGGTTCTCGTTCGTTTTTTTATCTTTTAAGGAAAAATATTCTTTAAAAACCTTGCACTCTGTTAATTCTGGTTTGTTCCCACATAAACAGTATTTTAATCTCAATTATACTTTATTTCTAAAGCCCTTTTCATACAGCCAGGTGTTTGATGTTCTAAGTAAACAGACTAAATAAATTATTATACTGATAATAAAATGATACGAATAAAAAGCGAGGGACAAATCAGTTTTATGCAAAGAGGAAGTGTGCAAATAAAATGACCAGACTCTCATTAAAGCTGCTCTCAGTCACATATTTCCAAGTTATAGCAGAATGAGTCTGAACTTGATGTGCTGCAGGTGGTTTAACAGGAAGTGGATGTGACGTACTTCCTGCAAAGTCTGGAAGTCTTTACTGTATTCCTCCTACCCTCTGTCCATCCATCCATTAAAATCTCCATCCATCCATTTCTGAACGGTTTTATGTGATTCTGAGGCAGAGGAGTTTGGGAAACTTGGTTCTTGTTTGCTGGGAAGTCTGGGAACGCTGTGATTGGTTGTGTTTAACTCCAGGCAGCAGATGAAGGTCCACCTGCCGGCTGCAGTATTTGGCACATAGATGCTGACAACCTCCCAGAGTGGATCCTGACCTCCGTTCAGCAGGTCAGTCAGTTCTCCTGCAGCTCATGTTTATTCTTCTGAAACTTCAGCTTTTCCTGATTGTTTTTCCATCATATTCATCACATTTGTTCTCTGGATGTTAATATTTTTGTTTTAAATCCATATCTGACATGTGAAGTTCTCCAACAACCTTTTTCTTCTGATTTTGGATATTGGTCTGAAAACATAAAGGCCTCCTGATCTGTAATTCAACACAAAGATTCCTGTTTCTCCGTAGGCTCTGTGGACGGCAGGGAAGCTAAACTGCCGTCACTGCGGGGCTCGTTTGGGTGGCTTCAGCTTCCTCGCTCGCTCCGACTGTCCATGCGGCCGTGACGCCACCGTCCATCTCAGCAAGAGCCGCGTAGATCTGGACCAAAAGCCCCACGTCCTCATTGTCCAGCCGAGGAGGACAAGCTCTGGGACAGGACTGTTGATGGACCTCTGTCAAAGTGAAGAGGAGGCTTCTCTGGACAGTTTCCAGCTCACATGTCGTCCCTGTTTGTCACCCATCATTCCTCCAGACGCTTTGGATCCACTCTGTGCTGCTGAAAACTCCCATGGTGCTGCAGGCCATCCAGACATGTTAGAGTTGCATTCATCTGTTAGAAGTCCAGCAGAACTTCAGTCTGACCCAGATCATGAAGCCTGGAGGAATGTTCTTCCCTGGGTTTCTGAAATATCTGGAGGATCCCAGTCGTCTCTAGAGCTGCAGCAAACTGAGGAAGTTTCCCTCAGAAGGAGATTCACCTCTGAAGCAGAAGCTGAGCTGGAAGAGGAAGCGGTACGTTTCATCTTTATTTTTGAAACCGCACCGATCGGGAGTCAGGCTGGAATCTTTATTATGTCTTCATTATTTATGGACCGAACCTGTAATTTTCCACCAGAACCTTTGTACCAGAAGTCCAGCATTAATGCTGTGAGGACTGATGTCTGATCAGATTTACTTTTTCAAAGCTCTCCTGAAAAGATGCAGAAGCCCCGCCCCCTAAACATGATTTTTCCTGATCTCTAACTGACCCTCTGGGGTCCCTCCATGTTGTTCTCTACCTGTGTCCCTTTAAAGGCTGAGAAGTCTCTGTCCTTTTCCCATAAGTAACATCCTCGCCCGAGAATATCACAAAGTCTTCCTGATCACTTTTTAATTTTGGGTTCTGTCGTCCCCTGGAGCCAAAAAAGACACACAATTATTATGTATTAATATGCTATTATTAGCTTCAATCATCACCATTCATAAAAACCCTTCACATTGGTTTTGTTTTTTTGTGCCAGGTTTACAGTCTGTGTTAAAAAGAACACACTAAGTGGACTTTTCCCCTCCCACATGTGCCGATTATCTAAACCCAGGAATGTAGAAAATTGTTTTCTTTTATTTATCTATTTTGCAAAGTTGTAAAAAAAAATTCACCAAAAAGTTATTTTTTTTCTATTCCATATGGAAAGATATGGAAAACAGTAAAACACGACATTTCCGAAATTAGATGAAAAATAATTTAAAAACAGATTTTCTATTGCAGTGGTGGTAAATTCTAAAATGCATTATAAATCAGATCTAATAGCAGAAAAACTCTGAGGAACACAGATTGCTCTATTTAGTAATAGAAGGCAAAATTAAACCCGAATTTACAACCCGGCCAGGTTTTGTGCACCGTTCTCATAGAGGATCCGACCCCAAACACAGCGGAGAAAATGAAACAAGAACCCATTAAAAGCTGAAAACAGGCTTGAGTTAAACAAACAAGAGATGTTGACCTGAGCTGCTGAATCAGTGACTGGGATCTGGGTTTTTCCTGTCTCTCAGGATCCAGTGTTATCCAGCTTCTCGGCTTGGATCAGACGGAACAAAAGAGATAAGAACCGTCTGAAGAGTCAGAGGAGGAAGCAGAGGAGGAGAGAAAGATGGCTGCAGAGTCAGATGGAGGAGGCGGAGGTGAGGAAGCACTAGAATCATTTTTACTCCTGCATCTCAATAAGTTAGAATATTCATTTACATTTAGGTTCCATCAACCACTGAATAATAACCACTGATGTTCCCAGACTGAAAGCAGTACAGACTCACCTCTGGACTCTGAGGACGTGGACAGAGACGGTCTGACCTGCGCCGTGTGTCTGGACGTCTTCTTCAGCCCACACACCTGTCAGCCCTGCGCTCACGTCTTCTGTGAGCCGTGTCTCCGAAGGCTGGCCAAGAACCGGGTCACCAACACGCCCTGCCCGCTGTGCCGCCGCCTCATCTCCCACACCAGCTTCCACAGAGGTCCGGGTCCACAACTGTGGACATACAGACCTCCGCTGTCATAAGCTCATTAGTGTCCAAGGCGGCTCAGAATGAGGAGACATTGTCCACATTGTTAAAGAACAAGTTCTTGTGCTCAGGCTCGGTGTTTCCCATTCCCTCTAATCCCATTCCCTCTTGTTCCCCCTCAGAGCTCGACCTGACGGCAAAGACTCTGTTCCCGAAGGTCTGGGCCACCTGCAAGCAGAACTTCCAGAACGCTCCGTGTGCGCGATGGCCTCTGCCCAGCTCCCAAGAACACTCACGCTTCTTTTGGGGTGATTATGTTATTATTAAATATTTAGTTTTCCACTTTTATTGAATCAAAGCTACTTCAGAGCTAAACATGCACATAAAGGTTTCATCATGTATTATTATTCATTTGATGTTTTTATGCCCTTTTTGTCATGAGAACCCCCGACTTTTTGGGGGGTGGAAAAAACAACATGCAATAAGCTCCAGAAATAAGGAGCAAGGTGGAATATTTGGGATGAGGTTATTATTGCCTCGACTCAGTCAATAACTGGTAACAAGCCTTGTTTTAGATGCATTTTAGAAGCTTATGGTGGTTTCCAAAATGGTCCCTCTGATAAAAATGTAATAACTTTGATTGCATTAAATCCTTCTACCAACTTCAGACCCAATCATAAAAGTTTTGTTTATATTCATGTCTTTATGCTTTATTTAGGTCATGTTTTTTATTGCCTTGCCTTCTCTGAGAATAAGACCTCCATTGAAACATAACGATGAAGCGCTGCTGCCCCTTGTGGTTTGGGGGGGTCATCACACTTAACACGTGTTTTCCCTGTGTTTTGAGAGCCTTAGATTGATGTATTCATGGGAAGTAAATTATAATAAATGACGATTACAGTATCTAGATATAATGGGAGTCAGCTGGAACAAACTAGGCTTTATGTGATTCTTTTATTCTCTAGACTGGGCAATAAAGGGGGTCATGAAATGTTAAAAGTAAACAAATCCATCCTAAGTTTCATATATTTAGTTTTCCATTGACTGAAATATTGAACAAAAAAATGTTTGCAACATGTCTGATTTTGGGCCCAAAGGTGCCTGAAGGGTTAAAGGCACACGTTCCAGTAATTCACATAGAACAGGGAGTCCGGTTCAGATCATGGGGTCAGCAGATCTGGGAATTTATTTCTCTAGTTGTCGTGTTCTGAGATGGCTGAAAATATGCGCTTACGTCCGCTTCTGGTTGGGTTCTAACTAAACATCTGCTGCATTCGCTGACCCCTAGTTTCCAGCTAATACAGGCGTCTGCAACCTTTACAACCCCAGGAGCCATTTCTGTCGCAGTTCAGCTAAATAAAACCCGCTAACTTTACCCGACCTTTGAAAAAAAGAAAACGTAAATATTTTAGAATTTTCTACTATAGGAAATTTGTAGTTTTTAAAGAACCACCAGTTTATTTTGTGTTTTTTTATAAAAAAAAACATAAAACTTTTACATAAAGAGAATGCATACACTGTATTTTTCTCTATAAGATGTTGATTTCTTTGTGGAAAATTATGGAAAAGAAGCAAGTTTCCAACCAAATGATCTCAACATTATTGCTGGTAAATTTAGTGTCATTCTGTTTTGGAAATTCAATGCAATTATTCCATTTAAAAACTGAAAAACTGTTAAATCTTGCATTTCTTATTATATCTACATAAAAAATTTTGGTTTGCTCTTTGTCTTATTTAGCTAAAGTTATTTGGAGCCACTGTAGAAGGTCCAGAGAGACACATGTGGCTCTGGGGCCACAGATTGCAGACCCCTGGTCGAGTGAAACAGACTAACAAACCAGCAGGTTCTGATTTATGAGAATATTTCAATAAAATCTGACCTCATTTTAATGTAACTTTGTGTCTGAAAGGACAGAAAAAACAGGCATCTTAGAAGTCGTTTCCAGGTTGTTTTTGGAGAACGCTGGAGGCTGAAGAAGAGCTCCAGCCACTAAATTCTGGTCTGTTGATCTGCAGTTAATCAGCGGCGCGGCGCGACCAGGTGGGAACTCTGGCACTTCACTCCCGGAGCGTTTGTCTTCAACATGCTGGGCCTGCCTCATCACACCTTCTTCCACATCGACATGATTTTATTCATCTTTGCTTTAAAGTTGCTCTGTTGCCTCTCCGTCTTGTTATGCAAACTCATCTTTTGAGTTTTGGTTTTCTGCAGGTGGGCTCTTGTTTGCTTGCTTTCTGAAAGCATCAGAGGAAGGCGGGCTAACAGGAGGACATTTTGGTTTTAATTTGCACATTATTTAATCAAGATTATTGGCTTTTGAAAGCCTGCTGTTCACTGTGAAGCTGCACAAAATGGTTCCAAGTTCTATTACAATAAATGTTTTTTTATTTTTCAAAGACGTGACTGGGACTATTATTGTATTTATATTATTCTGAGTCTTTTCACCATTTATTAGATCCACAAACGAGACCCGCAGGGTTCCTGTGTGTTCTCACAGTCTAAAGTTTATAATATTCCAGAGCTAGAGAAGTCTGTTTTTCCTTCTTCCATTGTCTAAAGGACAAAAATGCTTAATAAATGAAGTGTTTTTACTCTCATTTGTATTAAATTGACATGCTTTATTTAATTTGCCACATCACACATTGAATTTAACATTTTACTCATCAGTATTTTGCTTTTAGACTGATTGACTACGGGTTTGGTCACTATACAACATTAAATCCAGGTTGAACTGGACCTGTGGCTTTAAACTGGGTCTAAAATGCCAAACTAAGTGCTAAAACTGTCATTTTTGGAACTTCTACTGACAAGGACCGGTACCAAAGTTAAAAATCTCTGCTTTAAAGAATCTGCATTCAGTCTATTGTTATCCACTTCTTATTTGACAAGACCGATATTTATAGATTTTGAAATGGAGCTAATTTAATTGTATCTGATTTCTCAGACAAATCAACACAGGATTATGGTGCGTCCTCTTTATACTCGAGTTCCCAGTTGGAAATCCGTGTAGGAAAGTCGGAGCTCACCGTGCAACTCCAGTATCCAGTATGGCCGCCATGCAGATAAAATGTTGTAACGGGGACTGATTTAAATGTACTTTTCTCTAAACCAGCAGCAGCGGTGCTGTAAAATGATTGTAAACATGTTTATTTCATGTTTTCACGCATAAAATGCAGAAACGTTTATCGGCTTTTATTGCTAATAGTTTGCATCGTAAAAATTAGCTAATCCAACTGTTTTCTAACTTGATGCTGGAACAATCTTCTAGTCATTCGTAGCGCCGAGTTTTGAATTTCGAGAAAAATTGAACGGACAGCAGATTTCTGACTTCCCAGGTTTGAATTCCGAGTCCAGTGAGTGTTTGTGGTGAATTTCCCACTGGGAACTCAGAGCTCCGATCTGGGATCGATGTCAAATCCAAACTGGGTGTGTTCTAGTTGCAAGTCCGGAAATCTAGCCAGGCCTGCTAGCCGTTGTGGTGTTACTAGTAGCGGCCAACAACGGATTTCTCATTATTTGACGTGTTCGTAGCGTTTGAACATGGACCATGTTTCCAGATAGTTTGACAATATTGTG
The DNA here is from genome assembly GCA_036173005.1 of Crenichthys baileyi. Lineage (NCBI taxonomy): Eukaryota > Metazoa > Chordata > Actinopteri > Cyprinodontiformes > Goodeidae > Crenichthys > Crenichthys baileyi. The sequence continues at coordinate 285,829 of JAHHUM010001745.1, forward strand.
TCTTTGGCTTAATGTAATACAAACCATCGGCAATGCTAATAAATAGCTCATACCCAAAGTTTTCACTGTGTTTGTTTGTATGCCTGGCTGGCGGCCATGTTGGATATTGAACTCTGTTCTACAGTGACCTCCAACTTTTTCAGTCAGACTTTTGACTTCAGAGAGTGTTGTTGTTTTTCTGACTGGGAACCATTAAGCATTAATCAACTGCACCTTTAAGGCTGCTTGGAGACCTCCAACTGAGAAATATCTGACTGCAATCACCCTACAGCAGGAAGACGTCAGCATATATAATTCACTTTAATGCCCAGTCTTTGAACCCAGCAATGGAAACATAACATCTTTTGCCTTTGGATTTGTGCTGCAGAGCGCTATTTGCAAAACCCAGTTTGTCTCCAGGATAACCAGTAAACAGTCAGTACCCAGATCCATACCATGCATATTTGCACCAATTAAACCTCTTCCTGTTTTGCAAAAACTCTATACACGTATTTACAATAAATATGTCCTTTTTATGACCCATCAAATGTATACATTTATATTAAAAATGTCTGTGCTTTCGAAGCAAGGTGGAACCAATTTGAAATTCCTGTTAATTCTGATTCTGGTGAAGAGGACGGGGAAAAGTTGAAGGTTCTGGAGAATTGGTTTCCAGAGGGGAAATGTTCAGGGTCACATTGTCAAAGCATGGGTGCTTAGAGTCTGCAGCTATATTTTAGTAGGAATTCAATGAGTTTCTGGCTGAATTTGCTGGAACCCAGAAGAACCAGACTTTTGAGTACAAATAAAAACGAACCAGAAAACAGCATAAAATCTGATGCAGCAATAAAAGCAGCAGCAAAGAAAAGAGCTGAAAAACGGACCTCGGTTCTGTAATTCTGTTCCGTTTTAATGAAAACATTTTAGACATTTCGAAGAATTTTGACAAATTGTTAAAATCAAACCAGATTCCTGGGAAGGTTTCAAAGTTTGAGCGGTTCTGTCAGCATTTTGGACCGTCGCGGTGTTCTAATGTGTGGCGGTCTGGACCACCGACGCCCATAAACGGTTAATTTTTATTCTGATGGTGACGACTTGTTTTGCTGTTGGCTCCTTCACACGGGAGGCAGAGGCGGAAGACGGAGCAGCCTCCCTGTCGGCCTTCAGAGGCGGCTGAAGGTGACTCTCTTCTCGGCTGGGATGCAGAGGCGGCCGCTGCGGCTCTCATCGGCCGGACACCAGCTCCTGTTTCCCCGGGAAATTAGCGCTTACTGCCGGGGAGCGGAGGCCCTACGAGCCCGACCCATAACCGTCTGAGCTGAGTCATTTCGTCCTATTTGGTTTTGAGATATTTTGGGGTGCCTCTCTCTGGGTGGGCTCCGGCGGAGGGGGTGCATGCATGTGTTCTGCACCGTACGGGCGGAAAAAGAGCCCAAGATCCGCAGGGAGCATCTTCCCCATCAGCAAAGGGGCGCAGGCGGAGCAGGAGCGGCGGGAGAGCGCGGAGGCGGCCGTGGATGACAGCAGGATGGTGGGTAGAAAAAACGCGGTCTGTTAACGATCATGATGCTGACTTATTCTCCAGCCAGAAGTAACAGAATGATTAACTCGATGCATTTCTGTTGTTTAATTATTTTTGTTCAGACTGTTCAGGAATTCAACACCTTGGTCGCTTTGTACCGGGAGCAGGTCATATCTGTCGGTGAGATCTCGGTGGACTGTCCGTCACTGCGGGCTCAGATGCACCAAACCCGGTCCAAAGGGTGCTCCGTGGCCCGGGCTGCACACCAGGACCTGGCCATCATCTCTGGATCCGGGTAAACACACACAGGAGCCTCTATGGTGATGATAATAATAAACACTGTTGTTGTTGCAACTGTTAAAATAATATTAATAAAAAGAAATAATTTTAATACTAGCAATAATATGGATATCGCTTGTATTTTCCACTGCTTTTGTTGTGTTGGTATATTTCCCTGCAATAAAACAGACATGTGTTAGTGTTTTATCATGAAATTCTGATGCAAGAAAACAATAAAATGCATAAAAGCACAAAACAAATCTAAATAAAAACACACTGCAGTTCCACAGCTTACTCAGTGTTTCAGAACTTTACTTTTTTGATTTATTTGTGTTATGAATCAAGGGCACTGTGATGTTATCTGTGGAGAAAGGCAGGGAAACATTAGTGAGTCTAAATCTAGAGCTACAATCAGTCATAATACGCCCCACACCTTGGTCTGACTGAATCACCTCCATCCATCTTTCTTCCCGCATCCCGCTGCAGGCCGGAGGACGGAGAGATCCATCCTGAAATCTGCCGTCTCTTCATCCAGTTGCAGTGCTGTTTGGAGATGTTCATAACGGAGATGCTCAAGTCCATGTGCCTGCTGGGGGTGCTGCAGCTCCACAGAAAAAGTACCTGAACTAAAAACTAATTTTCCTCATTTTTAAAATATATATTTTTTTCTTTTTGGAGCTTTTGATGCTTTGCTCTTCACCAAAATACATAATCTACATCACTCTAGGTTTATAGCATTAAACAAAATCTTAGCAAGCAAGGTCAGTTTCACTTTATATTTTTGGACAATATTACCGCCATTGTGAGAGTTTGTGTATGTTCAGTTGTGGTGAGAAGAAAGTACACCCTCTTTCAGTTCTGGGGTTTTACTTATCAGGATATTATTAAACGGATCTGGTCTTCATCAGGTTCTGACCTCAGAACATGCAATGTCCAGAAGCAGATCAGTTTCCACACCGTCACGATTTATTAAAGCAAGAAGAGAAAGCTGTGCATGAAAATCATAACCATCCAGCAGACTGCAAAGCTGCTTTAAGCAGCAAAACGTCTCACTTGTGTTTTTTTTATCTGACTTTATCAGTTCCAACGTTGTTTCAGTCCACTGAGATTTGCAGACATTTGTTTCTGCACAGCTCTCTGAAGCTCGCATCACAGCATTTAAATCATTTTGAGCTCTGGACTTTGACTGGACCATTGCAACTCCCTGATTATTTTCGTTGTCAGCCATTCTGTTGTAGTTCTGCTGCTGTGTTTGGAATCATTGTCCTGTTGATGACAAAGTTTGGACCAAGTTTCAGTTGTTGGACAGGCGGCCTCACATTCGACTCCAGAACACTTTGGTGTACAGAGGCGTTCATGGTCAAACCATGAACATGGTTCTCTGCGATATGACAAAATATCTCTGCTTTGGTCTTGTCTGTCCAAAGACTTAAATGCTTTCCAGATGTGAACAAAGGCAACATTTGCTTCTTTAAGGTCATTGCTGATGTCTTTCTGCCTTGGAATTCAAGTAACACACCTGCATGCTCCAGAGCAGCAAACTTCCAAAGCTCCGGCCTTTACAGAGGTGCTCACACCTTTTCTGATGCCTTAAACCTTCTAACATTAATCCTATGGAAGCAGCAAGGGTGTACTTAGTTTTCCAAATGGCAGTGTTTCAGTTTGTGCTCCATCCTAGTTTAAAAAAAAAATAAAATGACTACATGGAATTTGTTGTTTTCAGCACTACAGAAAAGAAAAGGTCAAGTTATTTTAATTAAATGAGGTGCAGTAAAAGTCTGATGGAGATCCAGGTCCAGTTTGTTCAGAATACGCCTTTCAGCATCAACAATAATTATCCTGAAATGCAACAAAGTACATGTTAAATATAAAAAATCTCGTGTTAGTGTAGAAAGATTTTATCAAAGCTTCTCTGTGAGATCTTAGGATTGTTGCCACTCTCATCGGCCAGCAGGGGGCAGCAAAGAGTTGTTTAATTTTTTTATTGCTCTTATATTTTTATTAATATTAATTTTCCAGAAATCTTCTGAAATTATACATCTCCCCTTTGCATTTGTTTCTAAAAAACTCTCAGTCAAAAGGTTTTCCATGTAATTTACTCCCTGACCTCCCGATGAAGCAGTCAATAAGTGTGTGAGTCGCCTCAGTTGTTCTCGTTTTAGTGAAGTGTCGGTTTTTGGTCCAGCAGGAACAGACTCAGAGCCGAGGGTTGACTTTAGGATGGACGAGAGCTCGGATGTTCCCATTCTGGAGGACCGATCCTCGTCTCCCATCGATTACCCTCAGGACTCATGGCTGGTGGGAACTGATATCGAGAACATAGAAAGGTGCTAACTCTGACCCTGCTTTTCGGTTGTTCTTCGCATGTTTTATTTTATTTTTCTACAGTCTGACTCATCCTGTGGTGTCTTTATTTTTCATTATTTGCAGAGATATGAAAGAGATGCGAAACTTACTCAGCAAACTCAGGGAGACGATGCCATTGCCACTGAAAAATCAAGGTACGTTGTGCATGGAGCCTTTAGACGTCATGAGATTAATGAAGAACATCCACACAGACTAAAATTGTTTAAATTCAGCCACATTAGAGGGTTTTTCAGCATATGTTTATGGTCAGACCACAGGATCTCAATTGAGTCTAAGTTCAGACTTTAACTAGGCCACTCCAAAACCATCATTTAGCTTTTTGAGCCAATCAGAGGTGGACTTTGGATCATCGTCCTGCTTCATAGCCAAATTTGCTTGAGCTTGAACAGATGGTCGGACATTCTCCTTCAGAATTTTTTCCCAGAGAGCAAAGTTTATGGTTCCATCAAACAATCATCCAGGTCCTGAAGCAGCAGAGCAGCCCCAGAGCATCACACTACCACCACCATGTTTGACTGTAGGTATGGTGTTCTGTTTCTGAAATGCTGTGTTAGTTTTAGACCAGATGTAACAGGTCGCACACCTTCCGAAAAGGTCCACTTTTTGTCTCATCAGTCCACAGAATATTTTCCCTGCAGTCTTTGGGTTCATCAAGATGGTTTTTGGTAAATGTGGAATGGATCTTTTTGCTCTTTTGGCCCAACAGTGGTTCTGGCCTTTAACTGTCCCCTGGAAGCCATTTTTGCCAAGTCTCCCTTTCTGATTGTTGAATCATGACCTCTGAACTTAACTGAGGTAGCGAGGCCTTCAGAGCTTTAGATGTTGTTCTAGGTTCTTCTGGGACCTCCTGGATGAGTCGTCGATGAGCTCTTGAAGTAATTTTGGTAGGTCAGCCTCTCCTGTGGTCGTCTGGAGTCCAAAAGTCTTTCCAGATTGAAGGAGTGACTTTGTTGATGTCAGGATGCTTTTTGATATCTTTTAGGCCACTTCATGCTGTCAGACAGGTTCTGTTTCATTGATTTCTTTATTTCTCAGGCTGGCAGTAATCAGACCTGGGTGTGGCTATTTAAACAATACCAAAAAATGTGGATAATCACAGTTAATCTATGATTTAACAAGAGGTATACTTACTTTTTCACACAGGGCCAGGTTGGTTTGAAGCCTTTTTTGTAAATCTCCTTTTATATGTACTCTGGTTATCTTTGTGTGATATTAAAATTAGTTTGATGTTCAGAACATTCGAGTTCTGGCTAAGATAAAAATCCTTACTAAATAGGTAGAGCATGTGACAACACAGGGTGCACAGAGTGTCCGTAAAATACCAGAACTGTTTACCACACTGATGCTCCCCAACCAGGAGCTGATTGGTTCCTGTTTTCATTAACCAGTGATGGGAACAAGATGTCTGTCTGTTGCAGATGACAGCAGCTTGTTGAATCTGACTCCCCACCCGCTGATCCGGCAGAGAAAGAGACGGTTCCCCGGACTCTGCTGCATGGTGTCGGGCTGAGAATCTGACCGTCAACACACACACGGCAAGGACCTTTACTTCAGCTTTCATTCAGTGGAACTCATTTATAATTTAGAGAAGTTCTTCATGTTTCATCCTGTTCCACCACTTCTGGCTGTTTCAGCCCCAGGAATGTCTGAGCTTGGTTATTTACCAGGTGTGTTTTATTTAAAGACGGGTCTTTGAGACATCAGGTTGATTTCGTTTTTGGGTTTTACCGGTGCCACAGTACATGTATCTCCTCCTTAAGATTTCTGTTTTTATCTGATGAAAACTAAAGCGTGTAAATGTTCAGGCTATGCACCGGCATCTTCAGTGTTCAGCTGCCTCACTGTGCTTCTCTCATGCCTCCACATTTTAATCGTGTTGCAGTGTAAAAGTGTCATTTGTCTATGCTAATCTGTGTGATGTGACAAAGCAAGTCCTCCACATTATGATGCATATCTGCAAGTGGCTCCTATATGTACAGAAAGAAGAGAGGAAAATAAGAAAAGCTGCTCTCAAATTTTAATCCTCTCCGTTTTTAAGGCATATTTTTATTGCTTCGATGTTGTCAGTGCTAACTGTGCCTGTCTGACAGTAGAGTTCACAGGAAAATCAGCTTTTTTCTGCCTAAACAGCCGACCAGTTGCTGCTAGTTGTGCAGAGACTGAAAAATGTGCATGATACCAGAACCATACACCCCTCTGAAAAATGTCACATCAGACACTGTGTTTTAAAAGTATTTAATTCTGACAGTGCCTTGGATGAGGATTCACAGCCCTTAAACCTTTTAACCAAACCACGTGTGTGATGGAGCTTTTATGTGATGGAACAACGCAGGAGAACTAATTGTCAAATGGAAGGAAAATAATGCTTGGTTCAAATTTATATATATTTTTTACAAGAAATATCTTCACAGTGGCTGGGCTGCACAGCAGCTCAGTTGGTTGCACCATAGCCTTGCAGTAATGCGGTTCTGGGTTCAAATCCCAGTCCGGGGGTCTTTGTGTGTGGAGTTTGCATGTTCTCACCGTGCATGTGTGGGTCCCTTCCTGGTATTCCTGCGTCCTCCTGCAGTCTGAAAACATGACTGGTAGTTAAATTGGTTGCCCTAAATTCCCCCCAGTTGTAAATACTGAATGTGTGCATGGCTGTCTGTCCGGTTACCCTGTGATGGACTGGCGACCTGACCAGGGTGTACCCCAGCTGGCGACTGCTGGAGATTTGTACCAGACTAAGTCTTGCCACAGATTCTTAGTTCGATTTATATCTGGACTTTGATTAGGCCATTCTAAAACATGAATATGCTCTATCGTTTCTCTGGCTGTATGTTTAGGGTCGTTGTCCTGCTGGAAGGTGAAGCTCAAGGCCTGTCTCAGGTCTTCTGCAGCCTCTAACAGGCTTTCTTTCAAGATTGTCCTGGCTTTAGCTTAATAAACTCTGACCAGCTTCCCTGACCCTGCTGAAAAAAAATATCCCCACAGCATGATGCTGCCGCCACCATGCCATGCCATGGGGATAGTATGTTCAGGGTGATCTGCAGAAAGTTTTCCTTCAACATGCTTTCTTCTTGTCACTCTTCCACAAAGGCCGGATTTGTGAAGAACAGGTTCTCCAAACTTAGCAGTGGATCTCTGCAGCTCCTCCAGAGTTAAAACGGGCCTCTTGTCTGCATATCTGATCAATGCTGTCATGCTTGGCAGTTTAGGTGGACCACCATGTTTTGGTAGGTTTGCAGTTGTGCAGCGTCACTTTTCAGGTTTTTACTTGTAAAACAGTATATTTATATATATATTATTGAATAAACCACGTATCATTTTCCTTTCACAGCTTCTGAACTTTGTTGTTCAGGTGTGTCACATAAAATCCTAATAAAACACTGTGAATTTTCTAGTTGTTATGTAACAACCTTTGAAATGGTCAGTTTAAAGGATATGAAGATCTCTAAAAGGCACTTTAACTTTTTCTGTTTTCCTTTTTTAATTTGTCAGTTGGTCATTTTATTTCTCTATCAGAAGTCTTCCCTAAGATAAAAAAAAAGTCCTTTTTATATTTCAGTTTTTGCATCAGTTTGACAAAAAGCGTCACTTTTAAAATAAACACACAACGAAAACACTGAGATAAACTGTTGTCTGCATCCAGCTGGGGCCATTTTACAACTGAATGTAAATGCTATGTAATCTGTAAATGATTGTGCTTATGTTTAGTTTTACTGTAATGTTGTGCTGATGTTTTAAACAGCTTCAGTCTGTCTTGTTTTGGCATGTGTGTGTTTCAGATTAGGCCATGTGTTGATGTCTCCTGCAGAGTAAACCTAATGTACAGCTTAGGACATTTTATAACACAAATAAAGTTTCATATATAAGAACCGTCACACTTTTTATGTCATTTTGTTGTATTTCTTGTAGGAGAGAATCAGTTCAACAGATCATTTCCTCCCTGATAAAAACCTTGATCACATTAATCATCATCGTGCAGAATTAACAACCTTTAAAGGTCTGTTTAAGTAGTAGAAAAACAAATTCACAAATCTGCAGCACACTGTAAAAAACTCCTTTAAACAAACAACAGATCCCAAAAAAATGCTCCTTTATTATCATGCACTGCTTTGTGTTGGTATGTCATATATCAAGACCCAGTACCTTGGTATTATACTGTGTACTGTTAAAAAACAGGCGGAGTAAATCAAAGAATGACGGCATATTTTCCTTCTTGGTCGTCTTAGATGATTTGGTTTTCAGAATGCTGAAACTATCCAAACTGGGCTGAGATGTTTTTATACCAAAACAAGAGGTTGATTGTGCAAACCTCCAGAGTGTGAAAATGCTTGAACAACTTAAAGTCAGAAATAGGAAGAAACATCCTCCCCCCCCTGGAAGATAGGCTGTCAAGTCTGAAACACAGAACATCTGGTTTGCATCTCAGCAGCCTGGAAACTCCAGAGCGCTTTCTCTTCCGTAAAGACGAGGATCTTGAGAGTTATATAAGAACTTTCTGAATTCTGATAGGGTTTTTGGCCTAAATGTTTGATTTGCTTTAAGGCACGGATTGGTTGATATTAACTCATAAACAAGTGGATTCCCCTGAGGATCCCTGTGGGTTTATAACCGACCCTGACAAAGAGCCCAGACTCAGATCTGCCTACAGCACAGAGGTCATCAGCTCCGGTGTCTGTTTAAAATTCCTGCTGCAGAGAACCTTGGTTCATCTGGTAAGTTAGTTTGATCTTGCTTTAAGTTTTTATAGTTCAATTCTGCCAGTTTTAGAGCAACACTTCTAGATATTTTTTTATTAGTAAAATGCACCATAACTCGCATTAAACTGCAGATGCATTTAAAACAACTGCCCTAAAGGAAGAGAACAGATGACATGAAATAAAGCTTAAAATACTATGTAAACTAAACTAATTTTCAAAGGTGAAAAGAGGTTGAGTTCCAGCAATGGCTCCTTCCAGCATGTTGATGCTGTTGCTGCAGCTCCTCAGCTGCATAGCAGGCAGCCTGGCCTGTTACTGCGACCGATACCCCTGGACCTCCTGGTCCATTTGCACCAGGACCTGCAACTATGGCACTCAGACCAGAACCAGGTGACAAAGCAAAGACAAACACATTAGAAACTAATCGTTGGTACTTTTGCACATGATGTTCGGAAAATAGGCAGTTGTGCAACAATGAACCAAATGATTTATTGTTGCAAAACATTCTTGTGTTCAAGAGAGATTTTCCTATGTTCCTTCTTCAGGACAATTCAGTACGATGAATATTATTGGAAGAACAGCTGCCAACAAATGTGTCCCGGATATGACACGAGAGCTTGTAACGAGCAGGCCTGTCCGATTAACTGTGTGCTGACAGAGTTCAGCCAGTGGTCCGACTGCTCCCCCTGTGCCAAGAAACAGGTAAGGAACTCTCAGTCGCATGAAACTCCGTCTTTTTTGGCTTGTTTCATACTGGCAGATTCCAAACTGATTGGTTTTGAAGAAGGTGGCTTAACAAAATCTACAAAAGAGACTGAAACAAAAACAGATTAGTGTTGAAAAACCTTACAAGAACTTCACAAAGATCCTTGGTAATAAAATAGTGTTACTTCATGCATATGGATTTCACAGAAATATAAGAAATACACAGATTAAAAAATAATGACAACGCTGAAGCTAATTTGTCTCAGATTTTAAAAATAAAATAAAATGAAAGGAACATCTATGACCATATCTTGTACTAAGTGCCACATATCAATCTAACAGGAGGAAAAAAAAATGCAAATTTTATTGGGGTTGTAGCATTAATGCTGCTTAGCAACAATAACACTGCTAATTTGTCCATATAGAAGATTTTATCTAATTTCAACAATAAAGTAGGCAGCAGTCAGAGTCTTCTCAGTTTGGAGAAATTCACACGAGGAGTCAAGCTGAAAGCTCCTCTAAACAAAGACGCAAGCTAATTTTTGTCATCTAAAACAAATGAACTATTTTCTTAATCAAGAATAATTAAAGAAAAAACTGATTTCCAATGCAGACTTCAGAGTTTGTAGCAGCAATGCTAATTAAAAACAATGTTAATGCTAGTTTCAAACATTTTATTATAAACGAAAAATAAACCCAAATCTGGAGCAGGAATTAAAACAAATAAATAGCACATAAAAATATATATAGAATACAAACTATAAAAATAGTCAGTCAGTCATTTTCTACCGCTTATTCCATAGTGGGTCATGGGGGAGCTGGTGCTTATCTCCAGCAGTCTCTGGGCGAAAGGCAGGGTACACCCTGGACAGGTCGCCAGTCCATCGCAGGGCAACACACAAACAACCATGCACACACTCATTCATACACCTAAGGGCATATTTAGAGAGACCAATTAACCTAACAGGCATGTCTTTGGACTGTGGGAGGAAGCCGGAGTACCCAGTGAGAACCCATGCATGCATCGAACCCAGGACCTTCTTGCTGCAAGGCAACAGTGCTACCAACTGCGCCACCGTGCAGTCTTTCTTTTAAAAATGAAGAACCAAAACTCAATATAAATAAATGACTGGGTGCTTATGTAAGACGCTGGCAGAGTTGCCACATTTCAGAGAAACATGGAAACATTTACTTGTATGAGTCCAGTGGGGCAGAGACACAAATACATTTTCATCACCTAAACACAAAACTATTTTCTCATCTGGGAATAATAACAAAAAACAAGCAGCTTTCCCAACCAAATGTCATCATTTATCGCAACAAAGCTAATGCTAGTTTGGCCCGAGAAATAATTTTGTAAGGTTCAAAGATTTGAATAACATTAAATAAATTAAGTTAAATATGAGCCTGGAGAACTAGGGAGAAATTGTCGTTGAGTCTGAAAGGTTAGAGAGACAAAGATTTAAAAAAAAATCAGCTTTCCGATGCAAATTTCATAGTTAATTAGAACCAAACATAAAGCAGATGAAGAAGTCAGATAATGAGAAGAACTACAAACTTGTTTTTTAACACAGTGAGAGAAAATCTGCTCTTTTCCCAGTGTGAATAATTCCCCAGTTTCTGGTTAAAAATCACTATTTTCTGTCTTTTCCTCTCAGTGAGAGTTTATACTCTAGCACATTATTGACAACCCCACCCCCAAAATACATAACATATAATTTCCTTAAATACTTGGGGATAGTTTAGGTGGATTGTTTTTTACTGTAAAATTTTACTTCACTCCTCCATGGGAATTTCTCCCCGATTCTCCAAATGGAGATCAGACTTCTCCTATTACCAGCAGCCCTGGCACCTGGCTACTGGTTATAGGAGAAGTTTGCATCTTTGAAAAATGGGATTATTCATGAGATTCATACAGTATATTCACAAAGAAATAAAGTGCCAAAAGTTGCTTTAAGTTAACAAAGCAATGTCCCTATTGAAAGCTAACCTCATCTGTTTAACCAGAAATAAATCTTAACCTGCACGTTCATCAACATTTTTTCATTGGTTTTGGTGTTCTGGTAGTCTACCGTTCATTTTATTAAAGCCCAGCTAAGACGACCTGTGTTTCTCTCTTTACCGTTTTCTGCTTTAGTTTCGGACTCGGTCCGTTCAAATACCTTCCCAGTTCGGTGGCTCAGAATGCAGCGTGGAGCTGTCAGAGGAAAGGCCTTGCTATCCATCCAAGGAGTGCCTTTTACCACCTGTGGACTGTAGAGACGACTTCAAGTGTGACAACGGTGAGTGGACTTAAAACGTGACATATTTCCTCCACAGTAATTGTAAGATATGCTGAAAAGTTCTTCACGCTGCAGGGCGCTGCATCAACTCAACGCTGACATGCAACAATCAGGAAGACTGTGGAGATAACTCGGATGAGAGGGACTGCGGTTCCTTTAAACCTGTCTGTCCTGTGGACAAGATGGTGGCCCCTGGGGCTGGGCTGGTTGAAAATGGGTAGAACTGGTTCATTTTTATGCAAGACTACTAATGAACCCAATAGAAGTGTGTGGTGTTGTATTTTTCTTATCATTTTATACTTCAAACTAAAGTGTATCAGAGATCTTCTACTTTAGTAGAAGATTTACAACATTTTTCTTCTCTACATCTAATATAATCCAAAGTAAATGATGATTTGTCCAAAGCACTAAGAAATTAAAATAATTCCTGACATGTTACTAAGAATTTTCTCTTTTTGGTTCGGGCCATAGTTTCGATGTTCTGGCAGAGGAGCCGAGGGGAGCAGTGCTGGACAACATGTTTATGGGCGGGAGCTGCATCATAAGGCGGCCAAAAAGCACATTGCTCTACCATCGAATTCCACACAACTTTAAGACCTTTGACATTAAGGTAGTCTTTGATAATCTGGTTTTAAAGCTTTTCCCACTGATTTAATACTGAGAGAACTTGTAATAGCTCTAAAACTGGTTCCTTCATCTCTAGACAAGAGAGAACTTCAGGAAATGTTCTTTGCGGTTGCTACACTTTTTAATCATCTCAGATTTACTAGCAATGTTGTGGTTGTTTAGGTTGGAGTATTGGAAGACTTCAGCACTGAGCCCCAGCCACTGGTCTCTGAGTCCATGGAGAAAAAGAGAGAGAGCCAAATTGAAAGAGGCACCCAAGATCCAAGAGGCTTTCTGTTTCTTCTCTTTTATGTCCATAGTTCTTCTAGGTCACGTCTTACCTCTAACAAGGAAGCCTTTGAGGCTTCAAAGAAAAAGGTGATTTTGAATGCTAGATCTACTCACCTTGTTGTTTAGAAGTATTTAGAACATAAACAAGAACAAGAGATGGCTTATACTGCGGTATATAATGTACTAAAATATGTATTCAACACTTTTCTAGGATTCCAAGTTTTTCCGAGTGCATCAAGTTCTACCAATTTCCACATTTACAGTGAAGGATCCGCAGGACCTTGTCCTTTCGCTGCCTTTCCAGCAGTTCCTTCACGCTCTCCCACTCAATTACAACTACGCCCTCTACAGGGATATCTTCCAGCGCTTTGGCACACACTACTACAGCTCAGGAAAACTGGGAGGCCACTATGACTTACTGTACCAGTACAGCCGGGAGGAGCTAAAAAGTTCAGGTAAAACATGACACCCTGGTGTCCAAAGTATAGAATAACACTGTACATCAGTAGTACTACTAAAACCATACATGTAAAGGAATAGATATACCACAGTAAGTAGCTTTAAAAAATCGAATTTCGGGGTGAAAATGTTTCATATCTGCTCTGAATGACCATGTAGAAGGTAGTAACCTCAATCAAGGTGGACCACATCTGTCATTAAATCAATCCATCCTTTGTCCTCTGAGATCAGATCACAGGGGTCAAAATAACTGTATCAGGAGGAAAGCCCAGAACATACTCTGGGTGACCCCAGAGTGTTTTTCAGGACATGAGGGATAAATATACTCCTTCCAGCAGGTTCTAGGTCTGCCCCACTGTCTCCACACAGTAGGACATCCCAGAAAACCTAAAACGAAGGAGTCCAAGAGACACCTTCATCTCATGCCTGAACCACTTTAACCAAACTCTGTTAATGCAGAAGAGCAGCATCTATGCTCATTGATCTCCTTCTTTTGGTCATGATCCATATCTCATGACCAATGTAGATAGCCCAGTAAATGGAGACCTCTAGGATGTATTCTGGATGCTTAGATTCCTGAACCACCTTAACTGATTAATTTTGATGCAGAGGAGCTACAGTTCTGCTCCAAGCTCCCCCTGGATGATATAGTTCCTCAAACTACCTCTGAGGTGGAAGCTCATTCTAGATGCTTGTATAAAGCTTTGACACAGCTTTTGCTCTTTGATCTTCAAGGGCAGAGTAGTCCTTAAAAGTAACCCAGATATCCCAAACTCTTGCAGAACAACCCGCAAAATATCTCAAAAGGACAAAGTCATAAGCCTTCTCCAGATCCACAAAACACATGGGGACCAGCCAGCCAAACTCCCACGACCTCCTCAGCAGTTTTGTGAAGAAAAAAATCTGGTCCATGGCTAGAATGAACGCCACTGTGATCCTCCTGAATCCGAGGTTCAACGCTTGGTGTCGCTTACAGCACCCTGTGATAAACTTTCTCAGGGACGCTGAGAAGTGTGATCCCTCGCTAGCTGCAGCACACACTCTCAGAAAGGGGGACCACCACTCCACCTAGATTTTGCTTTGAAATTTTGTGAGTGTGCTACATCAGTTTTTATCCGTACCTTTTTATGTGGCAGGTGAAACAGAAGAGCACATCACAGGCTGCCTGAGCCGAGAGACCGGCTGGACTGTAATCCTCTACACTGAATACAGCAGTGTGAGCAGATGCACCAACAACCGGATGACTGAGAAATATCAAGGTTACTTCTGAAGTGTAGCAGAGAACCTTATTTCTACTTTCCTCCTTTGGTTCTTCTCTTTGCTAACTTTCTCCTCTTTTCTCTTGCCCAGGCTCGTTCATCCAGGCCTCAGAGAAGTCCTTCTCTATGGTTAAAGGGGGTCAGGTCAGAGAGGCGGGAGCTCTTGCCTGGGAAAGACAAGGCCCTGCTCCGGACAAGACATCCTATAAGAACTGGGCCAAGTCTGTGCTTGTCAACCCTGCTTTGGTAGATTACAAGGTAGATTCCACAGATCCTCATAGAAACATCTTGTTCATATTTAATCTTAAACGCTTGGTTTTGTCCTCTTGAAATGTGGTTGTGTCGAGTAGTGAAAAGCTGTTAGTCTCTCACCGGCAGCAGATACCAGAGGGATCCTGAGAGTGAATTAGGGAAAAAATATTAGAGCAGTTGGTTGCATTGCTGCCTTGCAGCAAGAGGGTCCTGGGTTCAAATCCCGACCTAGAGTCTTGCTGCATGGAGTTAGCATGTTCTGACTGGGTAGGGTTAGGGTACCATCTGATTAAAACCTCCATGCTTTTGTTTGTTCAGTTGCTTCCCATCATAGATTTAGTACGGGGAATTCCCTGTGCTGTCACTAAGAGGAGGCACCTGAGGAAGGCTCTGCTACAATACCTGGAGGAGTTCGACACCTGCAAGTGTGCCCCCTGTCCCAATAACGCCAAGCCAGTTCTCTCTGGTACCGAGTGCAAGTGTGTTTGCCAGACAGGAACATTCGGTACCAACTGTGAGACTAAGGCACCTGACTACACATCAGGTATGCAGCATGTGTAGTACCAAGCTCATTTAAGGTGGATCTTGTATGTTTTTAATGTTATTGTAAATAGGGATTACTTAGCGGTCAGCATCTTATTTTAGGTTCTGATTGAGTCTGGAAAAATGTAACAAACTGATATATGAGTCGGTAAAAAGTGTCGATTTTTGACATGAAAATTCTCTGAATGCAGTCAGGGTGATCACAATTTGAAGAAACGGAGAGGAATTCACAAGGAAGTCAAGCTAACAGCCTCTCAGAAAATAAAAAATGTGGGAGTTAATTTCAGCCAGAGGAATTCACTTTTAATACAGATACTTCTTGTGTTTGGGAAAAAAGATCAAGCAACCTGCTTGTGGCAAGAACGCATTCAGCATCTTCCAGGCAAACAGTTAGCAAAATACTGACACAATAAAGATCCATCTGATTCAAAAGATATGAGTTGGAAAAGTATTTACCACAGTGTAATGTTGTGGTTGGAGAGGCAGAACTGAAGCGAGTAGCTAGCATAGCAACACAAATGTTTTTCAGTTTAGACAGTGGCAGAATTTTAAACATCTGTCAGAAGCAAAAGAGACACTTTTCTCATACAAAAATTAATCAAACCGTTTGAAATGTTTTGAGCTTTAACTTATTTTATATGGTGGAAATATAAATAAAATGTATTATAAATATTAAACTTAAATATTGATTCTTACTCTGATTAGCCACCAGCTTAACTAGCAGCTAATCTATTTTACCTAAATCTATAAACTGATCTATTTGACTTCAGGTTATTATAGTTAAAAGAAACTAAAGTATTAATTTTAATCATGATTCTTAAGACTTAATAGAGTCAGCTTGAAATGTTTTAGCCTTTCAAGCCGTTATGTTATAGCCATGCTAAAATGGGACTAAAATGTTGGTGATATTTGCACTGGAAAGTTGTTTTTATTGCCTACAGAGGCAGTGGATGGTTACTGGAGCTGCTGGGGGCCATGGAGTGGCTGTGGGGCCTCCATGAGGAGACATCGAACGAGGAGGTGCGACAACCCTGCTCCCCTGAAAGGAGGCCAACCCTGCGATGGTCCAAACAAACAGGAGGAACCGTGTCACATCTCCCTTTTTGAAAAGTAGGACCCAGGAGCATGGTAACCTTCACGTTTAGTGCTTTAAAGAGTTGCCTTTAATAAGAACTCTGTGGTTTGGGTTTCTTTCGCAGACAAGATTCTTGTGACAATGATGATGACTTCACTATAGGATGGAGGGATGAGCTGCCGCCTGGGGTGGAGGGCTGTTTGAGGCCCCAGAGACCACCCAACGGCTTCCTCAGGGTGAAAATTACCTGAAATGGATGATGTCACAAGACATTTATACACTAAATATGACAAATACATTTCATTTTCAAGCTTACTGCATAGGGATTCTTTGTATTTTTTTGGTCAAAGCATATTTTTATTTCATTCTAACAGAAATCTAAACAGTATTACAGCTTTGGTGAGGATGAGGAGTTCCAGTGCTTCAACGGATTTGAACAGGAAGGTTTTCAGTTCATCAACTGCCGTCCTGATGGAACCTGGAGTCCACTACAAGCAAGATGCATCAGTAAGTCTGTTTTCTCACCAGCTCAGCAGGAAAAAAACCAAGAACAGTTTCAGTCATAGCCGTCATTTACAGGTACATCTAGAAAAAATCTGAATATTGTGAAAAGGTTCAGTATTTTTTTGCGCATGTCAGAAAGTGAAACTCGTATATAGATTCATCACACAAAGAGCGAAGTATTTCAAGCATTCATTTCTTATACGTTTGATTATTACGATTTACAGATAATGATAACCCAAAAATTAGTGTCTCAGAAAATTAGAATATTGTTAAAAAGCTAAATATTGGAAACTCATGGTGTCCCACCCTAATCAACTAATTAGCTTCAAACACCTGCAAAGGTTTCCTGAGCCTCTAAATGGTCTCTCGGTCTGGGTCAGCAGGCTACGCAATCATGGGGGAGACTGCTGAATGGACAGATGTCTAGAAGACAGTCACTAACACTCTCTACAAAGAGGGTAAGCCACAAAAGGTCATTGCTGAAGAAGCTGGTTGTTCGCAGAGTGCTGTGTCCAAGCATATTCATAGAAAGTTGAGTGGAAGGAAAAAGTGTGGTAGGTAAAGGTGCACCAGCAACACAGTTGACATCAACCTTGAGATGCTAACCTTGGGATTCTCAAGCAAAATCAATTCAAGAATTTGGGGGTTCTTAACAATGAGTGGACTGAGACCTGAGTCAGTTCATCATAAGCCACTACGCACAGAGAAATCCTTCACATTGGTTCAGGAGGGGCTTGACACGAGGAATGCAACATTTGTGGCCAGAGACTGTTGCTCAGTGGTCTTAGTCCTCTTTTCAGATGAAAGTATAGCTTGCATGTCTGGAGGCAGAGTGGAGAATCCATGTTGCTTGAAGTCAAGTTTGAAGTTTTCCCAGTCAGTGATGATTTGGGGTGCCATGCAATCTGGTGGTGTTGGTCCACTCAATTTTCTGTAGTCAACACAGTCATCTACTTGGACGTTTTTAGAGCACTTGCATATTTAATTTTCCAGCAGGACTCGGTACCGGCCCACACTGCCAAAGGTACCAAAAGCTGGTTCAATGACTATGGTGTTACTGTTCTTGAATGGCCAGCAAACCCATCTGACATGAACCCCACAGAGAATCTATGGAGTTCTGACAAGAAGAAGATGAGAGACACCAGAACCAGCATTGCAGATGACCTGAAGCCCGCTATCAAAGCAACTTGGGCTTCCATTACACCTTAGCAGAACCACAGGCTGATCGTCTCCATGCGACGCTGCATTGATGCAGTAATTCATGCAAAAGGAGCCCTAACCAAGTATTGAGTGCATAAATAACATTTCTGTTTAATATAATTTTTTATAGACCTGATATTCTACAAATTCTAGTTTTCTGAGACTTTGAATTTTGGGTTTTTGTGATCTGTAAGCCAGAATGATCAAAACAGCAAGAAATAATGGCTTAAAATAATTTCACTTTATGTGTGAAGAATCTATGTAATACATAAATGCAGTTTAAACGAAAATTCAACATGGAAGACTCACCACCCCGCCACGTCCAATCACTCCTCACTGGCTGCTCCAATCAACGGCAGGTCCGCACTCCTCCTCGGCCAATCATTTCCCAGGGCTTCACTTTTAAGGACCTTCTGCATGGAAGTCACCCCTCTTCTGCTGAGCTTCGACCCTCCTCCACCCCTTCTCCACCATAGGCTCCCAACTCCTTCCTTACCAAGGCCTACGCCACCACCAGATCGGATCCCAGGGGGGGAAGACATACCTAATCATAATCCTAAGATGTTTATTCAAACCCGCATCATCCTCAGCGTTTACGTCTTCCTCAGGGGTCCGAGCGCCAAAGAAATAATCTGTCATTAATAAACTCTTTATCTGTCATCTTGTTGTTTCTCCATTATGTGAGTCTTTCCAGGTTGAAATCTAAGTTTCACTTTCTGAAATCAGGGACAAAAATACTGAAGTTTTTCACAATGTTCTATTTCATATGTTCATACTTTTATTGCTAAATCTAGAAATCATTTAGCTTATTTTGCTTTATTTTGGTACCAAACATGTAACTAAACATATTTAAGATTTAAGCATATGGTAACATTGAAAACCATCTCAAAGTCCCGGAGATCACGAACTACCTACTGAAAAGGCTGGATTGAACTATGAAACATTGAAGGCTGCAAGATTCCTCGAGGACACTGGATGGATGGAGCTGATAGGGTCATAAATTGCAACTTGTAACTTTATCACGGTCCAATGCTTTGACAGCGTTTTTTATCAGGGTTACAGTTGGCTCAGAAGGATTTGAGAATCGATTGAACTACAGAGATCCCCAATGAGTCATGCTTGGTTTTCCTGGACCAGACCTGGTTGTAGCATCAGCTAAATAGTTACTGAGATACATTTTGAACCCAGATTTCACTTTGAAGTAATTTGGCTAGCAACCATGCAGCTGACTTTAAAAATTTGGTTTATTATCGTGGACGCTGTGTATCGGCGATACTGGGCCTTTCTGCTCCCTCCCTGATAAAGTAAGCCACTCTAACTATAAGCTTTATCAAAAAGGAAAGTTTTAAGCCTAGTCTTAAAAGTAGACAGGGTGTCCGCCTCATGGACTAAATCTGGGAGCTGGTTCCACCGGAGAGGAGCCTGATAACTAAAGGATCTGCCTCCCATTCTACTTCTAGAGATTCTAGGAACCACCAGTAAACCTGCAGTCTGAGAACGAAGTGCTCTCTTAGGAACATATGGAACAATACGATCTCTGATGTATGATGGAGCTAAATCATTAAGGGCTTTATATGTGAGGAGGAGAATTTTAAATTCTATTCTGGATTTAACAGGGAGCCAATGAAGGGAAGCTAAAGTAGGAGAAATATGATCTCTATTTTTAATTTTCATCAGAACTCTTGCTGCAGCATTTTGAATCAGCTGAAGGCTTTTAACTGCATTTTGTGGACATCCTGATAGTAAAGAATTACAATAGTCCAGTATTGAAGTAACAAATGCATGGACTAGTTTTTCAGCATCACTTATGGACAGGATATTTCTAATTTTGGCAATGTTCTGGAGGTGAAAGAAGGAAATCCTGGAAACCTGTTCAATATGGGATTTAAATGACATGTCCTGGTCAAAAATAACACCATGGTTTTTTACTTTATTACCGGAGGTCAATTTAATGCCATCCAGGTTAAGTGATTGACTAAGCAGTTTCTTTTTTAAAGACTCCGGTCCAAAGATGACAACTTCTGTCTTGTCTGAATTTAGAAGCAAAAAATTTTAAGTTATCCAAGTTTTTATGTCTTCAAGACATGCTTGTAGTCTATCTAATTGGTTGGGTTCATCAGGATTTATGGATAAGTAAAGCTGAGTATCATCAGCGTAACAGTGAAAATTTATCCTATGCTGCCTGATAATTTGACCTATAGGAAGCATATATATAGTAAAGAGAATTGGCCCAAGTACTGAACCCTGTGGTACTCCACAATTAACCCTGGAGTTTAAAGACGATTTATCATTTACATGAACAAACTGGAATCTGTCAGATAGATAAGATTTAAACCAGCCTAGCGCTGTTACCCTGATTAGCAACTATTTTCTCAAGAATTTTAGATAAGAATGGAAGATTGGATGTAGGTCTGTAATTTTTCAAGTCATCTCGATCAAGCGAAGGTTTCTTAAGTAAAGGGTTTTTTAATTACAGCTACCTTAAAAGCCTGTGGTACTGTTAGGAATATTTATGTGGACTGAATGATCAGTTCAGGCCAGCTGTCAACTCAGAAGGAACGACACAGAGACTCTTAGTTTTTTTTTCTCGCTGCGAGGGTAATCACACTGAATCTACAGTGGACTACAAAGTGGGGTGATTCCCCCCAAAGGGGGTTTTTTTTAAAAAAAAAAGATTTTGGGAAAAAGACTTTTTCAAGGTTTTTTACACAAAAGGGGAAGTGTGAATGGAATTCAGGGATTCCCCCCGCTACGGAGTAGATACAGAAGCAGGTGCATTTACAGACCGGAGTAACAATCTCAGTTCAGACTTTTTTCCAGAACCCCGAGAGTCACATCTGCAGATGTGATTTTTAGAAAAACATGAAATATATTTTCAGTGATAATGTAAAAATCAAGTATTTTTTCTCAAACTAACATTCCCCCCTGTTTTATCACGAATATAGTCAAATAAAAAAATCATAAAAAGAATGATCAAAATACCCTCTGTGTGAGTGAAAAACCTGTCGGGGGGAAAGATTTGTATTTTTACAATAATCATTGGGGCAGGAAAAATACCCCCACACGACCCCTTTCCCCCCAAAGGCTTTCACCAAACGGGTAAAGGAATAAGGAATAGAAAATTTATAAAAAAAAAATGTAAAAATTATAATGCACTAAAAATTTTTTAAAAAATAATGTTGAATATAAGGTCACAAAACTTCCATATGTCATCACTTAAACAACCTTTTTCTTCTCAGATTTTCAGCTGTAAGATCATTATTATGGAGAAAAAAGGGAAAACAGATTTTTTTTATCATTTTTTTAACATTTTGGGGTATTTGACACTGAGACACAGTCACCATAAGCCCTCATCACCATCATCACGTGGCAGGGCTGATTTCTTCTTGGTTAAAGGGCCATAGGCAACTGTAATGGAACTGGTTTTTTACTATCCTGTTGATCATTATTTTACAACATGGTATGATAAAATTGAGAGGAGGCAAAAAAGTCAATACAAACCCCCAAAATTTCCTGCAAAAAGATTTTGATCCACTCCATCCACCCCCTCCCTTAAGCACCCCAATCAAACCATGAAGTAGTGGGTGTGAGACAATTTTTTTTAATCCCCTTCCAAGGAAGGGGTTTAAAACCGGTACACCTGTCCTTTTCATTGTCAAACTTAAAAAACCCTTCCAATTTTTTTTGCTGTCACATGTGCAATTCCTTTTACAGGAAAAGCCATGATAAGTTTAAGAGGCGCAGGTCAGCTTTTTTTCTTCACCGGGGTTTGAAGACGCTGGGCCCTAGGGGGTCCCAGCCCCTTTGAAAACCGGGGTTTCCCCCGGGTTTTACCCCGTCGGTTGGTTTGGCTCCTGTAAAGGCAAAACAGGTTTTTGCAGTGGCTCCTTATGGGTATCCAGGACGGTCCTCTCTGCAATCTTGAATGCTGTAGGTGTGGTCAGGAGAACCTGGAGTGGACCCTCCCAGCGTGGAGTGCTCCAAATTTTCCCCCTGGAGCGTTTTGATCAGGACCAGGTTCCCAGGCTTCAGGTTATTCTGTGGGATAGGAAGCAGATTTTTTACCGGCAGACTACTAGTTTGCTGTATTTTTTTTAGTTTGGTGACATTATATTCATCCATTCAGGCCAAAATTTTTTTCTTTTTTGTGTTTTTTAAATGTCATTTAAATTTTCTGATGGTAATGGAAAAGGTCTTCCATTCAGTATCTCCCTGTGAATTGTGTTTTCACAAAAAAATTTTATAAAAAAAATTCTACAAAAATTTTTTTTTTTTTTGGCGTAAGTCCCCAAAAAAAAATTTAAAATTGTATAGAATTTTGGCCCTTTTTTGTTCACCAAATTTTTTTCCATCCCTGCCTTGACACATGCGAAAAAACCCGCCGTGTGCCCCCACAAAAAGGCAGCTTTTTTGTAAAAATTTTTTTTGGGCAACTTTTTTTTTTTTGTTTTTTTTTTATCTTGTAGATGCCCCCCCCCTTTATTTTTTGGGTACAGGCCCCTCTAAAAAACCCCATTTTTTTTTTCCTTCTCTGTTTTTTTTGGGCCACTGTGCTTTTTTGACTCTTTTTAAAAACCTCTGTATCTATAAAATTTGCAGATCAGACATGCTGGGTGTAAGAGGAAGTTTTTTTTGGATGCATTTTTTTTTTTTTTTTTTTTTTCCAAAAACGTCAGCAAAATATTTTTTTCCCTCTTTTTTTTTTGATCCCTGCCCCCCCATTTTTTTTTTTTGATGAGCTTTGCAATTTGCATAATTTTGCTATTTTTTTTTTAAGGCAGCTGTATTACTGACAGCAAGCGCTTCAGCAGGTTTTTTTAAAAATGTTTTAAAGGGCTTTTCCCCCCCTTAAATTTTTTTAAATCCTCTATTTTTTTTTTTTTCCCCAAACCCCCAAGCCTTTTTTTCCTTTTCATGTAATTTTTCACATGGCCCCTTATTTACGGGGCATATAATCTTGCCTTTTTGGGGTGCTGAGTACGCGGGGGCAGGGGGTTTTTTGGCCTCTATGATTCTATCTTTTTGGGGTTTTAACTGCAAAAACCGATTTTCTTTTTTTTTTTTCCATTTTCATCTTTTGATGCTGATCCATCTAAAAAAAACACAATACAATGGATTCCTGCAAGGGGGGGGGGTTTTTTGCAGAATATCTTTGCAAGGTTTTTTTTTTTTCTACAACTGTTTTAAAAATGAGTGTGGTTCACCGTCTTCCGGTGTTGGAATCAACGTGCTGGGATTAAGAGGCCCCGGCATCTTTGCAAATTTTTATTTTTTGGGCTGCGACAACAGTTGTTGAGGCCCAACATAATTTTTTTGCCCCAACATGTTTTTAAAAAGGAAGTGAAGTTTTGGTAGAAGTACTAGTGACACTGAATGAGGAAAAATTTTTCAGTGTCAAAAATTCTGATGCTACGGGGTCCAGTTTTTTTGAATAGAAAGCTAATGGTCTTTCTTTTTTTTTTCCAAAAAGGTTTGTGTTAAGACAGCTTTCATATATCCTTGGGGCATGCATCTACACATATTTTAGAGGGGGCTGATCATAGTTGGGGGCAGGGCGAGGTGTTACAGTCGTCTGAAGTAACTGTTTTAAAATTCAGAAAACCCCTTTTCTTCACCTTCAGGTGTCCCAGGTGATTTTTATCCCTGAGTGCCATATTTTTTCCCATATATCATTGATTGTGGGGGGCTCAACAAAAAAAAAAAAAAAAAAAAGTGCATAATTTTCTGGCAACCATTTCTCTAAAAAAAGTTACATAAACCTAGGAAAGACATCATCTTTTGTTTGGGGTTTTTAGGTTTTTGGTGCTTTCCTGTATTTTTTTTTTTTGGGTTTTTAAAAAAAAGGTCGGATTTTCCTGCCATGCTGAGAAAAAGACCAATCCCCCCCTAAGTATACCACTTCTTTTTTTTAAAAAACTGGAGCTTATTTTTTTTGATGCTTTTTAGGGGCCTGTGTCATGTAGATTTTTTTAACACTATGATATTTGGCTTCTTCAAAATATCATCCACATACAGCAGGATCTGACTGTGCTTTGGTGTGGGACAAGGGGCTCATAGAAATATCTCAGTGCTTGGGTGTGAAATTACGGGGGGAATTTTTCCACTGAAACCCCTGGGGGTAGGCGTGTATATGTATATTTCTGCCCCCCTATACTGAAAAAACCCAAACAGTTTTGTTGTGGGAGTCCTTTGTGCAGAGGCACTGAAAAACAAGGAAAATTAATTAAATCAGCCACTGAAAAAAATGTTTTTTTGGGGTTTTAATGAGTGCAAAAGAGGGGTGGGGTTTGGGAAAACCTGGGGGCCGGCCTTTTTTTCTCTATTTCATTTATAGGCTTAAAATTTTGGCACCATTCTCCATTTCCCTGTATGGGGCCTTTTGTACAGGAATATGGGTGTGTTTTAACCGTGGCTTCAGGCGCTTTTCTCAAAATGCCGTTTTTTTAACCCCATGTTTTAAAATTACTGGTTTGTTTTCCTTCTTTCAGCCTCAGGTCTTAATGGATACTGGCGAACCGTGGAAAATCTTTTCTGACTTAAGCTTTACTTTGTAAGGGGGGAAAAAGTTTTTTTTATAAGCCCTACATCTGTATGGGATGTTGACCATAGGTCATGGGGGATGTCTTCCCCGGGGGGGGTTATTATCATTATCTCCCTCCTGAGCTAGGTATTGTTCGTGTCACTCTGATTCATCTAAAATGTGGTTTTTTGTTTTCACCTTGCCCTCTCCATCCTAAAGTGAGCTTTAATAATTAAATTCAATTTAATTCAGTTTATTTATATAGCGCCAATTCACAACACATCATCTCAAGGCACTTCACAAAAGTCAGGTTTTACATGGCATTAAAATTTTTTTTTTTTTTTTTTAATTTTTTTTTTTTTTTTTTTTTTTTTTTTTTTTTTTTTTTTTTTTTTTTTCCCGAATCACTGAACAGTGCAGTCAGATTCTGTTTTTTTATTCAAAATTTGGGAAAAAAAAGTTTTTCTATCTAAAGAAACCCAGCAGATTGCCTCCAGTCAGTGACTTGCAGCATTCACCCCTTTCCGGGATGAGCATGTAGAGACGGGGACAGTCACTGGCGTTGACTTTGCAGCAACCCCTCCCTCATACTGGAGCATGCATGTAGCGACAGTGGGGGGGGGAAAAACTCCCCTTTTAAACAGGAAAAACCTCCAGCAAAACCCAGCTCAGTGTGAGCGGCCCCATCGGGCCACGACCAAACGGGGGGTTTAGAGAGAACAGAGCAGAGAAAACAAAGAAACAAAGAAGCACTGATCCGGGGAGAAAATTTTTTCTATGGGAAGGAAAAGTAAATGTTAATGGATTTAGCTCCTTTTTTGTCGTTTCACCTAGGAAAAAAAAGAACAGAAAAACTCTGAGCCATTTTTCAAGTTTAGAGTCTGAAAGGAAAAGCACATAGAGTTAGTCACAGTAGAAGCTCAGTCAGTAACCCCTTTTCTAGGAGAGAGAAAGGGGTTAAAACACTGAAAGACAGGGGCATGTGGATCATCCGGTAGAGGGTGAGCATTAAGTTGTTGCCAGCAAAAGCTTGGCCCGATCCCCCTCTTCCATAAAGTTGTCACAGGTAAGAAAAGAGCCCGGCCAGGTGTAGCTTCTAGGAAAAAAAGAGAGAAAAACAAATTTTTAAAAAAGCTGAAATAACAACAAAAGGGAAAAATTTGGGAGAGTAGTGTGAGAATTTTCGAAGGGGGTGAAAGTGGTCATTATGTCCTCCAGCAGCCTAAGCCTATAGCAGCTTTAAACTACAGAGATAGCTCAGGAAAACCTAAGCCACTTTTAACTATAAAGCTTTATAAAAAGGAAAAAAAAGTTTTAAGCCTAGCCTTAAAAAAGTAGACATTTTGGTCCATCTAGAGCCCACTGATGGTCAGTGTTTATACTAAAACCAAAACAGGGGGGGGAATACCTCTCTCTGTCAGATTGACCAAAAACCCTTTGGGAAAAGAGGGGTCATACAGGTTTCATTCCTTTCCTTAATTTTCCCTTCCCCAGTCTGGAGGGGCTGTCTGGACATATTTTTCCTTGCTGTGCTTGTTGTCCCAAAATAAACCTAAGTCCCCCCATTGTGCTTGTCCGGGAACTTGTTAATGCTAAGTGGGGATGGGGGCCTCTAAACATTAGTAATTTTTTTTTTTTTTTTTTGATAATATTACGGATGCTACGGACATTTCCCTGTAATGGGGTTCACATAGAAATTTTGGTATTTTTGACTGATTGCTTTTCTTGCCCTATGAAAGAGGTCATCTTTTTTTTGTCTGGGCCTGGGGAATGTTTGTATCCTTCAGGGGAACGTGTAGCCCCTTCCCTCCCTCTTTTTTGGCCTTTGAAGGGGGGTTTGTTTTTCTCGGGTTTTTCTTAATAATTTTTCTCGGGGCAGTGGGAGTAGGTCCTAAATCATAGGACCAGTAGTAGTGGGGTTCTGACAACCCCCTTGCTACTAAAATGTCTTCCTTAACCACTGCTTTCATGCATGTGGCTTGTAGAAACTATACTTTTGTTTAATTATTGTATCAAATCTTTTCCCCAGAAGATTAATTTGGGCTTTTTTTGGCTAATGAAAAACTGGGAGCCTGACTTTTTTAATCATGTTTCTGGTTTCCTGTATTTTTTGACAGGCAAAGTGAGGTTGTGAACCCTCTAAATTGCCTGCAGCTAAAACGCCCCTTTCCACCAGGGGGGTTTTAAACTTAGTTTTGGGTGGGGCCTCCGTTTTTAGTACTGTTCTGCGGGCCCCAGTGTCCCACAAGCAGTTATATTTGGTCTCCCATTTATTATCACATTCCTTTATGGGAGGTCTGAAACGGGACTCAAAAGCTATAAGCTCAAATTTTGCCTGTATCCCCCCAAACCCCTTCTCTATCGTTATTTAATCTGAGATGTTTTTGGAAATATTAAGCCATCTTGCACGGCAAGGGGTCTGTTTTCCGGTCTGCTTTTGTTTTTTGAGCATGTTGGGCATACTCCAAAACCTGTGTGACTTTTCCTGTTTTTTTGATGCACCCAATGTTTGTCTATGTAACGTCTAAGGTCGGGTTTTAGTTCTTATTAAAAAAAAAAAAACTGACTCAATGAAAGGCAAAAAAATTAAAGGCATTTTTAATCTTATAATCTTAGTTTGTCTTAAACCCTTTTTTATAGATACACCGGACATTTTTCAGTTCATTCTTTCATCTTGTATTAAAAATTTGAGTCTAATTCGATCATTCTAAACCCTGACTGGAAAAAGTCTAAATCAAAAAAACAACGTTAAAAAACCCTTTTTGTTTTACCATAAAAAACTGAGCTTAATATTATTATGATTCAAAATTTTGCTCTTGTGAGTCTTTAATTATTGTGCCCATATCCCAAATTTTTTTACATATCATAAAACAGATTTTTTTTTCAAAAAAAACAGACAAAACCAAAATTCAGGAATTGGCCACATGAGATTTTGTTTTACCTGTTTTTAAAGAATTGAAAAAAAAAACTGAAGCCCCTTTGTCTATGGGCTTTCATACAAAAGAACCCCTTTTACTATCTTTATAGGTTTTTTTGGGAAAAATTCTGAAACCTAATTGAGATAAAACGGGGGTTGACATTGAAACTGAAACACCTGCCCTGTTAGTGACAGGGGGGTTTGTTGGGGGGGTTTTTCCATGGCTAAATTTGGACCCCCGCCTGGTAGCCAGTCTTCTTTTAATTGCACATTGAAACCAGTAAGAGCAAGGTGTGAAGGTTCAATTAGCCAGGGAAAGAGCAAAGTTTTGCCTCAAAATTTAAAATGCACACAACATTATGGGTGACCAATACCAGATTTTCAAAAAGGACAAATTGTTGGGGAAAGGGCTTGCCGGCCCATCTGTGACCAAGACAGCAAGTCCTTTTTTGGATGAAATCAAGAGCCACGGTATCCAGGGTAATGTCAGCATACCCCCAAAAAGGACGAACCCCCACCCAAACGGATTAAACTGTGGACGCAAGAGGAAGCTGTCTGAAAAGGGGTTCGGGTGCTAACCCAGTTTTGTATCCAAAAAAAAACCATAAAACCACGGCTCCCCAAACACGGCAGGAAATTAAAATTTTGCAGCTCAACTCTCCTTTTTTCCCCCCACCAGAACTGCCCCCGTCGGGAGCTCCACAGGGTCAATATACACGGCCGGGGGGGGGCCCTGCTATAGCCAAAACCTTTGGGCCCCCTCATGGCAATGCCAAACGTGGGGGTTTTCAATGGTGCAAGGAGCGCAAATTTTTTGGGGTGTGGACAATGTGAAACATGTATTGTTCTCTGATGAGTCCACCTTTTTTTTTTTCCCCCACATCCTGGGAGTTACGGTGTGGAGAAGCCCCAAAAAAAGCGTACCACCCAGAATGTTTGCATGGCCAGGAGTGAAGCTGGGGTGGGGATCAGTGACGGTTTGGGCTGCCATATCATGGCATTCCCCCTTGGGGCCCCAATACTTGTGCTAGATGGGTGCGTCACTGCCAAGGCTACCGAACCCTTTTTGAGGACCATGTGCATCCAATGGTTCAAAAAATTTTTATCCTGAAGGGCAGTGCCGTTTTATCAGGATGACAATGCACCAATAACCCCACAAGACTGGTGAAAGATTGGTTTTTTATGAACATTAAAGTGAAATTAAAAATCTCCCATGGCCTGCACAGTCACCAGATCTAAATATTATTGAGCCCCTTTTTGGGTGTTTTGGAGGAGCGAGTCAGGAAGTGTTTTCCTCCCCCAGTATCCCCGTAGTGGACCTGGCCACTACCTTGCAAGAAGAATGGCTTAAAAACCTCTATTCACTGTGCAGGACTTGTATATGTCATTCCCAAGACGAATTGAAGCTGTATTGGCCGCAAAAGGAGGCCCTACACCATACTAATAAATTATTGTGGTCTAAAACCAGGTGTTTCAGTTTCATTGTCCAACCCCTGTAAGTTTGGCAATAATCATCAGAACCTCAGATATTAGCGCTTTTAAGGTCCCTCAAAGATGCATTACAATGTAATCAGTCATTCCCATTCACACACATTCACACACTCCTTACTTACTTTTCTGTAAGAGTAATTTTATTTGCAAAAAATTGAACATAATTTGACTTCTATTATTCTTAAAATGCACATCGTTTCCTCATAACCCCTTTTGTTTCCACTAGGTCTGTTTTGAAAGCTTCAATTCTGTTTTATTCACCAAGAATCAATAAGGTGGTCTTAGAGGGGTCCACCTTAAAAGTGTTGTCTGTTGGGTGTTATGTTATCATAGTCAGGTCAGTGAGGTTCATAAGTCAGTCAGAACCTTGGTCATTTGGTCTGTGCACATAATGCTTCATAGATCCAGCCTATGATTAGTCAGCAAAACTTCCACCTACAGGAGAAAAATGTATTGTTAATGAATGAGCTGCATTTCCTAGGAACACTGCAATCCCACTGTCTTCCTTCTGGAAGAGCATCACCTGTTGAAAAAACTGTCATCATTGTTTTTTTCACATATTCAGATCTTTATTTATAGCAGGAGGTGAAGTTGTTAGTATGTC
The DNA here is from genome assembly GCA_036173005.1 of Crenichthys baileyi. NCBI lineage: Eukaryota > Metazoa > Chordata > Actinopteri > Cyprinodontiformes > Goodeidae > Crenichthys > Crenichthys baileyi. The sequence continues at coordinate 315,372 of JAHHUM010001745.1, forward strand.
ATGTAGACTGACATATAATGTTGCATTTGGAGAGGATCTCAGATTAACTAAACATAGTTAGAGCTTCGATCCAGGTTAATTTTGTGTCTGCAGACTTTAGCCAATTTCTTCTTTTTGTATTCATAAAGAGCAAAATTCAAAACATTTTCAAAAGGCAGATTGTGGCCGAATGTATACGAAACTGCTTATTGTTTGACAAAATAACATTCAAGCGCACAATTACCATATAAAAGGCTCTACTTTTAGAGAATCACATAAAATTCTGGGGGCCGATTTTGGCCCGCGGACCTTGAGTTTGACACATGCAGGGTAGAGTTACAATCTTCATCTCTCAGCAGAGACAGGCTTCTGCTGTGTGCAGAAGTTTGCTTTCAGGCAGCTGCATGTTTTTTTTTTTCAAGGTCGTTTCACAGAGCTGAACTTTAACTTCTCTCAAAGAGGAGAAAAGAAGAATGCACACAACCTGAGCCAAATATGGAATTATTTCCCTGTGTTTTTCATAAGGCCTCAGTATTATGGCTATGTTAAAGGCTGCTCTTGCTGTTTTTTAATTCATCTTTTTGTTTTAATCTGTTTGTAACTTTAAAATATCCTTTGTGTCTAGTTTTCCTAAGAATCCATGTTTATTGTCCCATTTATGACATATTCGTCCTGCACCCTTCACATAATTTTCCATAAATTTTACATCACCTTCTAAATCTTTACATGTGCTTTGTTTTTTCCCCATTTTAAATTAGATTTGTTGAAAAACTATGAATGTCCTGAGTAGAAATTCACTGGCATGAGATTAAGGAGAGGACATTAACTCGCCCTTCAACTGCGCACTAATCACGCAGCGGTGTTAATTTTCAGGGATGAAACCCATCCTTTGTCTCCCAAATCGCCAAGTACGTCTTTCTATTCAGGTAAAATAAAAAACGCAGGACTAGTGGAGTCAACCTAGGACTCCTTTAATCACTTAGTCCTCCAATGTTACACAAAACAGATCAGTTCATTTCATTCACACACCCACATTCATACGTGTTTAACCTTCTTAGTTAAACAATCATTCTTTTTTAGAGCTCTATTATCCTTGTTATTTTACGTACGTCTTTGGTAGTCTTATTTTTTCCCCCGGATTACTTGCAGCTAATCCTTAACGTGTGTCTAATTGGGATTACTTGCGGCTAATCCGTAACCTGTTTGCTACCAGTTTCCTTAGTTGAGTCTTTTATCTGGTTTAATGGTTACTTACGGCTAATCCTTAACCTTTCAAATTTTTTTGTTGCTTGCGGCCAACTATAACCTTTTAAGGGCTACTTCCGGCTAACCCACAACCTTTCTAATTTTTTAGTTGCTTGCGGCCAACTATAACCTTTTAGTTACCAGTTATCACTCTTGACTCTTCCTTTCACACATACAACATTAAACTGTCTTACCTCTGAGCTGACTTCAGTGACTCTGGACCCCAGAAGCCACCGGGCGTCGAGCGAAGCAGTAAATTACCGGCCTGATGCAAATTCACACACCGGGACCTTCAGCCACCGAGCCTAGGGAGGCCGTGCGGTAACGCTTCCCTCAGCGTCAGGCGGTCCCCGGGATCCTCAGTTCACTGTAAAACACAAAATATAATTAATAATTTGTTCTTTATCCGGCTCGAAGGACCAATTAAATGTTAGGAATATTTATGTGGACTAAATCATCAGTTCAGGCCAGCTGTCAACTCAGAAGGAACGACACAGAGACTCTTAGTTTTTCTCGCTGCGAGGGTAATCACACTGATCTACAGTGGACTACAAAGTGTGATTCCTCGACAGGGTTTATTATACAGAAGAGTGAACAGACATTCAAGGTTACACAAAAGGGAGTGTGAATGGAATTCAGGGATTCTCCGCTAGGGAGTAGATACAGAAGCAGGTGCATTTACAGACCGGAGTAACAATCTCAGTACAGACTGTCCCAGAACACAGTCACATCTGCAGATGTGACTTTAGAATAGACATGAAATATATATATGAGTGATAATAATAAAGATCAATGTAATATTCATCAACCTAACAGGTGCATATCCATTTACTAAAAATATGATTAATCATATCTAAAAAGGGGCTGGTAATCAGAGGGAACACTTCCTTAAATAATTTGGTTGGGATTGGGTCTAAGATACAAGTTGAAGGTTTAGATGAATCTAATATTTCTGATAACTCGGGAAGCTCCATTGGATTAAAACAGTCCAAACACAAATCAAGTTCTACAGTTACTTCCAATGTTGTCTCACTTGCTGAGGATGAAGTAATCATCTTCGGGAGTATGTCAAAGATTTTATTTTTGATAGAAACAATTTTATTTAAGAAGAATCCCATAAAGTCATGACTGCTGAGAGCTAAGGGAATGGATGGCTCAACAGAGCTATGACTCTGTGTAAGTTTAGCAACTGTACTAAAGAGAAACCTAGGATTATTCTTGTTCTCTTCTATTAATGATGAGAAATAAGCTGTAGGAATCCTCTAGGTGTGTAGAGCGCCATTTTCTCTCCAATTTTCTAACATTGTGCTTTAAAGTACGCAGATCTAAATTAAACCAGGGAGCTAGCCTCCTATGAATGATTACCTTCTTTTTCAAGGGGGCTGCATTGTCTAATGCACCACGCAATGATGAAGTAACACTATGAACAAGAGAATTAATTTGTGAAGGGGCAGAAACTAAATTATTGCCCTCCACTGTGTTTTTCTGTGATGAAAAGTAAGAGATATCACAGTAGAGAGAAATCAGATCAAACGAAAGAGCCTTCACACACCAAACAATCCACCGAGTGGAACAGCGAAAACAGGAAGTGACGTTACCCAGAGCGTTACAGCCGCACCCACCAGAGATCCAATCCAGAGATTAATCACCTCTGAGGCATGCCATCGAGTTCTTCAGAACAGTTCTGTTAACCTAATGTTTAATTCCAGTGAGCTGAACCAGAGAATCATCTAAATGTTGTGCGACACCAACCCCTGAGGGTTGGAGTTTGAGACCTCTGATCTAGAGCATGGTGAGGATACATAAGTGTCTCTCCTGGATGTGGAAAATAGCAGGGAAAACCTGTTTAATGGACGCTGGGATTGCAGCTGCATCATAAATGCTTTTATAATGGTAGAGTTTTTTTTTGATTGCAGGGGTCAAGCCAAGTTGCTGAGATTGTGTAACAAGCAGCAGATTCTTCATCCACTCTTAAGAGTCTGCCATATGTATTTCTGCACAGAAAATTCCTAAAACCTGCCATCTTCATCCCTTTAGAGAAGCTTTGTGTTGCTCCAGAGGTCCCAGACAACATGGAGCTGTATCCCGCCAAAGCATCGTACAGAGTGGGCGAAGTAGTGGGTTTTAACTGCAATGAGACTGGCCTGATGCCGATGCCACGAGGCACCTACAGGTGCAGCAGCAAACTCACCTGGGAGCCTCCACTGCCTGCAGATCTCCGCTGCACTGACGGTCGGTTAAAAAGAGTAGAGAAGCTGGTTGCGGAGACACTGGAGTCTTCTAAAAATTTAAAATACTTCGGGAGCCAAAATATTAAAATAATGAAAGTTCTTCTTCTGCTTATATGTGTTTAGAGGAACCATTTGTTCCTGATGGTCGGTGTGGTCCGGGGCAGAAGCTACAGGGATCTAGCTGTGTCTGCATCAAACGGGAGAGCTGTCTGTAAGTCATTTTAAGATCTTAATCTGCAGTGTTTTACATGATTTTAAGACCTACTGCTAAAATAAGGCTCTTTCTTTTTAAATGTTGCTTCTCAGCAGCCAGACTTTGTTTGTAATCTTTCAAAGCGTCGCTCATTTGTAGTTCTCGAGGTTTTCTTCCATTTTTTGGTTAAATATTCCAAATGTTCCAATAATAATCATATTCCTTATTTTTGAGCCTGAATGGAACAATATGCTGCCGTGTACAGAGACTGAATGAAAAAACCAATGTTTGAAAGACCTTCAGAAAGCCAGAAGAACTGTTAATGATTCAATAAATTAGAAGAAGGAAAATGTAAATGAGTTGCAGCACTGATCTGTGTGAATACACGTCCTTAGTTCCCAGTTGGAGAGTCTCTGCATCCTAAACGTAAACCTGGACGTCGCCGTGTCGATGTCGCTCTGCTCCTTCCACGCGGGCCGTTGCCACGGTGACCCACTCTTCTTCATCAGTAAAGGTGTGTGTGACTCGGTTAATCCATCCACATTGGAGTGGGCCAAGTTCAGGGTCAAGATGTCTTCTAGGAGTTCTTTGCACGTGCCCTGCGATCTGGACACCTGTTACGACTGGGAGACCTGCTCCGGTGAGTTTGTCTGACATGGAGCTGGTTTTACCTTCAGGCTCCTCTCTAAATGTACTGAAGCCAGATAATGAGCAGAGGTGAGCTTTGCACATGTCAGATAACCAGCCTAACTTTTATTCATGTTTTCAAGCCTCTAAAAAGTGCGACTGCAAAGCTGGACGTGATTGTGCCAGAACCTCGGACCACATGTTCTGCGTGAAGCTGAAAGCAAACCAGATGATCCGAAGCTTGAGCCTCTGCACTATGGCAGCTGTGAGATGTATCGGTCATGAGTTTGAAGTTCTCAATGAGGGTGCTTGTGAGAGCAGATGATGGTCCAACTAAACTTCCCTACAGCTCTGTGCTATAATGTACCTACAAGTCATGTTTAAAACATGAAATAAAAGCTTTTTGAAGATAGCTAAGCATGGCTGTGTATCTAATGGACTGGCGACCTGTCCAGGGTGGACCCCACCAATGACCGCTGGAGATAGGCACCAGCAAGGATTAGCAGAAACAACTGATGGATGGATGAATGAAGTTAGTAATCCTGGCTACCATTTAGATTCATCCCACTAACCTCTATTTTTACTTTGTAGTGCAATAAAACTTTATATTTAAAAACAATCTAGACATCTGGTTTGTTTCCATGGTGATGCTTACACATGCTTTCTGGTCAGATGTTTCAATCCACTCATTATGGGCACGGATTTCATATTACGTTTATTTTTTCTGTCAATGGTTAATATATATTTTTAAACAAGAATTAGGTCCAAACATTTTAATTCATGGTTGATTTCCTGTAATTCACACAGAGAATTCACACAGACGTTTAGATGACAAATTTAATAATTTTAACTAAACTGAGCTGAAAAAGGTGGCCGTGCTCTGTCACCCAGGGGATGCTCAGAGGAATGCCACTGACAGGGTTAACAAGATACAAATAAAGGTGCAAATTAAACCAAATATTTCTGCAATCTTCTCTATGTTTTGTATTCATGAAGGAACCTTCCTATTTACAGGTCCAAATTCAAATTTTGGCAACTCACAAAATACAATTCAACCTGGAAAGACTCACAAACTGGAGAAACAACAAAAAGACGGTTAAAAAGTTTATTAATGAAGATCATTTCTTTGGCGCTCGGACCCCTGAGGGAGATGTGAACGCTGAGGATGAAATGAGTTTGAATAGACATTATATGATTATGATTAGGTACGTCTTCCCCCCCTGGGATCCGATCCTTGGGGTGGCGTAGGCCTTGGTATGGAAGGAGTTGGGAGCCTAAGGTGGAGAAGGGGGTGGAGGAGGGTCGAAGCTCAGCAGAAGAGCGGTGACTTCCGTGCAGAAGGTCTTTAAAAGTGATGCCCTGGGAGATGATTGACTGAGGAGGAGTGCGGACCTGCCGTTGATTGGAGCGGCCAGTGAGGAGTGATTGGGCGAGACGGTGTGGTGAGTCTTCCATGTTGAATTTTCGTTTAAACTCCATATCACAAAATGGGATACATCATTTATTCTATAGTTCTTCCAGCTTGTAAATGGAAAGCTATTAAGCTGCATGGGAATTAAAATTAAAATTTTAAATCCATGACCATGCCAGACTTTTAAGGATTTAATGTTCTCCATGTGCATCGGTAGTGGTTCTCCCTTGGTCCTTCAGCTTCCTTCCACGGCTTAAAAACATAAATGTTAGGATAACTTTGAACAAGGCTGTCTGTTCTGGAGCCCTCAAGGAGTCATGGTGAAAATGAAGAACATGATGGACAACCATGGCATCCACTTCAGAACACAGTAGCACAACAACAGGATGTTTTCAGCCATAAGCTTCTCCAGATCTGCTGCAACGCAGACCGCTACAGGACATCCTTCCTGCTCTATAATGATTATTTGAGAAAACTTGGATGACGAGAGCTTATTTAGCTTTGGGTTTAATAAAGTGTGAATTGAATAGAAGTGGTCTGCATATTGGTGCGTGGTTGGCCCTGTGAAGGACAGCCGACGTGTCCAAGCTCAACGCCCCACCCCTTCCTGGTGACCTTCAACAGGATTAAGTTGGTTCAGAAGTTTATAAAATGAATGGATGACTGATGACAACTGAGTGAAAATATTTTATTCATTTTATACCAAAAACAATCTATGACAAAGAATTTTATGAGATTTCTTCATTAGTTCACAATGACAAAGAGTGTTTGAAAAACCTTTTCTATTTACAGTGGAGCAGCTAAAAAATTAAAATTTTACAGACTAACATGAAGAAACAAATGAATGCCTGTCTTTACTGTGGACAAGCCTCGAAACTGATCAGACGGAAGGTCTCGCCAGCACACCTCCTGGACCCAACCTCGCACTCCGTCATGGTCACAGCGGCGCCGTCATCACCAGAACTGACGCACAGAGGGGCGGAGTCTCCAGGGCACTCGGACGGACTCTGACACGTGCATTTACGCTGTGACTCTACGGTTTATAAAGTATTGATTACATTCATTATTTAGATTTTTCTGGGATTCTAAGGAGGATGTATAGGGATCGGGTCAAGCGTGCTCACCTTGACAGATTGTCCCGGGTTTGCAGTCCTCACATGATCTAAACGTCTCCTCAGGTTTATCACAGTCAGCATGACCAGCCAGCGTGAAGCTCCGCCCTAAACACCGCAAAGCCCCCAGCTGACAAACTCCCAATATGAGATTTCTTGGACCGAGCCTGGTACAGAACTCCACAGAAGACCTGAAAAAAGAACATTTTTATACTACCACACCTTGGCTGGGTTTGGCTTAGCTTTTTCCCTACTTTTAACTAAAGGTGGGTAGTAACTAGTTACATCTACTTAAGTAACATTTTGGGGAAAAAAGTACTTCTTGTAGTACTGCATTATCCTACTATCCATTTCGTAGACCCACGTCTTCCGTACAGGGTGGCAGCGGGAGCTGGTAAGTCCAGCGGTCTACAGGCAAGAGGTCGCCTTGGACAGGTTGCCAGTCCATCGCAGGGCAACACAGAGACACACAGGACAACCATGCAGACACTCATTCATATCTAAGGGCAATTTAGAAAGATAAATAAACCTAACAGTGAGAGTACCCAGCAAAAACCCACGCATGCATGGGTGCAGAAAGACACCCTGCCGGAAGTCAACCGAGGACCTTCTTGCTGCAAGGCAACAGTGCTACCAACTGCACCACCATGCAGCCCTGTTTTTACTTCTACATGAATAATATTATTTTGAAGTAAAACTACTCTTACTTGAGGTTCTGGTTACTTTACACACCTCTAGTTACTCAACATCATGTCTGTGTCTGGGGAGGCTTCTGGTTTCTACATAAGCCTCATGGTTCTAAGGTTATTTTCTATATGCCGAGCCTGTTGGACCATGTCAAGGTAGCATGAGCATACAGCAACATGCAGTAAACAGTAGATATTGTCACTAGAAGTATTTTGATCTGACATGTATACGTTACCTACTGTAAGTATTGCTTTCAAATTTTTTTTGTTGTGGAAAACTGAGATTTGGAGATGTGTTTTCTTCTGTTATTAACTAAAGATGTGATTTATTTTTTAAAAATTTTTTATTTTATTATTCAAAGCACCAGAACTTAAACATGATTCTATATTATGTCTGTATAATTGCATTGTTTTATTTATTAAATAAATCAGATTAGATTAGAGTACAACTCACGGTACATGAGTAGCCTTTTAACGAAATACGTTTTTACTTTTTTTGGGGGGGATTCTTTTTACTTCTGTTACATAGAAAATATATTGAAGTAGTTTTACGTGAGTAAGTTTTTGGCACATCTGCTTTTCGGTTCTCAAACATCGTACTCACCGGCACTCGGATGGCATTTTACAGACACACCCAGTTTTTCCAGTCTTCTCCCATGGTTTACACTTCAGACCAGTGGGTGGAGCAGGAGCTACTAGCACTGGGGAAAAACAGGAAAGCAAATTAAATGTAACATGTCGCTAAACTGTTTCTACTCCATGAACTCTGTCAAATTTTGTAGTTTTACAACCAAAAACTTCAATGTATTTTATTCGTATGTATATGATAAACCAACACTAAGTGGTGGTTAGTTGTGAGGTGGAACATTTTATTTTCCCCAAATACAAATCTGAAAAACGTGGCATACATTTGCATTCACCGCCTTTTACTCTGAGAACCCCAACTGAAATCAAGTGCAACCAACTGCCTTCAGAATCTGCCTGTATGTAAATGAATCCAGCTTGTAAATCAAAAATAAATCATGGATTCCTGTATGTTTTTCAGCCCTTCTGAAAGTGTGAAAATGTAATTAGTCACTGCAGAATGATGCTGAAGATCACCTGTTCTGCACTGAATATCAGCAGGAGACGGAGACCACTGCAGACTGGAACTGCACATGATCTCTGACACCTGACTGTCCAGCGCCGACCCTGCGGGACAGGACAGGGACACCCTGTCTCCGATTTGATAGACATCTCTGCTGGGCGTGGCTTCAACTAAACTGTTGATCCGAGGAGTTGCACATGTGGAACCTGGACATTTGAACAATACGAATGGAGAGGCATCAGTAAACAAAACTGACTATTATACAAAACATCTTATATGAATGGAAACAACTGCACAGGATGAGAAAAATCTAAGATGGACACATTTTCATCCATCTGGCACCAAAGTGATCCGGTTCATGCTCAGAAACTTCATTAGGAATACTTCATAGTGTCTGACAAATGGCTGTAAGGTGGTTAGAAGACAAGACAGGAAAAACATTTAGTTTTAGCTTAATACTCACTTTTACAAACCATTGCTCCTGTACTCCATTGTTGGTTTTCACCACATGTGGATACAGCGTTCCCAATCAGATAATAGTCCTCTATGCAGGAATATTGAACTCTGCTTCCAACAGTGTAATATTCTTGAAGATTCTAGAAAAACATAAAAAACAATCAGAATGCAAACCAAAAACCTTTTAACATAACATTGAATTGTTTCAGCAGTGTCAACACTGGGGTTCCTCAAGGCGCCATACTTGACCCGATATTACTCTGATTATTCAGGATTCATTTTAAAAGGCCTAATTCCTGTGTTTCCTGTGTTCTGTGAAAACTTCAGATTCAAAATCTCACCTCAACAAATCCATTCTTCAGGATTGGAGGAGCTCCACACATTCTTGGTGGAGTTGTAGAAAGCCCAAAACACTGAGGCTCCATCATCCTGATTGTAAAAGGAAAACCAAAGTGAGTGAAAATGGGAATAATAAACTTTATAGGTATTCATATGCCAGCTCCAAAATTCAAAGCTATAAATGTAGGGGATAAATGATTAGAAATGGGAGAATTCTCTTACTGCAAGTATTGAATATCTGGTTCTTCACAGGATTTCTGTTCCCTCTGCTCCCCGATGCAGTGCTGGCCACCTCCTCTAGGGGCAGGGTTGTTGCAGCTCCGGGTTCTTGACCTTTGGCCCCCAGAGCAAGAGCCCCAGGAGGACCAGCAACTCCAGCTGCCATGGATCACCCCTGGGAGGCAGAAGGAGGGATCAGTTTTTTTGTCCTGTGCTCTACTTGAACATTGTTTTTACCTTGTTTGGTTACCTGGTTGTTCTCCAATTACGGCTCCTCTCTCGCAGGCTGGTCCGGATGTTCCAGGTCTGCAGACGCAGTGACACTCTGTGCCCGTCAGCAGTGGCTGGCCGTTGTTCTGGCAGGGCCTGCAGTGGCAGGGATGCTCCTCTGCCAGGTACTCCTCTGTTGCTCGCTTCAGAAAGAGTTTTTTTAGCCCTGCACAGTGAACCTCTTTCACCAGTTCATACAGAGGACGAAGCTGGAGGACAGGTTCACAGACCACAGATGTTCTTAACAATCAGAGGGAATGATTACCGTTTTTACTATTTACAGTAAAAGTCTGAAGAATGTATTAATCTGAACCTGTCTGTGAGGGTTGACAGATTTTGGAAACTGGCTGACTTTAAAATATAACTGATATGAAGAGTTTCATACAACAGACATGGGTCAGCTACAGGCATCAATGTTTCCTTAGGTTTCACAAAATGCTGATTGCAAAACTGCTAAAATATTCTGTGAAACTCTTCCTGCGGTTTGATTAAAGCGCAACTAAAGCCGATGTAAAGCATGACCCCGCCCTCAGACAAATTCTGAAAAATGCCACCAAAGTGGGCGGTGCCAAGAGACGCTGAGGGGCGTGGCCAACTGTGGGGATGAGCTGGGTGGGTTTATCGGGGGTGTGGTCAGGAGGACAAGGAAAAGTGGCAACTAGCTTAATTTGACATATTGAAACATGGAGAGTGAGCTGGTAGTTTCACCACGGATCGGTCTTTTGAGGTGGAAGATTTTTCACTACCCTCGTCACCAGAGGTTCAGGGAGGCTTTGTGGAGCCCAGCGGGCCTGAGCCTTATCAGTTCGAGCTTCTGGCTCAAGGCATTGACTCAGTGATGCCCGAAGCCGTCGCTGCTGAGGTCCAGTTTCTGAGTGCTAAAGTGATGCTAGCTGCATCATTGCTAACATGGGCTACCATTCAAAGCAGTAACAAACTCCCAGAAAGTTTACATTTACATATAGATTCAAATTATCTCAAGTAAAGCATCTGATCGAAGGTCAACTCCTGACTCGCTACAGGGGCGTGTGATTTAGATGGTTTTATACCCCAACATGGTGTAAAGCAATGCTAAATGTTTGACAGAGACATTTAAGGTTTTTCACTAAACTGATTTCATTGCTAAACCTGGGCTGCTACTGTGTTCAATTTTGAAATTGAAACAAACATTCATACATTTGCTGTGAGGCTGGTGTTCTTCAGTATTTTTGTACCAAACATTGGTCTCAGCAAAGTAAACAGTGAAGAATGGTTGGGCTAAACAAAGACTTGCTTGTTACCTCTGACGGAATAATTATGAAGGAATGTGGTCTAGACCCTTGCTAATCCTATTTCCACTCCGATTTATTACACTAAATCCTTGATCCAAATGCTTAACATCAGCGTCTTACAATCTAGCTTTAGCGCTTAATGATATAAATAAGAAAAACAGTAAAGTTTACAGAATTTGCAACAATAAATAAAATAAATGTTCTTTCTTTTACCTTCTGGTTTATTATATCAGGAAAGTCTTTGACAGATGAGGCCCAGTTGCTGTAGATTTCTCCGTTAGCTTCCGGATTCTGCAGATCCAGAACAGATAGAGCACCAATGAAGCGGGGATCTCCTCCAAACACTTTGACCTTAATGGGCATCTTGTTTGACTGGCTTCCTACAAAAAAATGTAAATAATGTCAGCTCAGTGATAGCTTTGATTAAAGTATTTGAATTTATGTGAATCTAAGACACAAATTATATTTTAAAGGTTGTGATAACTTTAACTCACTTGCGCTGGATTCCAGATGTCTCTTCAGGTTTTCACAGGTGATTTTGGTTTTCTTGAAGAAGAAATAGCGTTTCACTTTTTTCCAACATCTTTGGTATTCAATATCAGTCACACCTTTCCGAAACGATGACAGAAATATAGTATACATATTGAGAGACTGTATGTTTAACTTCTGAATGCCTCTTTGTGGGAGTACATGTGTGAAAATTCAATTCAGTTTATTTATATAGCACCAATTCATAAAGCATTTTACAGAACAAACAGATCCAGTTTCTTTTAAGAAACATTCAAAACAATCCAATACTGTTTAGTCATAAACACATTCAAATTCAATGCATTTCACATCTATCCTAGTTGTAATTCAGATTCGGTTGATTAGTCAATGCCAAATGGTAAAAAAGTATCTATATGGAAACCCAGCAGATGCATCAAGTGACTAACTTTGCAGCAGTCCGCCTCCTGAGCAAGCATGTGGTGACAGTATTAACAGTATATACTTTGCAGATATCTCTCATCCTGAACGAACAGTGGGCAACAGCAGATGGTTGACTGCACTGAGTTGTTAATTTTGCAGTTATCACTGATCTTAAGCAAGCATGTGGCGGCAGTGGATGGTTTGTTGCACTGAGTCATTGACTTTACAGCAATACCCCCAAGTTGAGAATATATGGCACCAATGGATGGTTCATTGCAACATTATTTACATAGCAGCAATTCCTCATCCTGACCAAGTAGGTGGTGACAGTGAAGAGGAACAACTACCTTTTAACAAGAAGAAACCACCAACAGAACAAGACTCAGTATGAGCATGCGGCCGTCTATTCCAACTTACTGGGACTCGAGAGGACAGAATAATTGTCTTGTGAGTGTTCTTGTTGACCTGGTAATGTGGTGACCACTGTAGGATGTACTGTATGTACCTCACCTCTCGTCTGTTGACCGCTTGGGATAAGATCCCGTCCCCTTCAAACCTGACTAGGCAAAAGTGGGTATAGACAACACATACATGGATGGTTTCAAAGTTTGGTATTTTTCCTAACCTTTTCTTAACCTGGGGATTATTGTCATAAATTAGGTCACAGTCATGTCTGTGTCATGTTTTATGATACATGCCTTCGTAAGAATACCTTCCCATTAACTGCTAATCTTGATCTTGGAGCTCCCTTTGGAGTATTTGATTTTTTAACAGTAGGTCAAAACAAACATTGTCTTTGCTCTTTAGATGTAACATCTTGTTTGGTCCAAAATGTGTTATGTCAACTGTAACAATTTTCACTTATTAAGTCCTTACTGTGGGATGTGTCAGACTGAAGGTCTATCTCCAACAAGCCTTGGTATTCGCCTCCAAGTGAACCCTCTGACATATAGTGTGTGCCATAGGTCTTTAGCACCTGGTGGTAGGCGGAGTAGTCGTACGTAAGGGGCAGTGAGGACAAGGCCTTCCAGAAGTCTACGGACAGAGTCATATACTGGGGGGCAGTGTTCTGAAACTGGGCCAGTTCCACTCTGTTCTTTAAGATTAAAAGTTTGTAAACCTAAAACACACACGAGAAAAGATTAGAAAGGGATTTTATGGAACACAAAAACAACTCAAATAATAAAGCCCAAAGCAGTCAGACTTAGTTTATCAGATTTAAGAGGTCCTCACATATTTCATGTCAAATTACCATACTTTTTCAGACTTAATTCTCAAATGGATGGATGGAAGGAAGGAAGGACGGACGGACAGATGGATGGACGTACTTGGAAAATACCTAAAATTCTATACTTTTCCAGCCTTGCGTAACCCTGTGAAATTATTTGTGATAATCGTACATCTGTTCATACAGTCACCTTATTGTTCGTGACCTCTTTGTGGAAGGTCCGACGGTCATGTCCAAACAAGGCATTGGACTGGATGTGCTGAGCGTAGGACCAAGAGCTCTCATAGGACTCATCACTTTCGTCGTTGTCTACATGGACCTGCAGCACAAACAGTTATTCTCAACTCCAATAACTCACCTTTAGCAGTGCAGTTGCTCTACCAGTTTGGACCAGATCAAACTATTTAACTGCAACCAGAAAATCTTTCTTCAGATTATTATAAACCCTAAAGGATTAGTTGTACTGACCTAAGTTTTATTTCTGAGAATAAGAGTTAAATTAAACTTCTTGAATGACTCACCTCAAAGTTGAACTTGAGGATGTTCTGTGGCAATCTGTACATCTCATTATGGTTCCCACTGAAAACCTTCCTGCACTGTCCTCCGAAATTAAACGTGTTGATTACCCCTGCTTTCAGTTTCCCTGTCAGCACGTCATATCTGTAAAAGAAATGCTTTCTTGGACCTTATCTGTAGTAACAGGTAACAGACTATCCTCTTCAAGCATTATGTCCTAAATCACAAGCACAGATGTACCCACCCTTTGCCGGTGAGGTCAGAGTTGGGAGGCGTTTTGGCAAGATCACACGAGTACTGGCTGTTGTCTTGGCCACAGTTTTGCTCATCCAGACCATCCTCGCAGTCTTGGTCTCCATTACAAACCAGAGATTGGCTGATACACTGACCTGCATCATCGACTTACACTTGTCAATTCATTTCACAATATTTTGCAATGTGCAATTTATAAATATTTTGTAGTTATAGTAAATTCTGATCGGGATGAACCGATATGAAAATTTGGGCTGATTTCCATATCTTATATTAACATCGCTGTTATGGCCAATAACTGATATTATATACAGTATATCTCCATACCCTTTTAACACCGTGATAAAATGAACACACTGCTGATATTGCTTCTCTGCTTTAGTCAAACACGAACGGCAACAAGATAGAAATAAACATTGGTTGTTAATATCGACCAAGTTTTACTTATGGGACCGGTACAATGTGTTAAAAGTTACATCTTTCGACACCGATGTTAATGCCAATATATCGTGCATTCTTAAATTCTGCCTTATGTCTTTAGCTAAGATTTTACTTTATATTTCAACATACCAGAGCTGCAGCGGAACCTGCCGCCACACCCAGTTTCAATGGGACATGCCTTCTGTGGGACGCATGACTGTGTTTCGGTGGCTTCTCCTGAACATGGCGCCCCACCAAACTGAGCATACACCTCCACATGACGAGTCCGCACCTAAAAAAAAGAGTTAAATTAATAATTAATTAAAACCATGATGAATGTACCAATAATGGCTGCATGTACTACAATAACAAGAATCATCAGAAATAGTTACATGATCTGGTCAGACACCGTAACAAAATCTTTTTTCTAATAAAGCCAGAAATTACAGATTACATAGACATGTCAATTTAGAAATAATATTATGTTATTGATTTTAATTCCATGGTCAGAACCTGTAACACTGACATATCAAAGTGCCCTGACAGCTCTGAACTATGAGAAAACAGAGAGCAGCATTGCTTGATTCGAACTCTGTCCTGTCTGTGTTTGAACTGTTAAATCAAAACTGTGCCAAAAGTCAGCAGTGCTATTCCCACTGAGCTGTTTCTGGTAAAATAAGGCTCAAAAGATTACACATGCAACGTGATTTACAATCTGCTTTTACATTGTGAAAAACGTCTGCTGTCTACAGCAGTACCATTGTAAGCTATGCATAGACAAGATAAACTAGGCTAAACTAAGCTACGCTAAACTTAAGATAAGTCTCAAGGTTCTTTTTCTGTCAATGACATGTTGAACATAAAAAAATAATTAAGGTGAGCTAAAAGAAATTATATTAAGATTAAATAAGGTGGGCCATGATAAAGTAAGAAAAGATAAGTCACTAAACTAAGACCTGATAAAATAAGCTAAGGTGAGCTAAAATAAGATATGAAGCTAGGTTAAGATAAAACAACTTAAAATAGAATAAACTAGGTTAAAATAAGTTTTGATAAAAAGAGATAGTGTACTCCAACCCAATGTATGATAAAAGAATCTAAAATATAGTAAACTACACTTAGGTGAGCTAAGTAAAGAAAGAATGCAATAAACTAAAGTCAGTCAAAATACGGTAAGGTAAGCTTGAGTGAACTAAGGTGAACTGAGGTAAGATAAAAAGAAAAAGAGGATAAAACTAGATAAGGTGTGCTAAGCTAAAGCTGCTATAATGTAAACAAGCTACGTCAGCATTAATGTTAGCTGACGTGGGCTGCACAGTGGTGCAGGTTGGTAGCACAGTGGTGCAGGTTGGTAGCACAGTGGTGACAGTGTTGCAGTTGGCAACAGGAAGGTCCTGGGTTCAACTCCTGTCTTTCTGCATTAAGTTAGCATTTTCTCCCTGTGCATGCGTGGGTTCTCACCGGGTACTCCGGCTTCCTCCCACAGTCTAAAAACATGACTGTTAGGTAAATTGGTCTCTTTAAATTGCCTTTAGGTGTAAATGAGTGAGTGCTTGGTTGTTTGTCCTGTGTGTGTCTGTGTTGCCCTGCGATGGACCGGCGACCTGTCCAGGGTGTACCCTGCCTCTCACCCGTAGACTGCTGGAGATGGGCACCAGCTCCCCCCGTGACCCACTATGGAATAAGCGGTATAGAAGATGAATAAATGTTAGCTAACGTAAAATTTAAATATCCTTTAAAATAAAATAACCTAGGCCAAGCTAAAGTAAGGGATGAGAAAACAAGCACAAAGCACTACGGTAAAATTAAAATAAATAAGTAAACTGAGCTAAGGAAGGCTAAGCTAAGATGAACTGAGCTATGCAACATTATTACCTAAAGTGAGATAAAACAGGACAAGATAAAATTAAAGAGAGATAAAAAAAAGATAATATAGGATCATATAAGCTAAGGTTAACTAAGATATAAAAAACTTTTTTACTCCACATTTTACCAATATTTTCTACTAACTTTAACAAATTTAACCATGATATATTTGATTAAGAAAATATCATTTAAATCAAACCCCACTTTCCCACCTAACATTCGTAAAGTCATCTAACTGTCTCTTCTGTAAAGTTTACAGAGCTCTGAGTCAAGCGTTTACAGGTCTATGTTCACACTGTAAAGCCTGGTGGACCAAGTTTATGTTTAAATGCATTTAGGCACATAACTAGATTTTGGTTTGCTCAAATCCTCCAGAAACGATACTGAAATACTCAAAAATGGTGTGTAGTGTGTCTGGGTACCTTTGTACGGGTGCAGGCATCGCAGTCAGACCAGGCTCCATAAGACCGCCATCTGCAGTTTACTCGCTGCTGACAACTGAGAGAAGAAGACATTACACTTTTTAGAAATAACTTATACATAACCCTAAAAGATTTAGCAATTTGAGAACAATGGTAGATGAGATGAGAAGAGACTTCAAAACCACATCTGTTGGGCAATCCATTTAGAAGACATGAATTTAACGTGGCTGTCTAACAAATAAACTCCAGCCAACTATAAAAACAACCGCAGGGTTAAATGTAATGCTTGCTTACCAAATTGGTGACACCAGGGTAAGTGACAGTGCTAAAGCAGCAACCAAATGCAACTGTAAACAAAAAGCAAGAAGAGGTTTTACTTAAACTTAAAAAGTTGATATTTTTTGTTGTTTCCAAATAGAACCAATTGTGTGTTACATTTCAGATTTTAAATGTAAATCTAAAGGAATTTGGGGGGTTTACCTTCATGCTGAGCTGTTCAGAGTTTCTCCTTCTTCTCTGGTTCAGCACTGTAATATGCAGGGTCATATGAAAGCCCAATGGAGGCGGGCTGGATTTCTTAACTCGCCCCAGAGTTCAGGAATTCCCTCAGTGAAGAAACATTTGTCTATAAAAAGTGAACAACCAGATCCAAGCTGACAAGCTTCTCGTAGTGAATCATGTACGGAGAGAACCTGGTGTCATTTACCCAATAACGGGTTTTGTTGGACAGACGCTTGTGTCCAGTAAACAGGTTTGTTTATTCTGTATGCTTCGGCTGCTTACTCTAAATATGTGAAGAAATCTGCTGAGAGAAGACCCAGGGGAAAAAGATGGGAGCAGTTGCATCACAATTGTTTATCCAGGATCACAAGCTGACTGCACAATCAGACTAAAGGCTAAAAAATTCCAGTTGGTCTCGTGCTAGAACCGCATTTGATTGAACTTCTTTCAAAGTATGTGCTTTTTTAATCCATAATTAGAATTTTGCACGAATTGCACTGACTAATTTTTGCTTTCATAGGCAGAGAAAGGACAATCCTGGAAGAAAACCTTTTAGAGGCTGCAAAAGTCTTGAGACACAATGCTATGGTTTATATCAAAGAGCATTTGTGGGTTAGAATGGCCCAGTCAAAGTCCAGACATAAATCCAATTAATAACCTGTTCTATGGATTTAAAACGGATCTTAAATATGTAATTTCAGCGTGAGATATTTTGTGAAGAAGAATCAGCAAAAACATCAGTCTGAACATGTGCAGAACTGCATGAGTAATACACCGAGACACTCTTGTGGGTTTTACAGAGTGGTATTATTAAAACCACTGAAACATTTTTTTCAGCTGCTCCCATTAAGCGGTAGAAAATGACTGACTGACTGACTGCTCCCATTTGCTTCCAGATGCCAATCTGCATTAAAGTCAGAATTCTGAGGAAAAAGAGTCAGAATTCCAACCTTCAGTGGGCCTAATATTTTTCCGTTTGGTTTTATTCTGTTGGAAACGCGTTCTGAATTTTAAATTTGTAACATACGTTTTATATGACTTTTTTACCTTTACAAAGCAAATAAACTTGGTGAAAAGTCACGAGAAAGACCTGCCGTCTCTTTGTCCTGCTGTACCCGGTCTCCACCAGCAGATGGCGCCCCTCTCTATGTGTGTCTATCCCCGCTTCAAGCAGCCGCAGACCGACAGAAAGTCGCTGTCAAACAGCAGCGAGGAAAGCTCTGTCTCCTACTGTCGCTCCTCTCCCAGTGAAACACTTTCAGCTGCTGTCAGCAGCTCTCTGTAGCTCGACTTTGGACGTAATTTCCGTGCCTGGTCGCCGTTGTATCGGTTTGTCTGTCGAGGAAACCCGGCAGAAGCTCCAGGACTGGGAACGGACCAGTGCAGCGGCGGTGGTCGGGGGGGGGCTTCTCCGGGGTCAGACCTGTGGGTTTGTGCGAAAGGTAACCAGCAGGATCTTCTGCTCTCATTTAACTCCAAACTGGGATCTTTTTGTGTTTTAAACGCGGTTTGTGCATCTTTCAATGTGTGCTGCGTGATGTTAATGCTGCTTCATTTAAACATTTCCTATAAATCAGGCTCAGAGGGAGATAACGGAACGTCTAGAGCTTCAAACTGTGCAAACAGACTGGGGTCCCACTGAAACTGGGGGGCTTTAAAGGCTAAATGATGGTTGGTTATTATTTTCCGAGAAAAAATAAATCATTCAGCTACTGCTTAATGATTTTTAGGGGAAGAGATTTATAGATTGATAGCCCCCTTTAAATTGATGTTGACCAAGAAATTGAAATTTGATCAAGGATCAGTATTTTTATTTGAAGTTATTTCATTGAATGTTATAAAGGTATAAAAACAAGTTCCATTCAAATGCTACCATCCACTCATCATGGGCTTAAAAGTTCATTTGAAATGTGGACTTTTTAATAACCGTGTGCTGAAATAAATGTATAAAAACATGAATTAATTTCAAAACAAGATATGGGTGCAAAAATTCACATTTATCATCTTTTTTTATCTATTTCACAATTGAGCAAAATTATACATACAGGTTCAAATATTTACATACATTCACCTAAATCACTGACGGATCTGGGATGTCGTCTAACTTGACAAGATTGATGTATAGTAGTTCTGGTGGGTGATCGTGATTGACTGCAGGTAATAAAAGTAGTTTGACACTCATTTTATTTTTTATTTGACCTTCATTAAACCAGGAAAAGCATTGTGAAGAATAAAAATCTCTGTAATTAGAGTGCCCAAAATGAAACATTTTACAGACAGACGTTTTAAGAAATACATTCAAACTGACAAATTCAGCTCTAAAAATCAGACAGAACATCTGCAAACAGATGTGTCCGACTCCAAGTCATCCAGCATTTCCTTTGGAAGCCTCCAATGAGACCTTTTTGCAGTTCGCTTCAGGCAAAGGGAGCAGCATACATGAAAGCTTTTTCCCCATCTCAGTTAGTTTCATTGGAACTGAGAATAAAAAGTAGTTCTGTGAGCGAAGGCTGAAAGGCCCCGGACTCTTCAGATGGAGGAGCGCAGCAAAGATCTAAGAAGGAAAACTGTAGATGAATATTAGGAAAGTTACCAATTTTTCCAGGATCAGGGGTGGGGCTTCTTCCTCTCTGAGTGGCCTTTCAGGCCATGTTGGTCCAGGACTCACTGTGGATAATGACATTCTCTACCAGCTTCAGCAGCATCTTCACAAGGTTCTGGGTTTATTCGATCGTTTCATACCAACACGTTTATCTCTGGGACGCAGAACCAGTCTCCTTTCTGAACCGTATGATAGCTGGACATCCCCGGTGCTGTTTCTACCTACAGATAACTGAACATTTGAAAGTGGCACCTTGAGGCATCTGGGAATTGTACCTCAGGATTAATAAGGTCCAGTATTCTCACCCTGATATAAAGGCACAATAATCTTAGAGTACGGAAGCTTCTCACTGTAAAGAACGTAATAAAAACGCTCTCTTAATGCTCTGGCATTCAGCAAATAGAAATAATTTAGGCAATCCTAACAGGGAAAGTTGATTTAATGTCAGCCAGTGATAATAAAATAGTTGTGTGTTTTCATCCAGTGTATGTAAATATCTGGTTTTATCAGTATATAACGGAGCCTGATGGGTTGATTACAATCGGTTCCAGTGGATATCCATAGCTATGCAACCAGTTCATGTTTAAACCCCCGTGAATTAAAGGTGTTATCCGTGTCTCATCTTGATCTAAACCAAATGCAGCTTCCTAAATGGCGCCTTGTAATTAGGAAACCTAACTTCAGCGGGCCCTGGCCGAGTCCGCTTTCCAGGATGAGATAATTGAGATGTTTGCCAGAAAACCAACGGGGGAGGGGCGTGACCCTGAGCTGTTTGGATGAGGCCATCTCAACCAGAACTCTGTTTCACAGCTGCGTCTTCCAGGAAGGGTGGATAAATGTGAATTTCTAGGAATGAAAATGATGATTTAACCCCGCTGCTAGACTTCTTTAAAGAAAGATTAGGTGATGTGAATTCTGGGAAAACAATGAGCAAACAGGCAAGTAGCCAAGGGGTGTGGTTCATTCTTAGCTGTCACTTTTGCTCCAGAAGCTGTGACCAAGCTTCTTTAGAAAGTAAACTGAAAGATGTCCTGTTCAGCAGCGATGATAATTTCAATAAGCAGTTTGATTACAATGTGAGGACAAAGCCTTGTGGTTTTCTGCATTAAAGTCTTTTTACCTGCAGGTACACAAGCTGACAATTAAACAGCTTAAAACAAGGGTGTTCAAATGTGCGGTCAGGGGGCCATTTGCGGCCCGCGGAATAATTTTGTGCGGCCCTTGACTGCAGTTCAACAATGATATGAATCTGGCCCTCCAGCACAGAGTTTTTATTTTTAATTAGGGCTAAATGATTACCAACAAATTAAAACCTTATCTAAAAAAATCTTGAGCAAGAAAAATGATTTATAATATAACTGTTTGTGCTTTTATTGTTGTTAATTTATTTATTTTTTTGGCCAGCAAGAACCTTTTAATTGACAGTTTGGACCCCGTGCCTAAACTTTTATCTCCCATGTTATCCTGTGTTAATTCTGATTTAATAAGCGCCAATTCTACTGGAAAAAGTAAGACTTTGTGATCTGTTCATGTACTCTTTGTAAATATAAATATTTTTTATTTTTACCATTTAAGATTTAAACAGAAACAAGCATATGGTCCGCCTGGTCATAATTATGAAGCTACAGCTATCATGAACAGCTTATTAGCCAGCAACAGCCTGCGTTTGTGCGAGTCTCAAGCTTGAGTCGCCATCTTCACCAGCTGTTGATTTGATGTAAACTTACTCCTCCTCAAGTGAAGCTGTCCCCCAGCATGATGCAACCACCACCATACCTGACAATAGGCACAGTATTGTCAGGTCTGAATGCCTCACCCTTCTTTTAGGGCTGCATTCAGTCATGATCACTAACCTGAAGGCCTTGTCAAGTTAAAATATATTCTCCAACCTTAGGCACCGCTTATTAAAGGCTGACTCTATCTATATATTTGAGCCTGTGTTTTTTTTGGGGTTCAAACCTGGGGACCCAGTTGCTACTTTTAAAAACCAGTGCAGTTTATTGTGCAATCGTTCCATTTGGGAAAATAAATGTTGCAAAGAAATCCTAAAATCCTCATAACAGCTGGAAATCCTCAAACTTGAGCTCAGAAGAACTCTTTTTTTATTCTGAAATATTTCTTTGCAGAAAACTCCTCCAGGTTTGATGACTGACAGGAAAATATGCGATGTTCTCTTCAGCTCCGGTGTGGGGTGGGGTGGGGGGAGAGTGAGGGTGCTTCATGGCATTAGTGGGCTGGACCTCTGTGGGTTTTTTGGGTGGAACGCGTTGACAAACTAACATTCAGTTAATGTTTCCATCACAGCTCAACATGATGTCTTCAGCGCTTGCTCTGCTTCTCTTCTCCCTTCATGCCTTCGCCCTCCAGGCGCTTGAATCAGAGCCTGAACAAGGTATGACTTAAACATTTAACTATTAATAATTGTTCAGTTTATTTCAGGTGACTAGGGGGGGGTTTACTCCCAAGGAAACTCTCTGTCTCCTGTTATTTTGTGTTGAAGCTGCTCTGTTTGTGCCTTGCTGTAGGTTTGTTGGGTTTTCAGGACACTAAAATGTACTTTCTTAAGCGTAAACAGCTCTTTAAGTCAGTAAGAACTCTGCAGCCTTGGCCGTTAGATGAGCACAATGTGTGTTGCACAACATCGGCGCCCTCCACAGAGAGAGCCAGTGGGTTTCTTGTGAAGTGGCTTACCAGGAATCCTGCAGAGCAGGGAACACTCCACAGCCAAACAATGGGAAGCTGTTCAGTGTGGAGGCCTGGATTTCGGTGCAGCGGCTGCAGAAAGACGCTCCACACATGGGTCACATTTCAGCTGGAGTCAGGGTTCAATGTTTAGGTCATGCTTCGACATCTGGATCTGGGTTTGGTTGCATAACACTCTCAGTGGTTTGGTGAAGTGTTTGGGTTTTCTGTTTTATGGCCTTTGTTTTGTAATGAAGAAGGAAATGACTCTACGACAGCAAAATTAGATGAGAACCAGCATCTTGATGGTCGTAGAGTCAAAGTCAGACAGCTGCAGCTATCAGATGTTTCTGCTTGTGTTGACTTGTGTTCACAGGGACACATCTAAACGTCACAGGACACCAGAGTTTGACACCCTATCTGACTGATTTCTGCCAAAAAACAAGATGAGCAACACAAAGTAGTCCTTAATTGTCAGTTGGCAGGAAAATGATGCATGGTTTTCATTTTTCTTTTTACAACGTAAAATCTTCTATTTGTATGTATACCCCTTTTCTCTGATACTCCCAAATAAAAGAAGTTTATAATAATTATTAGAAAATAATCATTAGAATATAATTACTAGAATAATTAAGAGAAGCAGTCTAGAAGTTAATGGTAGCTCTGGAGGAGCTGCAGATATCCACGAATCTGTTGACAGGACAACCTGTCATCGTGAACTCTTCAGATCAAACTTTTATGGAAGAGAGGCGAGAAGAAAGTCATTGGTGAGAAATCCTGTTTGTAGTTTCCTTTCAGCTATGTAGGAAAACACAGGTGGAAGAAGGTGCTCTGAGACGCTAACACTCAGACTGAATACATCATCTCCACAGTGAAGCATGGTGGTGGCAGCATCATGCTGCGGGGCGGATAGCATACCTCTCCCCCAAAGTCAACATGCAAAAGGCTTCTGTTTTTAATCGTATCTGAATAAGAAGTTCTGGATTTACATGATAAATGGACTGACGTTATAAAGCAGACCTGTAGTCATTCTGAGAGCCACTCTCACAAACAAGCAGACATGCATGCAGTCCTATGCAGATCGGGGGGCAATATGGGAGTAAGTGCCTTGCACAAAGGCACATTGACAATTGGTGAGGGGGCTGGAATAGAACCCACAAAATGCTGATTGCATGAAGGCTTCTCCTCCTCTGAGCCACAGAGTCAATAATAATTAAGTGTATTTTATTACATCATGAAATCAGTGAATCTTTTTATTTATCACTTTATGTAATATTTTATTTTTATTTATTATTTTATGTTCTATTTTATAAAAATTTTATTAGAATTAAAACATGTTTTAATTGTTTGTGTGTTTGTTTTTTATTTTATTTAATAAACAAACTCCAAATACTGAACAAAAAGAGGAAAACGGTAAATAAACTAAAAGCTGCGATGCTTCCATCACACAGATGGAAAAATAAAATGAGTAGAGAGAGAAGAAACAAAACAAAATGAAATAAAACCAGATGAATGTGACAGAAATGAAGAGTTTTCATGCATAAAGCAGACTGGGAAAATGATCTCCTTCAAGGACACTCCAGTGGTCCCAGATCCAGGGGTTTACTGCAGGACGGCTGGGACATTTTAAATATAGGTCGACTAAAATAACTCCTTTCATTTCCCAGCCCTGTTGAAGCCGTCTGAGGTTCTACTTCTAGGAATCAACTGGACTCTGCTGGGGACCAGGGGGGTACACGTTTTCCCACCCAGGCTCAGCGAAGACCTTCATTTTTGATTTTTTTTCCAGCTTTGTTTGGATTTGTGGCCCGTTTTGTTATTGTTCCCACATGTTTTCCTGCCATGCGCCTTCCTGACACTTTCACCTCGTTAGGATCGTGACAAAATTGGTTAGATTTAACTTTATGTGGGAAAGACTATCAACACAATGGATTTAAAATGGGAAAAACTGACAGTGAAGTCCAGCCAGTGCAGAAAAATAGAATGATTTCCAGTTTAATATGTTAAAAATCCCTTTGGGGCTTTAATCTGTACTGAGACAATCCGGTGCAGGAAGCAGCTCCTCTGTCTGCTGAACATGAGGCTTTATTTCCTTGGAGAGAGCAAACTGATTGGTGTCTGAACATTTGACTCGGAATAATCTCCTGGGCTTTGTGCTTCCAGCAGAAACCATAATGACGGCTTCACCCCAGTGGATCCAGTAAGAGGAAAAACACGGGCTAATTAACACAGAGGGGCCAAACACCCGGACAGACAATAAGCTGCGTTCCGGATGATCATTAATGGGACGAGTTTGTCCTTTAAAAGAAATGAATGTTTCCTGCATCCCGGCGACCAGGAAACACATCTGGACTTATAAAAATACATGCAGCCAGGATGTCGTGTTTCACCCTGAAATAGGCTGTTGGCAGAGTTCGGGGATAAATCAGGGCGTAAACATGTTTACTGCAGATCTGGTGACGGCTCAGCAATCAGTCCTTGTAACGGGAACACGGTGTGAGGTGATATTCCCACCTAGGAAATAATCGCAGCATGCAGAGCGGAGGATGTGCTGCTCCTGTGTTTACTTTCAGCAGCAGTGAACTCTGCCTGACAGCCGCTGGACAAACACAGGCGCACGCTGTTGACGAGCGGGTTGGCCCGGTTCTTCTAACCAGGAGGTTCTCTGAGTTCTGCTCAGAGCCTCACTGTGGGACTGGGAACAACAAGCAGGACCTGAGGATGATCTGCAGAGACCAACTTAACTCCCAAACGTTTCTGGAAGCAGTGGAGATGCAGACAAACAGCTGAGGGTGAAATGAGTCAGTGAAGGTTGCCGGGCAAAGTTCAAGGTTCCTGCACAGTCTGGAAAAGTCTGGAATTTTATTTTAGGGGATTTTCCAAGTCTAAATACCTGTGGAAATACAGAGATTTTTCTGTATCGCAATCAATCTGTATCAATCTGCGCACCATCCATCCATCCATCCATTCATCCATCCATTCATTTATTGATGAAATCCATGTAAAGCTCCCAAATGTTTAACTTGTTCTTAAATAAAGTGGAAAACCTAAAATATCTAAAAATCTAAACGCCACAAAAAACACATTTTCCTTACTGAAGAAGCCTTTGACCCAACAGTACCTGGACCAGATGATTGCAACCTGGTTGAAGATTCATCACTCCATCTTCACTCAGGAGCAGATTTCTGAGGCTGAAAAGTGTGGATGGAGGAACCTGACTCCCAGACAGAGTCAATGATTCATTGAGTCACGTGTCCTTTATTTGGTTGGTCAAACACCAAACAGTACGTTGAGCTATGGGCCACCTGTGAGCTTTCAGTGCTTGCAAAGAAATCTGCTGCAGTGATGAAAGTGAGAAAACAGTGAGAAATGACCAGATGTTTCCTATTTGGCAAAGTAACAACCTCCATATTTCCCAAAATCTGCATTCGGAAACAAGCAAAGAAGGAAGATGTTTTTCTCCTGATATTCTCTCCCAGTAAAAACACAGGTTATGATTATTGTCAATTTTAAGTGCTGCCCTGCAGTTAAAACCAGCCCACAGGCTGAGTTTTCTGCTCATTGAGCCACAGAAGGCCCCGCATAGCTGGGTGTCAGATTTTTCTCCTAATCCTGACGAAGCTCAGCTCCAAACTGGAGGAGGAGGAGGAGCCTTCGATCTGGTAAACAGGTTATTTTTAACCCCTGACTGGTTCTCTGAAGTGGGCCAGAGGCACAGCATGCATCGCCGTCATCAACATTATGTGCGGCAACGCTGCTGTTCTCAGCTGGGAAACACAGTCGACTTGTTCTCAGCGTGCAACCAGCCCGGACTTGTGTCAGTGAGGTTAAGACGGTCCACTGGCGGCTGCAGATGCCCTCCAGGATGATCCAGTCACCGTCTGGTTGCAAGTTTAAAAAAAATCCTGCCCTAAGCTTTTTTCAGAGATGTCATCAGGAACAATAAAGACTTTTGGTGGGAGTCTTCACTAGAGAGAGAACTGCTGGAGCCATCCCACCTGCTTTATGCACTGCTTCCAAGAAAACGGTTCAGAAAGTCGTTTTAAGAGAGATTACCAGAAAGTTCGGCTGCTTGGAAGGAAAATGTAAAGAAATAAAGACTGGTTTAATGTTTCTGCATTTTCAGAGAACAACCTGTTGTGTATTCATGTCCCTTCCTGCTGCAGGATGTCCCTTCCCCCTGCCAGATGCAAATATAAGACAGTGGTGTTTAAATAGAAACATTCATCCTCAGCATCAGAACTTACTTTGCACTTACTGGGAATATTTGCTTTATTATTATTGCTCAAGCTGGTTCTGAGTTTATGTTCCCTATCTAAGTAGTAACTATGATGAAAGCTCAATCTTTTCCACATTTCAGGGTTAGAGTTAACGTTTCAACCTCATTGTATTTTACTGGGATTTTATGCAATAAACCAGAGCAATTATTAATGCTCAGGGTTTTCTTTTGTGAATACATTTCTGAAAAGTGTGGCTAACATATGCATTTAGCTTATTTAGCACAGCAGACCAAAAAAGAGGCCAGAATTATTTGTTTCTAATTAAAAAAGGAAAATTATTTTACATGAAAAATTATTACAGGTCCAAGTATAAGGGTCTGAGGTATTTGCCTTATTAAAAGAAAAGGTGAAAGGTTTTCTAACTCTTTGGTTATATAATATATAACCAAATATAATATAATATTTTCTGTTTTCTTGGTCTAGAAAAGGTTTTCGGTCTTTTTCTGCAACACAAACCAGAACGTCCTTAAAGTCTTCGCTGTCTTTAGCCGAGCTTAATGAATGGGCATGCCCCAGGCTGTTTTTGAGGAAAGTCTCCGGCTTTTTGTGGCCCTTCTTACTATAAAACTAAAATTAAAGCAACACAGCAAATGAAAGAAATTTAAGAAAATATACATTTGTCATTGAAAATCTCTTCTAAAATCTCTTCTTGAAAAAATTACAAGAAGTCTCCATGTGCATCAGCTCCATTTGCTAGAGGGCCACATTTGTACCATTCTTAAATTTCAGTCGGGGGGCCAAACAAATGGGCCCCTGGCCACACTTTGGATGGCTTCTTCCAGTATTTCCATGGATTTTTCTCCACCAGCCTTCCTGTTCCTGCTGAAGAATAGCAACCCCACAGCATGATGCTGCCACCACCATGTTTCACCGCAGGGATGGGATGGTTCAGTAGGAATGGGAGATATGGACGTAAAACCTCCATATCTCATAAATACTATATTATCACAGTATTCTGGTGTATTTTTTTTTTTTTGATGGCGATTGATGAAATTTAAGGTAATTAGAAATAAAGTTTTGGAAATAAACATGCATCACTGCATGCAGGTAAATCCTGCACTGAAAATATCACCTAGCCATAATAAAGTTGTCCATCTCAATGCTCCAGTTACAGTAGTAGTGAAACGTCACCACTGAACATCCCATCCTAATTGCATTCAATCATGTTAACTGTTTGACATTGATGCTTTATGGAACCAGCAGTAGAAAACAATAGTTCCTGCAATGAAGGAGATAATCATGAGGTTTGCAAACATCTTATCGCCACAACCATCAAGCCCATGCCTTGTGTTCATGGTGATGTTTGGTTTCCACCAGAGCACCTTGTTCCACATGTTTGCTGTGTCCCCAACATGACTGGTGATTACCTGCAAACAGGACTTCTTCAATAATATCCTTCTTCTCGTCCCTCTTCTATAAAGTTCACATTTGTGGAGCGGGCATTGCCAGTTGTCCTATCAAGAGGTACTTCCAGCTGAGCTGTGGATTTCTGCAGCTCCTCCAGAGCCTGAAACAGGTGGTTGTGTTAGGAATATAGTAGGACTGATGTTCAGAGCTTAGAGGAGAGCAGCTTGGGGTTGTGGAAACCAGCAGGCAGGAATCTGTTCAGCGCGTTGCAGCTGTGTGATTGTCTTCATGCTGAAGCTGCCACCACTCAGCCAGCGTTCTGATATTCGTTGACGACTCTGTCATCTTCTGTTTGTTTTGATGTCTCCTGCCTTGCCCACAGTAGCTTCACTGACTGCACCTGTGAAGGTGTGGATTAAAGGCCGGCCTGCCGAGGCTCGCTGAAAATCATCACTGTTGCTTTGAAGAGAGTCCAACACAGACAGCAGATGGGTTAAGAGGACTTTAATCAAGAATGCAGTATTTGGTTGCTAATCCTACAGTCGGCCGTTAACTTTATAGCAGGGGTTGTCCAGAGTGTGGCCCGGGGGCCATTTTTGGCCCTCTGAATGATTTTGGACGGTCACGATCATCTAGAATGAAGCAAATCTGCCCTGTAAGCAGATGGACCAGTTATTTCTCGTTCATTAACCGGGTTTCTGACTTCAACTTAAATCCGCAGTGAGCAGAACCACAAGCATCCAGCAGACATGGGCAAGCCAACAGTTGACCCAATGATCTGCAATGATTTACCCTTCCCTTTTCTACAAACATCTGACTGTTTCAATAAAATCCTGCATGCTCAGTTTATTATTGAAAAAAATTCACAAAAAATGTTGTGATTTTATAAAAAGAAATAAATGTTGCCCCTCATGACAGTGTTCTGTAGGATTGACTCATTGTTGTCTCTGTTTATTTCTCACGATTTCTCCTTTTATTTCAGTTATTTTATCCTGAAAATGTTTTGAGAATCGTGCTCCATAAATGAATTTTACTCACCTTTTATCTTGATGTTACAGTTTTAAGGCAACAGTTAAAAAACAAGAATATTTAACTTAATAAAGACATTCTCTGAAAGCAGGTGATCACAACTTATTAAAGTCCAACTGATTGATTTAATCACCCTTAATTACATTTTTATTTTTATTGCATTCCTCATATTAGTACTTTCAGGCAGAAATTGAAAAAGCACTGCTATCTACTTCATTTTTTCAATTGTTTGCTCCCGCTTTATGTTTTATTTCTGCGCTGGGTTCACCAAGCAGATTAGAGGAATCTGCACCTATTTGTCATCAAGTAAAAATATCTGACCTCCTCCTCTTCTTTGTTCTTCTTCTTCTTCTCTAAAGTTCAGACTTTAGGAGCTACGCCAGACTTGAGGAATCAGGAAATTACATTTTTAAATCAAAGGTGAAGCTCCAGGTTGTTAAAGACAGTATAAATTATATCCATATCGTTCACTGATTCATTCATTCACTCCACAATAGCCCGTGTGTTCGTCTAAAATAGTTTATTTAGAAACGCTGAAACATCCAAGTAATGTAAAAACTGTAGAAAAACCATTAAATGCTTCATATAAAATGTATTTAAAAAGGAATAAATTTGGACACCCCCACATTTATTCTGGCTTCAGTTGACCTATAGGTCACATAGGTGTCAACCTAGGGTCACATGAGGAGAACATCATTGGTCAGCATTCTGAAGGGCGTTTGTCCTGATAAACCCTAGAAATCTAGTTTGGTTGGTGGGATCTGGAGAGCTGTCTGAGGCCTTCAGGAAGAAGATTGTAGCAGCTTATGAGTCTGGTGAGAGATTTAAAGAGGTCTCAGAGAGATTTGAAACCAGACAATCCTCTGTACGGATCCCACTCTACTCACGGCAGAGTTCATAGGCAGATTTGGGAGGCAGAAAACATCCTTGGAAAAAAAACAACTCCACACCTGGGTTGTTTCAGGATGCCTCCTTGTTGGTACCAGACAGAACTCATGGGAGCACTCAGCTTTTCCTCCTTGGAGAAATGATTTTCTAGATGTCCCAAACAATCAGAGAAAGGATTCATCAAAGAAGAAAACTTTTTACCAGCCTTCTGCTATCCATCATTGTTCTCCCTGCAGAGTTTCAGTCTGTTCTTGGTGGTTTAGTTGCAAAGGAGTGACTGCACAAGCTCTGCACTGGTGGCAACATGACTCTGTAGGAGACTCTGAAATCTTCCTCACTGCAGCTTGAAGTTAGTGATGTTCTTTTAGCTGCAGTTTCCTGTATAATAGGCTGTTTGACGCAAAGCAAGGATGGCAGCATTCTTCTCGTTGGAGGCAACCATTGCTAATACTAGCAGATGCTGGTTTAAAGCAAACTCTTCTTCTTCTTGTTCTTAAAAAGGTGACTTGAGCTGGACTCAATTTCTCCTGTGCAAATGAAGCTCTTTGCAACAAATTCATCTGAAGCTGATCACTCTGCACATTAATCTATAAACCTTCTGCATTTTTAATACAAATACTGAAGCTGCAAAAGATGCAACAGAATTTATAGGCTATGACTGTATCTACTGTAGATAATTGTTTACCAGTTAATTATGAGGAAAGGACAACATAATGTGGTCATTTCTAACCCTCAGTTTGCCACGAACAAGTTTTCACAGATTCGATGTTTACTGGGCCTGAAGCCTGCAGCTGAAAGCTCTCCATAGAAAAGTGCTCTGTGCACACATGGTCTCAATTAGTGCAGGCAGTAAAACCTGAGCCATGCAGCTGTTTCTGTGCAAGCACAGTTCTTGGTAGAGCGAAAACAAACAAACGATTCCACAACAGCAGAGGCAGTGAACTCTCCTCCTCCTCCTGCAGCGTTCTCCTGATGAGCAGTAAAAGGACTTCCAGGAAAACGCTGATGGACGCCCTGTGGCCAGAGGGGAATCAGGCTTTAGTTACCGTCCTGCAGCTCAGATGGCTTCAAACACAGCAGGAAAAAGAGGGAAAGAAGCGGATAGTTTTAAATATAATATGCGAATAATATATGTTTTTTTTCTTTACAGTCCGCCCCCACCTCACCGGCTGCATCTCCCCCAGCATGGAGACTTTCCACTGCAGATGGAGTGTCGGCTCTTTCCAGAACCTCTCAGAACCAAGGGATCTGCGCTTATTCTACTTCAACAGATTGTAAGGGAAAATGATTGTCTTCACTAATACGTAAACCTGTGTTTTTCCTCCACTTAAAGGTAGATCAGGGACAACAGATTAGGTACAAAAAGGCTATTTTATAGGCGCTAAAAATGCAAAAGTATGAAGATAAATAATAAAGTTCATGGTTTGGAACCCGTAGCAGCTTGGGGTTAGCTCAGATGACAAAATCAAGGCATATCTCATCCAACTGAAGCACATTATTGTGTTGAGTCGCCATCTTTCCACCGCTGATCTGACTGGGGCCATGTTATACCTGCACTGTGTACCCAGCGTGTCCAAGCCTTATCTTCCATGTAGTTTACCCAGGCGAAGTCCCCCTGAGGGTCACCGTTGTGCTGTTCCAATGAAAGGCTTTACATCCAACCAAATTAATAAAAGCCCTGTTAATGTTTGGCTTTTAATGATTTATTTAAACTGTTTGAATTGTAAAACAACGTCAACGGGATGCAGAAGCTCAAATATAAACATAAATTAGGCTTAATCTTTTATTAGCATCTAAAATGGCCTCTTGGTGAGGCTATTAGTGATCATGATGGAGTGAAGCGGCATAAGCAGGACTTGTTTGAGCGCAGTAATTGGACTGATCAACATCCAAAACAATGGGAAAGTCCAAGGAACACTGGGAAGATATAACAAGGGCAAATTGTAGATTTCCACAAACTGGGAAAATCATTTGGAGCCTAAACAGCTGAAGATGAGTCCATGATCTAAGATTATCAGTTAAACTATTGCATGTTAATACAGGTTAGTGAGATGTGTTGGT